>CM042158.1:16781871-16869371 GCA_023376005.1 Doryteuthis pealeii | reverse complement strand
AATAATAATATTGGTATAGGTTCCCGCTAAAATTCTCACGGAAGTTAATCAGCAATTAGCTTGTTCAATATTTAGATGAGTGACAATTTAAGCAACAGCAGGTACTGTAAGCAGCCTAATATCAAAAGGAATAGATTCGGCATTAAAAGACAAGAGAAGTACAACACAACAAAGGAATCTTAGCAAATTCATTAAAGATAACTAAAATATCAATTTAAAGTTAAAAATGACCAAAAGACTCAAAAGAATGAATAAATCAATTTTTAAAAGTATACTACACTGAGAATCCTCCAAGAAAAATTTGTCTCAAAATTCTTTCTTAAAAAGAGAAATAATGTGGTTAAGGGGCTGGGTTAGCTCAGTCGGTAGAGCATTCGGCTAGAAACCACAAGGTTCCTAGTTCGATACCGGTCCTCGCCAACTCAGCGTATGAGTAGCATAGGGATCTGTGCGGTAAAGTAAGGAGCTGATGGTAGGTGTGGCACTCAACCTCAGACTTCAAAGACAATCTCCTTGGTCTAGCGCTATTGAAAAAGGGATAGACTCCCTCGCTGACTGGCTAATACCAACTTTAGGCCGCCCCGATGACTTTACTTTTACTTACATTTTATTCTATTTATTTTATTTTATAACAGGGCCGGCTTAGCTCAGTCGGTAGAGCGTTTGACCAGGAATCACAAGGTTCCTGGTTCGATACCGGCCCCCGCCAATTCAGAGTATGAGTAGCACAGGGATCTGTGCGGCAAAGTGAGGAGCTGATGGTAGGTGGCGCTCTACCTCAGACGCTAAAAATAATCTCCTTGGTCTAGCGCTAGTGAAAAGGGGATAGACTCCCTCGCTGTCTGGCTGATACCGACATTAGGCTGCCCCGACGACTTTACTTTACTTACATTTTATTAAGAAAACTTGTTCAAGAAAGTGTCTGCTAATTTTTCATTACAAAAAACAAAAAATGGAAAAATGAAAAAAGAAAAAGAAAACTTTATGTAAATTCCCATTAAACGAAACTAGATGAAAGGAACATGTCTAAAAGAAAAGAAGAAAATAATTTCTTTTTCAAGTAAAAAAATAAAAGACGCAGTTGGCAACATCTTATGTTTTTGTTGCAGTGCCAGATGACATTTAATATGAAGACATTAGCATCCCTTCAAGTCTTTGAGAAACATGATTTTTCATGCGAAACTGTAAAAATGAACTATATTCACACACCTGAGTGCACAACAGAAGTAAACGAATTATCACAAGCTGTCAATATAACTAAAGGTATTATCCAGACATACTTTTTTTTTAAAAAGAATTTTTATTTTATTTTTTTTTCATTTTCAATTTAAAGTATGAGAAAAACATACACTGAACTAATGTAATTAAATTAAGAAGTATGTCAAAATAAAATCTATCTTGACTTTGATGTGTGTCAACATATATAGTACACTAATGAATATATATATAATAAATATGTGTGTGTGTGTGTGTGTGTGTGAATTCACTTCCATTCTTTATACATACTAGCAAAAAAAAAAAAAAAAAATTAAATGCGCCCTTCAGGCACAAATATTTAAGTTTTAATATAATTAGATATTATATTGAATAAGAAAAAACTAATGAAATTCAATATGAACACAAAAAAAGATTACACTTATTTTAATTATTTTTTAATTGGTTTCTATATGAAAATAATTCATAACGTTTGAAAATAAAATAATATCAGAAATCAATAAAACCAAGTAATTATTTATTAAACCCGGTTTTGTTAAAACCAGTATGCAAATTATCCACACCATATATTATGTAGACCTCTATTTATTAATGGATATATAAACACATTGCAGGATTATAAATGCATTAATAACATGGGCTGTTTTGAGGCAAATCTAACTCAGATTTATTCTATTTGTTAATGATTTTGACTATAAATTAAATGCTCATTAATAAACTTACGCAATTTCTGAAGTAAGCAGTGATGTAGTTTCGGTTAAACTAGGTGAGTTAGTGGTGAGCTAGGGATATGTATATATAGTACATGGTCTCACTAGGTGAGTTAGTGGTGGACCAAGCTTTTGTGATATATATATATATATTATTAATATATATATATATGAGGTAAGGTAAAAGGAAAAGTGAACAAAAAATAATGACTCAAACAAGTAGGAGAGAAATATTTCGTCCTTCTTACACGAAGAACATAATCAGTCTAAGTTAAACTGATGATGTTCTTTGCCTAAGAAGAACAAAATATTTCTCTCCTACTTCTACTTGTTTGAGTCATTATTTTTTTTGTTCACTTTTCCTTTTACCTTACCTCATACTGTCGGCTTTTACTCCAACCCTCCTATCTTCATATATATATATATATATATATATATATATATATATATTAGTCTATAAATTTGGGAAGAGTCATTAAAATTAGACATATTTTTCAGATAATAGAACTCCTCCTTTGTGTGCTGGTGTTGAAAAAGGTGGCTCATATCAGTTAGTCAGCCAGGTGCTGAAGTCAGGCTTATATAGACATCAGTACCATGTTGTTTTGTCTGCTTAACAAAAAAGGTGTTGCTGAATTTTCCTCTGTATAGTTTGGAATCAGCTAGGAACATGGGTGGTAGTTTGGTTTTGTCTGGGTATCTAGTCTGGTTGAAATAGATTGATCTACTTCCTATAGTAGTGATAATTCTTTTCTGAAGAAATAAAGTTTTATCTTATTGTTGCGTAGCCGTTCATCACGGTACCAAATAGATATATTATGTTATATACTTCTTACGTCTTACTCTGGTCTATTCTTCCGGCCATCTTCTGATCATCTAGTCTTCTATCTTCTAAGGGTCTGGTATATCTTCTATCATCTATCTTGGCCTGGTCTTTCTTATCTAGGTCCCGTGTCTGGTTCTGCTGGGGACCATTTCTTATCAGAAGCCTTGTGTCATTGTTAGCTTTTAGTAATAACAACAAGACTTCAATTTACTTTTGATGTTATTTTATTCCGGAACCCCGGACCAGACAAATACGCGCGGAGAGTCACATCTTGCTAGCTTCTAACTCTGCAACTGACTAACTGCAACTAACTACTGCAACTGACTTACTGAGTTGCCCACCTTAAACCGGAAAGGGCTTTCTATCAGGGTTCCGTTCTCACGATTCTATCCCCAGAAAGCAAGGTGAGAGTGAGGTCAAGCATTGTCACTCACTCTCAAGGCCATCAGCTGTACTGATTGCCATAAGGATTTCTATACTACCTTAAAAAGTAATAGGGATCCAATTAATATGTAACATTATTTCTCTTTGAGATGAGGTTTAATAATTTATATTTATTTATTTTTATTTTTTTACTGTTGTCCTCATCTGTATCGTTATTTAGACAACGTTCAGCAAGAAGGTTACAGTGTCTGACAAGAAACACCTGAAGAAGGCAGGAGGCCACATTGGCTGAAACGTATATATAACAATAAAGATGAGGATAATAGTAAAAAAAAAAATCTAAATAATACAAAATAAGGTTTTACCATTTTAAATTTAGATATACATACTTACTAAGTTTAGTCTATACCACTATATATATTTACCAGATCCTCTGCACAAGCAGGATGTGGCACCAGGTCAATTTTTAAGTGTTGGAGCTTAACAGGTTTGAATTCAGAGTTTTCCTTCTTCAAGACTGGTTGCCTAATTCAGGTTCAACCCTAAAATTTACATATAGCTGGAGGGAGAACAACTAGATTCATACTTTTCCCAAGAGTATTAGTATTATTTGAAATTTCAACTGGTGTCCTCTGTACAGCATGCAGCATACACACAGAGCTGGTCTATGTAGGTCTTTGCTGGACAACCCACACTAACATGTCCATGTCCTGGTTTCCATAGGAGGACGTCACTTATGAGTTACTTTACTATATTTAAATATATATAAAATAAAACATTATATATATATATATATATATATATATATATATTCTTACTACCTCCCACTACCAATTCCTACGTTACTACTCATTTTTTTTAAAAACGAGACACCTGAAACATCCCATCAGTTTCATACCTGAAGATTGCAGATGGACATGCCGAAAGCGCTTGTAATGAAACATTTGGTGGATTGCTACAACAGTTCCACCCTGACATTAAAAAGATGGCCAGAAAATTAGAAAGGATCGAACAAAAACTTGTCCGACACGAATCGTCAGTACAGCTTAACGAAACATGTTTAAAAGAAAAAATGCTGCCAAAATACACACACACACATACACACATAATATATAATATATATATATATATATATATATATATATATATATATATGTGTGTGTAGGTGTGTGTGTAGGTGTTGTGTGTGTATATAAAACACATAATTATCCAAACATACACTAACAAAATAAAGTTACACAAAAGGAAACTGAATGTAAGTTGTAAAACTAGCCCAAATAGTTGATCATAGGCACAACATTATATCATATTCTTAATGCACAGGCATATAAGTGCATTTATTCAATAATGCACTTGTACGTTAATACATATCTCTGTAATTACTTCATTTATATGATGTGTGTTTGACATGCAAATGCCAAACCTTTTATAGTATATTTGTACACTCTGACTGATTAATACCATTCAAGCATCGACTATCCAACGTACGAAAAGAGAGGTCAAAGCAAATGTGACCTTTCCCAGTGGAATATTGAATGCACACTGGATTTTTTTTCTTCTTTTTATCTTTTATGTCCAATTATAATCAAGTTGGGAGGGAGAGAGAGAGAGAGACAACTTTTTCTGATTAACTGCTATTTCTTATTGATCACAAAGCTGATATTTGTACTCTGTGGGTATCAAGTATTTTAGATGTATAAGAAGAAGAAAAAGTATTTTGGAACATAAAAAACTGGGGTCAGTAGTCCAAGTAAAATGAAAAGGTATGTTGGAATATAAAGAAGGAATTTAATAGAAAAAAAACAAAAAAAACATAAGGTACTTTACAATATAAAGAATAAACTCCTTCCCAACTCCAAAAAGTACTTCTATCTATACATATATAAAGGGCAGTTGTGTATATGTGTATGTCCAGAGGAAACTTCGAAAATAAAACAATTAACATATATATTATATATATATATATATATATATATATATATATATATATATATTCACTATCACCAGGGCTTGGTTTTTGAGCAAAAATAATGAAAATAAAACAATTAACAACAAAGTAAATATATATATATATATATATATATATACATACATACATACATACATACATACATTCACTATTACCAGGGCTTGGTTTTTGAGCAAAAATAATGAAGATTTTATTTATATTTAGGAAGATATTTAAAAATTAAAATTTGTATAGTAAAAGAAGGTAATTGAAATATGATGTTGATTAATTGAATTAATCGCCTCATTTATATTGCATGTTTTTTTTGAATTGTAAATTATTGAATTAAAATTTCTTACTAGTGAGGATCTATCTTGTGATAAGTAATAATGGATCTGCGAGACTAACTTTTAAAAAATCCCCCTCTACCCAGGCGATACCAGATAGCTACTTTTGGTTGAAATATAAAGAATGAAGTCAACAGTCCAGTACAAACAAACCAACAAAAAAAAAATTCCCCCCAAATAATTAAAAGCAAGAAAGTGCTACACATATTTAATTGGTTTGAATTTACAGTTGTCCCTCTTCTATACTGGTTGCCACACCAAGGTTGTTTCCTGCAGAGCACGTAATATCTTACAAGTACGGACACCGAATGTATAAGAGCAGAAATATATGCGGACTCTGAGGAAAACTTGATATGCCATAAAAACAAATGACATTTAAAAAGCACAACCAAAATCCTCTATGTTTAGAGGGGGGTTAGTCCATCTAGACCAAGTAAGAGCTGAAGTGGAGAGTTGAATGTTATGGGACCACTTAGTACCCGGGTCACAGTCTGCTCAACTACCACCAGCATTGCCACTCACAGCCAACAGGTAGACCCATTGAGGGGAGGGGTGTTACCCTTCTGCAGAGGTGTAGTCTGTTGGAGTGAGTTAGCATATTGTTGGTTTGAACAACTAACTAAGCACAACTGAACTGTTGCCTAAAGGAGCTGGTATTTATGGCACTCAGGAATACTCCATTCATGCATTTGGGTGATTCCATTCCTTGAGTCCTGATTGGCTGCTTGGTTTCTGTGGTGTTATGGTACTTGATAAATAACCTACCATTATGCAGTAGGCTTGCAACAATGTGAGATCCGTATTGAGTTACAGCTCACTTGTTGTCTTGTATTGCCAATTCGACAGTAATCCGCACAGGCTAGTTAATGCATGTCTTTGCTGGCCAGCCCACACTGGCGTGCCCATGTGCTAGCTTCCACGAGAGGACATCACTTATGAGTTCGTCCTTGTTTCTCCAGCAGCATCCTACATGTCTTGTCCATTTTACTTGGATGGTTTGGGTGATATGGGGCAGGTGACAGTACATCTGTTTTTTGTGGGGTGTTGTTTCTAACGTTTTGTTTAGGATTGCACGCACCATTCTTGTGCAGTTCCCATCTAGTTTATTCTCTAGGCACTTCATTAGGGTCCAAGTGGTGAATCTGTACAGTAGCACTGACACGACAATGGCTTGAAAGAATTGTCTCTTTAGCTTGTCTGTGAGTCCGGTTTATTCTTATATATATATATATATATAATATATATATATATGGTATTTGTGGGAAAAAGTGACTTACCGGTGAAAATGGTCACAATGGTTAGTTGATGCAAGTTTCACAATGATAAAACAGCGATATAACAAAATAAAGTGCTCAATATGTTATATATATATATGTATAGAATGAAGGATTCATATATATAGGATTCATTTCCTTACTCTTAACTTTATATATAATAGCTCTCTCACTGTCTTTAAGCATTTCTCTAATAATACTGGCAAAACTTGGTTTACCACTTACTCACCAAGTGAATTAATGATGACCATAGACTATTATATTGCTTCTACAGGGAATATAATGTTTATTCTACACAGTGTATTCTACAACCCCAGCTGACAGGGCATGAATAAAAAAAAGAATAAAAAAGAGGATATAAATATAAAGTTGGCAGAGTGGCTTTTTGACATTTGGATATAGATATAAACTAAGCAAAATACAATGACTAAAAGCCTTTTCCTTCATTTTATAATTCAACCATTGAAATTCCACTAAGTGAGTAAATTGGTTATCTTTTCGGCTAACTGCTAAATTTCCTAAATAAAAGTTCTTCTCTTTTGTGTGATAGATACATTATCCTGATTTATTATCCAGTTGATGTTGTCTTGTGGACACAAGAACACTCTGACCATGCTGATAATGTAAGCCTTTTGTCTCACTCAAGTGTTGGTCTTCCTGTTCATTATTGCTACTTTGAAGGAGTTAATGGAATTGTCAGCATTCCCTTGTTGCACACCGTAACTTCAACTCTGTCTTCAATTGTTAGATACAATTATTGCATTTCAAATGAGCAAAATGAACAAAGTGTGGTAACAAAATAATTATGATAATTAAGTTCCAATACAATCATTGTGGAGGTGATATTGGTATTATGGAGTCAGCAACTCGAGTTCAAATCTTGGATGAGGCTACTTGCATTTCACATAGAACTAATACCCCTAGAAAACATATTAATCCAGCTGTTCTCCTTACAGGTATGGGTAAATAGTAGGGCAAACTGGGCTCTTTAACCATGGCAAGGCAACCAGTCTAGGAGAAAGAAAATTGAATTCAAACTAGACCTGGGCTCCACCATGCTAGTTCAACCCAAGATAAACTACAAATCTTCCATGACCAAACTAGGTTACAGGATAAGTTTAGTCTATCAATATCATTATATATATATATATATATATATATATATATGAGGTTAAGTAAACAAACAAATGTGTTTATTTTTATATGGCTTTAAGCCGACAATTTTTGGAGGATATGTGCTTAATTGAAGTCATACCTAATTTTGAAAATTAATTAGTTAATAATTAATGAATTTAGGCAGGCATATATTTCAACAAATATATGGCGGGCATATATGTAAACAAATCAAGAAAATGTCAATCCCTGAATGTACATTTCGACCAATTATGTCTCATCAGCAACATATATGCCCGCCTAAATTCATTAATTATTAACTAATTAATTTTCAAAATTAGGTATGACTTTAATTAAGCACATATCCTCCAATATATATATATATATATATATATATATATATATATAAAGTAGGTGGAGTAGCCTATTGTCGGTATCAGCCAGACAGCAAGAGAGTCTATTCTTTTTTTCATTAGCATTAGACTAGGGAGATTGTCTTTGCAACTGAGGTGGAGAGACACACCTAAAAATTTACTGCACAAATCCAAGTTGTGCTACTCATGAACTGAGGTAGCAATGCCAGTATTGAACCAGGAACCTTGTGTTTCCAAGGCAGCCGCTCTACCGACTGAGCCAAACTAGCCACTTCATATGTGTGTGTGTGTGTGTGTGTGTGTGTGTCGATACAAGATCACCTATGTGGTTTGGTTTTATTTTACAAAGTCAAAATATGGCAATATTGCTCTGCATTTTTGTGCATAGAGCACTGTATTTTATTGATTTAAAACAGGCTTAGTGGTGAATTTTATATATGTATGTATATATATATATTAACCCCAAAAATATGCGGGATATATTGATTGCCAACATATTGATTTAATTTTCTATAAAATTAATTGCGACATTTCAAAATCAATAATGATATTCATAGCTGACACTCAATTTGCACTGAAAAGCACTGTACATTCATGCATACAGTGTGTATGTGTGTACACACGCACACACATTATACATATATATACATACATACAAAGTACACACACAGACACTATACATATATATACATACATACATACAAAAGACACAGACACACACACAATACATATACATACATACAAAGTACACAGGCACACACACATTATACATATATATACATACATACAAAGTACACACACACACGCTATACATACATACAAAGTACACCCACACACTATACATACATACAAAGTACACACACACACACACATACATACATACATTACACACACACACACTATACATACATACATACATACACATACATACACATACAAGTACACACATACACTATACATACATACATACAAAGTACACACACATACACTATACATACATACAACAGTACACACACATACACTATACATACATACATACAAAGTACACACACATACACTATATACATACATACAATACACACACATACATATACATACATACATACACACACATATATATATATATACATACATACAAAGTACACACACATATATATATATACATACATACAAAGTACACACACATATATATATATATACATACATACAAAGTACACACATATATTATATATACATACATACAAAGTACAACACACATATATATATATATATATATATATATATATATAATACACACACATATATATACATATATATATATATACACACACACACACACATATATATACATATATATATATACACACATATATATATACATATATATACACACATATATATATATACACACACACACACACACAACCCAGTAATATGTCAAATTAAGAACACTAGTATACTATCTTTATGTATATAAGATAGTATGTCTTGATATGCAAAATACATAAACAAATTATAGGGCTATATAATATTATAAAAGGCACCTCATATAGCTTAATGGTTAGCAAGCTAGCTTAGCAGACCATTGGTAGTGAGTTCGATTCTCACTGAGTGCCCCATACTTCTGGCCTTGTACTGCATATACGTTATGCTTAGTAAATAACTATATAAAATTAAAAATTGATTTAATTTTGTTAGTAAAAGACAAGAAAAGTCAGTTATTTCTGAACATGATTTTATTGCTTCTCGGCCTTTTGGCTTTGAAGGGTCATAACATAATTAACAACTTAATTTCAGGGGGTCTTTTCCCCCATGCAGCACCTGCCCTCTCTTCTACAAAGGGTAAAGGCTGGGTTTATTGCACAGTGCCAAAAGCACCCCTGAATAGGAATATTATTGGAATCTAAGCAATTTTTAAAACCATACAACAGAATTTCTCTGAATGTTTGAGATGAGGCTTGATGATTAGTATTATCTGCGTTATTCGGACTATTGTCCTCATCTTCATTGTTATCTATACAATGTTTCGGCTGATATGTCCTCCGGCCTTCTTCAGGTATTTCTTGTCGAAACATTGTACAGATAACAATGAAGATTAGGACAATAGTCCGAATAACGCAGATAATACTAACCATAGTACAGAAGTCTTGCTTCCTGCAGAGCACCCAATAATAAACAGACATTGTGTTACATTTTGGCCTTGTGCAGAGTAGGATAAAAAGCTTCTTAATATATTTTTTTCTCCATTTGCTCATATCAAATCATCAATAGGTATCTTTATATTATTCTGTAGAGACTATAAAAGATATATTTTTATGTTATATTGTCACAGAAAAAACATGACTAAAAAATAGTGTTATATTAACATTTGTATTATGAGCAATGGCAACCAAGGAACCATTAACATTAATTTTTTGATGACATTTATTTAACTTATGTCCTCATATAAAATAATTCAATTTTATGATTGCGTTCATTGCCACAATAAAGTGTGGGATGAATAAATTTATGGTCAGTTTATGCAACTTAAAATCCTGTTTATAGGGCAGGTTTTCAGTTAGTTATTGTAAAGAAAGTAAAGATCTAGCATTAGTGGATATTTTCACTCCAGTAAACTGAAACTGAAAGAGAATTTAAGATCTGGAAAAAATTCATAGAAAGCGATATCTATACCCATCATCAAGGGCACACCCAAAACAAATTTCAAAGATTTTGTGAAAAGAAATAAAACAATCCAAATGACAGCATTATCAAAATCATCATGAGAAATCTAAAGCAATGTGGATAGGAAAGGTAAAAAAAAACAAAAAAAAAAAATTTTATAATAACTATTTTTTTTTTTTTTTTACCTTTTCCTATCCACATTGTATTAGTGCTCTTCGAAATGCAAACAGTTTTTTCAAAGATTTGAACTCCTGTTCCCATGACCAATTTCTATGATGATACCCACTGCACCACAAGTACATCCACTAGGTTTTATTATATAAACTTTATATAATAAAACCTAGTGGATGTATTTGTGGTGCAGTGGGTATCATCATAGAAATTGGCCATGAGAACAGGAGTTCAAATCTTTGACAACGCCGTTTGCATTTCAAAAAGCACTGATACCCTTAGGAAAGGTAGGAATCCAACTATTCTTTTGCCAGGTATGGGTAGATAGTGGTTGACTGAGTTCTTTAACCTTGTCATGGCAACCATTCTAGAAGAAAACCACTGAATTCAAACCTTTTAAACTCTGCTTAAAAATTGATCTTGTGTCACATCCTGCTTGTGCAGAAGTGTTGGTATGTATGCATGTGTGTGTGTATATATATATATATATATTATATATAATTATGAAGGTGTGTGGGCTAGTTGTTAGAGTCGTGGAAAATGGACTCGTCAATTTGAGTTCAATTCCTAGACGAAGCTGTTGGCATTTATTTTCACATAGCACTAATACCCTTGGGAAAGGTATGAATCCATATATTCTCCCTCCAGCTATGGGTTAAATAGTAGGGCAGACTGAGAACTTCAGCCTTGGGTAGGTAAACAGTCTAGGAGAGGGATAACTCTGAATTCAAAATTCAGTCATTGATTGGGTTTGTGGCAACCCTTGATGCACCAATTCTTTCCTATCGACTGTGCCAAAAAGTATGGATGGTCAAACACAAGCCTTCACCACTATAAACAAATCACTGTGTGATGTTCATTGTATGAACACTCATACGTCGATCGACGGGAGAGTCCATCATATAATAAAACCTACACAAATCTGGAACTGATTTTTAAAGAGAATATAAACCGGGAAAAAGTTGTGAAAAGAAGTAAAACTACCCAGATGATAGTAATACTAAACTCACCAAGAGTAAAGAAGAGAAATCTAAAGAACTTTGAATGGTACAAGGGCAAAAACTAGTACGTATAATAAAACCTACATAAATATGGTACATAATGTGAAAAGGAATATATCCAAGGGAAATGTCAGTTTAGATATGCAGAATTATTCGTGCATTTAATGGTGACACAAACCAAAAGTGTTTGACATATGCAAATTTAAGTACAATAATCCTAACTGGAGTCAGCCATTGTAAAAATGAAGCAATATCTGTATCAAGTTTTATGTTATTTCTTGTACCTATTATCTCAACAACTGATTCCGACCAACAAGCATTTTGTCCTGATAACAGATAATTAATTCTTCCTATATCTGTCAATATACTGCTTATTTTCTAAATTATATAGCAAGAATATATTTTTGATTTGTTCATCTTTAAATAGTTTTTATTGTCACCCTTCTTTTATTTTTTTCCTTATTTATGACAGTAACCAGAAGAAAAAAAGGAAGAAATAAAGAATGGACAAGAGAAAGAAGGAAATCTCTAAAAGGAACCAACATTCCTATATTATACAGATTATAGCCTGTTCAAGTAAAAGAGACATATATTCTGCAGAGAAATCCAGAATATCACACAAAGAGAAAGAATTACACGGAGACTGAACAAATGTGGAAACAAACCAAGAAAGAAAAAAAAAAAAAAGTTTTTTTTCTTTTAAATTGCAAGGACCATTTTGATAAGTCACCTTCAGATCAATGACACAAATGTAACATTTGGATAAAAGTTGAGGAAAAAAAAAAATGGAAAAATAAAAATAATAAAAGAGAAATTATCACCATTTATTTTTCTTTCGTACTTTTACGCATATCTTCACACCTTACGACGTGCTTAAAAGATCACAATGTTACTATTTCACCCTACCCAACCCAATCATGGCTATTTTATTTTCTTTCTTAAAACAGTTTCCGCATGAAGGTGTAACTGGCTGGCTGGCTGGTTCAAAGCTTCCACTTAAAGCTTAGAAATTATGCCTGTCATTTTATTGAAATCATACAAGTGTGCATAGTAGTGTTAAGTTATCTAAATTTCTTAGACTTGACTATTGTGAGCAATAATTTTTGATTTATTTTCCATTTTAGTTTCATTGCTTGCAATAGTAAAAAGAACCATGTTTATTACTGTAACTAGTACAAAATAAAAAACACCCTCTGGGCGATGTAAAAATAAATTTTTGAAACATATTGCCTGAGGGGCGGGAGTAAAAAAATTCAATGTCAGCGAGTTTGTACCCTAAGTAAGTAAAATCATCAAATTCATAAAAGGATAAAAAAATAAAACAATTTGAAATGTAAACTTTAAATATGTATTAAAATAAAACAAACTATATATAGATATATAATACCAGTCATGTATTTATTAAAACTTGTTTTAAAAAACAACGAGGGCTGTCTAATGTTGCATGTTCAAATTTTGAGTGTATTTATTCTATGCTATGATGATTTTGGGTAATGTGACGTAAGCAGTGATATAATTTTTGTTACAGACAAAAACCGGAAGCGAATCTCCATTATTAATAGATTATTTGTGCATAACACATACCTTGGTAGAAGTATCTCATCAACTAAAAGTGATATCGGCATACTACTGAGAGTGTATTATTTTGATTTTTTAGACTGTTGTCCTCATTTTTAATAGTTTGAGGTGCGTGGTCTAATGGTTAGAGTCGTAGGAAATGGACTCATCGACCTAACTTCAAATCCTAGACGAAGCTACAGTTTCTATAGCGCTAATGCCCTTGGGAAAGGTATGAATCCAACTACTCTCCCTCCAGCTATGGGTAAACAGTAGGGCAGACTGGGTTCTTTAACCTTGGTTAGGAAACCAGTCTAGGAGAAGGAAAACTCTGAATTCAAACCTGTTAAATCCACTTGGAGTGGTCACTACTAGAATAGGCTCAGTCCTAATTAGTGATCTATTTCACTAATAATTTTATTTTTTAATAATAATTAAAAAATTTTTTTTTCTTTACTGTGGTATTTAAATGTTAATCATATCAGAGATGCTGATAGGTATGCGTCCTGCATCCCTGACACACAAAAATCTAAACAGACGCAATAAAATCGGTGCATCCCAGTGTTTTGCTTTTTGCTTTCTTCACAGTTTCAAGCTAACTGTAAATACATTTCAATAGTTTCTTAGAAACGAATTACACAGGATAGGTTACAAGGTAGGAGTTAGATGGCTTTAGTTATTTCCCCTGATCATAAATAAAAATCCTACAATCTATTAAGAAACTTTAGTTGGGACTCATTAATTTTACCGGGGACTCATTCAAAGCAAATATGTGCATCCCAGGATGCACTAAATCAAAAAGCTATTAGCATCACTGTTATATAGTTCTCATGTATAATAGGTATCTCTAACTTGGGTTGAAAAATCTGGAAAAATAGCGTGTCTTATATACAAATAATTATATCAGTTTCTCTTTCTTAGGATTTTCAAACCGAGTTACAGCTGGCTTAAATTCAGTTTTCCTTCTCCTAGACCAGTAGTCATATCTACAATAAAAAGCTATGTCTACCCTATTATTTACCTTTAACTGGGCTGTAGAGAAAACAAATGAATTCATACCTTTCTTAGGAAATTCAGTTTTCCTTCTCCTAGACCAGTAGCCATATACAATAAAAAGCTATGTCTACCCTATTATTTACCTTTAACTGGGCTGTAGAGAAAACAAAATAAATTCATACCTTCTTAGGAAATTCAGTTTTAGACCAGTAGCCATATCTACAATAAAAAGCTATGTCTACCCTATTATTTACCTCTGTAGAGAAAACAAATGAATTCATACCTTTCTTAGGAAATTCAGTTTCCTTCTCCTAGACCAGTAGCCATATCTACAATAAAAAGCTATGTCTACCCTACTATTTACCTATAACTGGGCTGTAGAAAAAACAAATGAATTCATCCTTTCTTAGGAAATTCAGTTTTCCTTCTCCTAGACCAGTAGCCATATCTAAAAAAAAGCTATGTCTACCCTACTATTTACTATAACTGGGCTGTAGAAAAAACAAATGAATTCATACCTTCCCCAAGGACAGTGCAAAGTGAAATGTAAACAGCCTTGCCCAGGAATTGAACTTGGGTTGCTGAATCCATTTCCTATCACTATCTCATGAGTGCCACGTTCTTACTCTTAAGTTTTAAGCAGATTTTCTTTTGCTTTCTTGTTTACGTCTAGTAGTAATAGACAAAATCATCTTAAGTTGTCCAAATTTATTAGATAAAGTATTGTCCATATCAATCTTTTTTTTTTCTAGTTTTCTATCCTATTTCTATAGTTGTTTACACCTCGCTAGGCAATGGTCGTCCAAATTTCTGAGACGACGTTATATTAGTATTAAGTTTGGGCTTATTATCAATTTCGTTTATGTTATTTGCTTACACCTAGTAGTGGTAAAAGAGCCAACTGTCTTAAGTTGTCTGATTTTCTTGTTATTTACGAAGCTTTGCTTAGTCTGGCATACAGGCCTCATGTTGCTTGCAGTACTTGCTGTTAAGTGGTAACTCATCCAAGTATTGAACAGGTTCAACATTGCTTAACCTCTTCTTTGTTTTTGTTTGGTTCCTTTGTTTAATCATTAAACAAAGAAAACTTTAATTATTTATTATTATTATTATTATTATTATTATTATTATTATTATTATTTAAAACTTTTATTATTCAATTATAATAATATTTATTATATTTTATTATGGGCCGGGTTAGCTCAGTCGGTAGAGCCTTCTGCTAGAAACCCAAGGTTCCTAGTTCGATACCGGTCCTCACCAACTCAGCATATGAGTAGCACAGGGATCTGTGCGGTAAAGTAAGGAGCTGATGGTAGGTGTGGCGCTCCACCTCAGATGCTAAAAAACAATCTCCTTGGTCTAGCGCTATTGAAAAGGGGATAGACTCCCTCGCTCTCTGGCTGATACCGACTTTAGGCTGCCCCGTAGACTTTACTTTATTTATTATATTATTTTATTATTTAATTATTTATTATATTTTATTATTTAATTATAATAATATTATTATTAATATAATAATTATATAATTATTTATTTGCTCCTTTTGAGTTTTTACATCAGCATTAGCTGATGGTCTTTCACTGGAGTCTGAGTGACAGCAAGTCTCCCCAGGTCTCCAGGACTCTTCTGAGTATTCTGGCAGATTGCAGCAGTGCAGTGTTCTGAATGGTTTCAACCCTTCCTCTGATTTCCAAACTAATTAATTATTATTATTATCATTATTATTTAAAACCTTTATTATTTAATTATAATAATAATTATTCAATTATATGCCATTAAACTTTAATGGCATATCAATCTTTATGGGTTATTTAATGCCAAAGCCATCCTGGTAACCCCCCCCCCCAGTAGTAGTACTATTTAACCCACAGTTGGCAGGGATGAGGGTTTTCATAGATTTCTTAAAGGTATTAGTCTGAAAGTAAACATAATAGTGTGACTGGAGTTTGGACTCGTTACCACCAAGCAATCCAATAATAGTATCTTAACAGTACAATACTAATAGAAAATCTTACTATGAAGTATTCTTTTTTCTTTTGACAATAAACATACAGAATCAAGCAAATTAAGACACAGAAAATTATTTGCAAATAAATAAGAGAATGTTAAAAAAAGTATAGTCATCAAGGTGGCCTAAAGTCAGTATCAGCCAGACAACGAGGGAGTGTATTTCCTTTTTACTAGTGCTAGACAATTGTTTCTGGCATCTGAGGTGGAGCTCCACACCTACCACCAGCTCCTTATTGTGCTACTCATATGCTGAGTTGGCGAGGGCCGGTATCACCTAGGAACCACAAGGTTCCTAGGTGGACACTCTACCGACTGAGCTAAACCAGCCCTTAAAGAATATAACCTATGATTATTCAAAGATAAACTCTCTATTTAGACAAACTTGCTTGGTGAAGAATTTGTTGTTCTATAGATTTTGGTATAAACAAGTATGAGCTTACTAATCTAAATAAATCAAAGTATTGTATATGTGCGGGAGGCGTAACAGTTATTGGCATGGAAAATTGAATGTCAAACACATTTCAATTTCCAGCTTAAGGATGTTTGTGTTCCACCTCACATTAATGCCATTGGAAAAGGTGTACACATCCATCTCTTCTAACCGTAAAGGTAAAATAAGAGGACAGTTTGCACTGTCTAGATTCAATAGGGCAACTAACCTAGGAAAAGGATAACTGGTATTCAAAATAACCTGCAAATATGTAAAAGGCTTGTTTGGTTTATTTTATGGCATATCAACCTCAGTGGATCATTTAATGCCAATAAAGTTTTGAAATAAATTAATTCTTAATGGATACACAATTTTTTTTTAATAAATACATTTTTCTACTTAATACTGAAAAACAAGGATCATAGGATTCTACTCAACATGGATCAAACTTAACACCACAAGGGATCTCCACTGTAAAGTGCTCTCACTTGCAGCCTAAAAATTGCCACAAGAATCTTAACAAGCAGTGGAGACTGGGTTATTTAGCCTTGGACAGGTAACCAGTCTAGGAGAAGAAAAGTTTGGTAGGTGGCTTATATGGAGCTTTGGATTGTTCCATTATGAACTCAGGCAAGTTCACTTTCTGAGTTCTGATTGGCTGTTGGATTTCAGGGTGAGTAAGAACATGGATAAGTACCCACTCTTCAGCCATCACTTTGCATTATGCCAGCAGCATGCAAGGACTGTATTAAGTTACAGCTTGTCTGTTGTTTTTGTCTACTAACTCGATGGTAGTTAGAACCCCAGTGTGACGGTGAGTATCATATTGTTTCTATATCTGAAGGATAACTTCTACACAAACCAGCTGTAATCCACTTAAAAATTGAACTCTTGATGCATCCTGCTCATGGCAAAGAGGTTGGGTAGATACATACATTTCTGAGCAATTCTGACACTATCTTTGCCTTGTTGGTTAGTTGAATTTATGGCATGTCAACGATTATAGGGTTATTCTATGCCTGTCACCTGTCAATTTAACAATTATGGTCTCCGATGGTATACAGTACAAAAATATATCTTTACAATAATTTAAAACAGACAAACTTTATACCTAGTTGTAATATAAACATTTTTAAGAGTCAGTGTATTAATAAATTACACAATGATTTTAAAACAGGTGAAAACTTAAGTGCAATATCAACATTTTAAGAGCCAATGCATTAATAAAGTTCAATCATTTTAAGCAGGTAAACACTTCATACTTGGTGGTAATATTAATGTTTTAAGAGCCCATATATTAGTAAAATTCACAATCATTTTAAAGAGGTAACCACTTCATATTCAGTTGCAATATGAACATTTTAAGAGCCAATGTATTGATGTAGCACAAAATTATTTTAATATTGGTTAGTTGTTTGGTTTTATGGCATGTCAACCCATTGGGTCATTTTATGCCAAAGACTTTTTTTTTTCTGTTTTTTTAAACTCATGTTTTTCTATTTAACCCATAGATGGAACCCTAACAGATACTACCACTCCAGGTCAGAGGGGACCTGGAAGCAATGGTGATGAAGGGATACTCCATATTCCCCAGATTTCCAGAACTGGAACTTCACCATCATATGGGGCTTGCCATAAGGCTAATAGGGTTGGGGCAATCATATAGGTGCTAGAGTTTGACATGACCAGCCAATTGATCGAAGGGGGGTCTTTCTCACCAACCGTCTAGCCTAAGTAAGGACCAAAGTGGAGTGTTGCATGTCATGGACAGGGTTTTATCCTTAAGCCACACTGGTTGCCACCCATGGCCAACAGGTGGCCCCATTGGGGGAGTCTTACCCCTCTGCAGGGGTGCAGTATGTGTATTCTAATGCCCCAGCTGACAGGGCGGTGGTTTTAACATTATCTCAAACATATCTGTAAATGTAATACTCATAGATAAACCTGGGAGTATGTATTTACTCAACCCCTCCACCATGAGCCGGATGCGACACATGGTCAATTTTTAAGCGGACTTTGACAGATTTGAATTTACAATTTTCCTTTTCCTCGATCAGGTTGCCATACCAAGGTTAAAGAGTCTTGGAGATTGAGGGAGAATAGTTGGGTGCATACTTTTTCTATGGGTATTATTGCTATATGAAATGCAAACAACCTAGTCCAGAATTTGAACTCAGTTCGCCATGTCCATTTTCAATGACGATAACCATTATACCATGAGCGCCTCTTCTAGTATACCAGTAGAAAGGATGTATCCAGAAGTCAATAGTTTAGCATAAAAACAGAGTGTGAGGAGACAAACAAGAAAAATCAAGACTCAACTGAAAAGATCTAAAAAAAAAATCATCTGAAAACCTCTCTTCTCAGCCCCAATTGAATAGAGAGTCTGTCTTTTCACCCATTTATACAAATATATGTATTGATTAAACGTGAGGGGCCCAATAAGCTCATCTTGGAATATTATATCAGAAAGAATCTTTTATTCTAATATTTGATTCTGAACTATGAGAAACATTCCATCTTCTGTAGAAAAAAAGAAGAGGATTAATAATAATAATGATGATAATAATAATAAATATAATCTTGCTGGCTGTTTCAATAACATTGAAAATTGCATACAGAAATAAAACAACAATGAAGAAATGTAAATGTATAAATCTGAATACAAAATTTTTCAATAGCACTTATGCTGAATGAAACAGATTCTCTTTCATACATATGCACATATATATATGTACTCAAACACACACACACACACACATATATACACGCACACACACAGCATGCATGCATATATATATATATATATATATATATATATATATATATATATATACATACACATGCACAGAAATGGTGTTGTATGACCATATATATATATATATATATATATATATATATATATATATATATATATGTACACACTTACCCCAACGTGTGTGTGTGTATGTATATATATATATATATGTGTGTGTGTGTGTATATATTCTCTTGTCTGAGGATTGTATAATAGACATAAAAATTGAGTAATGATAATATAGTCCCATAATCTTGTATTTTAGGTTTGAAACAGCTCTGCTATTTCTGCATTAAATACTTTTCTTATTTGCTATCCTTCATTTTATATATATATATATATATATATATATATATATATATAGATAGATAGATAGATAGATAGAGAGAGAGAGACATACGTGTGTGTGGATATATATATATATATATATATATATATATATATATATATATATATATATATATATACACAGTTTGGTTTCTTTGTTTAATGGCATATCAGTCTTCTAGTGTCATTTAATGCCAAAGCTATCCTTGTAGAAGAATAGTAGTGGTACCATTTAACCTATAGCTGGGGGGATTGAAGGGGTTTATACCTTTCCCAAGAATAGTAGTCTGAAAGTGAACATAACAGTGTGACTGGAGTTTGAACTCGCTTACCATAATATTGCTGTCCAGCACATTAACCACTGTGCCACAGGACTATATATATATATATATATACACATACACACATAAAAATGATTGTGTACATCCACACATATACATGCATGCACACACAAATAGATGTTATATGTATAAATGTAAATTATATATATATATGAGTGAGAGAGATTCCTAGAAATATATGCATGCATTGAAAAGTGTATTAATATATATATATATATAGATATATGTATTTATATTTACATGAGGAGGTTAGCACACTACAAATGTATGTGCTTGTGTTGGATATAAAATTCTACCTACATAACATTAATATAATTAACTGGGCCTTCATCATAAGAGTTAAAAAGATTAACCAGAGTAATAGATTGGATTGAATAAAACAAAAGTTGGGTAAAAAAAAAACTTAAAATAATCAACAACATTCAATTTAATAATATTTACATTGATTTCTCTCATAATTCAGGGTATGATTAAACATAGAATATTATTATTGTTATAGTTTTTCTTTCTTTTTAAATAATTCAATTTATGAATATAGCAAATTACTTCTTCTACCTTGAGTTTGTTTTAAACATAACATACATTCAAATAATCACCAGCAACTGTTTAATTCAGAGGTTCTCAACCTTTTTTTACCAATGGCCCCACTTTGATTCCAATTTTACTCTGGTGGACTCCCGCAGACATTTAATGTTTAAAAGTCATTTGTTTGTTTGTTTTGTTTTGTTTCACGGCATATCAACCTCAGTGGGTCATTTAATGCCGATAAAGTTTTGAAATAAATCAATTCTTAATGAATAATACAATTTTATTTATAAACTCATGTTTTTCTATTCAACCCATAGGTGGACCCTAACAGGTACTACCACTCCGGGTCAGAGTGGACCAGGGAGCAATGGTGATGAAGGGGTGCTCCACATTCCCCAAACCTCCAAAACTGGAACTTCACCATCAGATAGAGTTTAACGTCATTCCCAGGACATGTAGACCCGCAGCCATTAATTCTCTTTCTTTTTTTTTTTCTACATTAGAACCCAAATTAATTTATATAGAGAAATCTCAAGTAAATAATTTATGAATAAAAACAGTTTAATATTTCATCATTTGGGCAACCCAAAGCTGAACTTCTTTTAGACCTTATTTTTCCAATGCAGGTTACCCTTAGTGTTTTTAACCAGGACTACACAATTGGTAGAGCATCCTAGGAACCACAAGGTTCTGGGTTTGATACTCACTCTTACCAACTCAGCAATTGAGTAGTACAACTTGGATCTGTGCAGTAAAGTGGGGAGATGATATTAGGTGTGGAGTTCCACCTCAGATTCAAAGACAATCTCTCTGGTCTAGTGCTAATGAAAAGGGGATATACTCCCTTGCTGTCTGGCTGATACTGACAATAGGCAACTCTGCCTATACTCCTTTTTAAAACTTTTCTTGTTCCCCAATGATACCAGCATTCGAAATATAAGGTAAAAAAAAAAGCTCAATTTAAGGTTATCTTTACTGTGCTTTTAATCAGAACTACTTCTTTTTTAAATTATTGTTCCCCAATGATACCTGCATCAGAAAAAAGGTAATGAAAAAAAGCTGAGATTAAGGTTATCTTTACTATGCTTTTAACCAGAACAACTTCTTTTTAAAATTGTTCTTGTTCCCCAATGATACCTGCATCAGTAAAAAGGTAATGAAAAAAAAGCTGAGATTAAGGTTATCTTTACTATGCTTTTAACCAGAACTACTTCTTTTTAAAATTGTTCTTGTTCCCCAATGATACCTGCATCAGTAAAAAGGTAATGAAAAAAAAGCTGAGATTAAGGTTATCTTTACTATGCTTTTAACCAGAACTACTTCTTTTTTTAAATTGTTCTTGTTCCCCAATGATACCTGCATCAGAAAAAAGGTAACGAAAAGAACCTTAGATTAAGGTTATCTTTACTATGCTTTTAACCAGAACTACTTCTTTTTAAAAATTTTCTTGTTCCCCAATGATACCTGCATCAGAAAAAAGGTAACGAAAAGAACCTTAGATTAAGGTTATCTTTACTATGCTTTTAACCAGAACTACTTCTTCTTAAAATTTTTCTTGTTCCCCAATGATACCTGCATTGAAAAAATAAGGTTAAAAAAAAAGAAAAAGAAGGTCATCTTAAGGTTATCCTTACCACTCTTTTAACCTGGACTATAACTTTAAAAAAAATCTCTAGCAGCATCTTGAACACTTCATTACATTTGGGATGTTCTCATGTCAAGAATAAATTTGTGATAAAAATGGAATATTCAATCAATCTGAATTAGAACAAATTTGATGCACGAAACATCTGTATTTATAATGGATATAAATCTATATTTATAAATATTTATAAATAAATTTATAAATATTTATTACAAATAAAATTACATGTAAAATTCACAGTTGTAGTTTGACTTCCAGACCAGATCTACAAGGCTGGTTTGACAATATATCTTTATCTACCTATGCACGTTCGGGGGGTCCTCTCGTATCTTGTAATGGTTAGTAAGCTAGGCGAGCAGACCATTGTCAGTGAGTTCAGTTCATTGTGAGAGGTTATTTGACACATCAGCACCCAGAAGGTAAGGGGTTAAACTAAAAGTACAGTGCAAAATATTCTCATCTATATTTCTAAAAAATCTCATTTATACAAAAATAAATTAAAATATTGGAAAAAAAATCCTGTGAAATTAGCCATGAAATAATTGAAATACGTATTAGAATCCTTCACTCTGTTCTAAATAGAAGAATCAATATCATCATGGAATGTTGTTGCAAGAACCCAATGGGTTCATGGACCATCTAGTATATTACTAAAATGCATATATATATATATATATATATATATATATATATATATATATATATAAATATATGTGTGCGTGTGTGTGTATGCATGTATATATTATGTAGGTATGTGTATGTATATATTATGTAGGTATGTGTATGTATATATTATGTAGGTATGTGTATGTTTATATTATGTAGGTATACGTATGTATATATTATGTAGGTATGCGTATGTATATATTATGTAGGTATGCGTATGTATATATTATGTAGGTATGCGTATGCATATATTATGTAGGTATGCATATGTTTATATTATGTATACGTATGTATATTTATGTAGGTATGCGTATGTATATATTATGTAGGTATGCGTATGTATATATTATGTAGGTATGCGTATGTATGTAGGTATGCGTATGTATATATTGTAGGTATGCATATGTTTATATTATGTAGGTATGCGTTATATTATGTAGTATGTGTATATTATGTAGGTATGTGTATGTATATATTATGTAGGTATGCATATGTTTATATTATGTAGGTATGCATATGTTTATATTATGTAGTTATGTGTATGTTTATATTATGTAGGTATGTGTATGTTTATATTATGTAGGTATGCGTATGTATATATTATGTAGGTATGTGTATGTTTATATTATGTAGGTATGCGTATGTTTATATTATGTAGGTATGCGTATGTTTATATTATGTAGGTATGTGTATGTTTATATTATGTAGGTATGCGTATGTTTATATTATGTAGGTATGTGTATGTATATATGCATATATTATGTTGGTATGTGTATGGATGTATGCATATATTATGTAGGTATGTGTATGTATATATGCATATATTATGTTGGTATGTGTATGTATGGATGTATATATTATGTAGGTATGTGCATGTATGTATGTATGCATATATTATGTAGGTATGTGTGTGTATGTATGTATGCATATATTATGTAGGTATGTGTGAGTATGTATGTATGCATATATTATGTAGGTATGTGTGTGTATGTATGTATGCATATACTATGTAGGTATGTGTGTGTATGTATGTATGCATATACTATGTAGGTATGTGTGTGTATGTATGTATGCATATACTATGTAGGTATGTGTGTGTATGTATGTATGCATATACTATGTAGGTATGTGTGTGTATGTATGTATGCATATACTATGTAGGTATGTGTGTGTATGTTGTATGTATGCATATACTATGTAGGTATGTGTGTGTATGTATGTATGCATATACTATGTAGGTATGTGTGTGTATGTATGTATGTATGTATGTATGCATATACTATGTAGGTATGTGTGTGTATGTATGTATGCGTATATGCATGCATATATTATGTAGGTATGTATATGTATGCATGCATATATTATGTAGGTATGTATATGTATGCATATAAATATATATATATATATAATGCATATATATTTATGAGTGTGTATGTGTATATATATATATATATATATATATATATATGTGTGTGTGTGTGTGTGTGTATTGTATATATCATACATATATGCATGTACAGAGAGCAGAAAAAAAATATCAGATTTTTAAATGTTATCTGTCACCATTACCCTTTACCTAAGTTCACTTTTACCATACAGAAGAGGTATTTCTACTGCACTCTGTATTATGTATACATGTACATATATAAACTCTGCTGAGTTGGTGAGGACTGGTATTGAACCTGGAACCTTGCAATTCCTAGGTGGATGCTCGATTGACTGAGCTACCCCCCCAAATGACTTTGAATTTATATAAATCTGATTAATTAATGTAAACTATTCTAGGTACAATAATTAAGTTTTGACATTAATATCTAAATTCTTTTTCTCAATTTTAACTCTTTGCCTACCAAATTTCTCCCACAGTTGTACCAAATTTTCTTGGTATTTTTTACCTGTATGATGGGCTATTTCAAAGTTCACTATCTATTCATCGTAGAACTCATTCTATTCAAATAAAGTCATATCATTATTGTAATCTAAGTTGTTCTTCTCAATTATAATAAATTAACAATCAGTTTTTGTACTTTGCTTGGATGTGGTATTTTTTAGATCGCAGTAGTGGCAGAGCTATATATATATATATATATATATATATATATATACACACACACACACACACACACTACACAGATGCTGATAGGTATGCATGCTGCATC
Source organism: Doryteuthis pealeii (assembly GCA_023376005.1). Lineage (NCBI taxonomy): Eukaryota > Metazoa > Mollusca > Cephalopoda > Myopsida > Loliginidae > Doryteuthis > Doryteuthis pealeii. The sequence goes on along the minus strand of CM042158.1, from coordinate 16,843,885 downwards.
CCTGATGCACGAAAATCTAAAAGGACTCAGTAAAATCATATCCATTCATCCCAGTGTCTTTCTTTTTTCTTCCCTTATTATTTCAAGCTAACTCTAAATACATTTCAATAGTTTCTTAGAAATGAATTACACACGATAGGTTACAAGCTAGCGGCCTAGGCTTTAGTTGTTTCCCCAGATCATAAATAAAAACTCTACAATTTATTAAGAAACTTTAGTTGGGACCCATAAATTTTTCCGGGGACTCATTCAACGCAAATATATGTGTCCCAGGATACACTAAATCAAAAAGCTATCAGCATCACTGCATGTATGCAACTATAACCAAGAAACAACAGCATGTCATATCAAGATTTTAATTTTATTTGATTTCAGTCCAGTTTGAAAGCAAAAAATATTTCTGCGAGGTCTGCACTTGTGTGGAATGTCATTTCATTTTAATCACCTGAATTAGTGATATATATATCTTATTATAATGAAGATTGTGTGCTTTTCTGTCTGTAACCAAAACTATATTACTACTCATATCACTATTCCCTTAGTTATTGACATCACATTTTCCATGATTGTATTTTTATTTAAACCTCAATTATTAATAAAATTGTTTTACATTATTAATACTGTTAACCATGTCTACATACTGACAACATGCAATTATATTTATATATACAACAAAATAGTGGTTTACAGTGTGAACGGGAAGGCTAATTTGCATATTGATATTAAAAATGGGATTTTATTAAATATGTGCTTAGTATTATTGATTTCTAACTGTTTGGTTTTATTTTAATGAATATAATAAAAAATCTCTTCAATGAATCTTAAATGAAATCCATTAACAAGAAAAAATAACTGTCATTTTATTCTTTACTTCCTCTTTTAACTAAATACTTAAATTAGAAAAAATAACAATGAAAGACGAGAGTGATGGAAGAGTAAATTTCAGTTGTTCTATTATTTACTCCCTCTGTTTCAAATCTTTTTATCGGTATTCTTATTTAGCCTTTCTAATTTAATATAATATTTTATTACATTAAACTTAAATACTTGCACCCAGGAGGGTGCATATATTTGCTAGTATATATATATATACATACAGAGATGCTGATTGGTATGCATCCTGCGTCCCTGACACACAAAAACCTAAAAGGAGACAGTCAAATCGTATCCATGTGTCCCAGTGTTTTTCTTTTTTTCTTCCCTCACTATTTCAAGTTAACTCTAAATAAATTTCAATAGTTTCTTAGAAACTAATTACACTGGATAGGTTACAAAGTAGGAGTTAGATGGCTTAAGTTGAGACCCATTAATTTTCCCCGAGGACTCATTCAAAGCAAATATGTGCATCCCTGGATACACTAAATTAAAAAGCTATCAGCATCATCTACAGGAGTGGAATGTGACACAAGGTCAATTTCTTAAGTAAAATTCAACAGGTTTCTAATTCAGAGATTTCCTTCTGCTACACTAGTTGCCTAACCAAGGTTAAAGAACACAGAGTGCACTAATATTTATCCAATAGGTGAAGGAGAATAGTTGGATGCATACCTTTCCCAAAGGTATTAGTGATATGTTAAATGCAAACAGCTTCATCCAGGATTTGAACTCAGGTTGTTGAGTCCATTTCCTATGAAGATAACCATTACACCACGTGGTTCCATAAATTTCTTGATATAAAGGAGAATCTTTTACTCATTTCTAAATATAACTATCAATATCATTATGGATCATTGTTATGATAGAAATGCAATTAGTTCACTAGTATATTATTAGTGTGTTATATATATATATGTGTGTGTGTGTGTGTGTGTGTGTGTGTACAGACATTCTGTGAATTAAACAAAAGACAAGTTTTTTTTGAACTTTTCAAGTTTTTGGGTGTAAATTAAAAAATCAAACCAAACAACTGATGATCACTTCGAAGTGCAAGTACTCAGGACTGAACTTTGGTACGAATTCCAACCAAATATTGTTAGAAAAGGAAAAAATTGTTAAACAGGAGATGTGTCTTTTTTATTCAATTATATATAATATATATATATATATATATATATATATATATATAGGGCCGGTTATCTCAGTCGGTAGAGTGTTCAGCTAGAAACCACTAAGTTCCTAGTTCGATACCGGCCCTCGCCAACTCAGCGTATGAGTAGCACAGGTATCTGTGTGGTAAAGTAAAGAGCTGATGGTAGGTGTAGTGCTCCACCTCAGATGCAAAAACACACTCCTTGGTCTAGCACTAGTGAAAAGGGGATATACTCCCTCGCTGATTGGTTGATACTGACTTTAGGCAACACCAACGACTTTACTTTTACTTATATATATATATATATATATATATATAAGATAATCCAACTGACTGGTAAGTAAGGGGTGATTCTATTTGTGATCAGCAAAATCTCACTGTACATCTATACTGTATGCTTATGTAGGTGCAAACTTATAGATTCATACAAGGATTTTTATAAATCCTTAAGAGGGCTCAATGTATAATAACTAATAAATTAATAATAAATAATATACAGAGCAATATTCAACTTTCAAAGAAAGAAAAACTTAACAAACCGTTATCTGACTATAATATAATTATTATAGTCAAATGACAGTTTGTTAAGTTTTTCTTTCTTTGAAGTTTTATATATATATATATATATATATATATATATTGCTCTAGGAAGCACTAAATTGTAAAAGAAAGTAGCTTTTTGCCTTGGTTGAAAAATACAACATTTTCATTCTTCAGAGTTACTTTGGGATAACCAGCACTTAGGCTGAACCATCTTTGAAATGCATTTAAAACTTTAGGAGAAAAGACGAAAAAAAATTATATTCTCTACAGATTCACTGGCACAGACAGACATGGAGAGACAGAAATTGTCATTTATAGATTATATTGTTTAACAGTTTAAAACAAGAAAAGGGAAAAAAGGAAGAAGAAAAAAACTTAAAAAAAAAAAAACAAGCAAAAAACAGATACAATTCCTTAACTAGTAATAGTAAAAAAAATATGATGGGTTTTGTAAAAATAAAAAGAAGAAAAGAAAAGGAATATACTTAAATAAAAAGTATACCAGATTTAGTGAAGTATGGCTAAGACTAGAAATTGTTTTGAAACAGAATTCTTGTAGCAGAAAAAGAAAGTTAAAAGGCTCTTGCAATCATCTGTCAGGCTATAAAAGTGGAGGGAGGGTTGTAAAAAAAAATTTTAAAAAAGGCCCGGCAAATACTATTTGGATGGTTCAAACTCTAATTAGGATGTTTGCATTTGTTGGGTTCCATTAGAATGGCGCCAAAGCCTGTCCAGAAAGTAGAGAAATGAGAAATATGTCTAAGAAAAAACAAACAATTTAAATTAAAAAAAAGAAATAGTAAAATATACTGGGTAGTGTAAATAATAATAAAAAATAAAAAAAAGTTTCACGATTGAAAAATACAACTGAATTATTTATGCCTCTCTTTAAAAACACACTAACATATGTACATAGAATTCATTCAGCTAAAATTTTTAGAATATGCACACATACATACCTATATTTGCATACATACATACAAATATATACATTTACTGCACAGAAATACACACACACACACACACACACACACACACACACATACTACACATGAATACACACACACATATATATATATATACTACACATGAATACGCACACAGATATAATTACTACACATGAATATGCACACAGATATATCTACTACACATGAATACGCACACACATATATCTACTACACATGAATATCACACACATTTACTATACATGAATATACACACACATATACTACATATGAATACACACACACACACACATATATACACACACACACATACACACACACACACATATATATATACATATGAATACACACACACACACATATATATACATATGAATATACACACATATATATTACATATGAATACACACACACACACATATATATTACATATGAATATACACAACACATATATACTACATATGAATACACACACACACACACATTATTACATGTTTCGAATAAAACCATAAATTTACAATGATAAAATTACAGCCTGATTTCCACAACATATCCCTGGCCTCATTAATAATCAATGAATATTGGAGTCATCCCATCATGGTGTAATGGTTAGCAAGCTTGTCTCACAGATCCAGTACTACTGAATAGCAAGTTCGATCCTCATTGAACGCCCTATGTCTTCAACCTTGTGTCACATCCAAACTGTGGCGAATGAGCATTTTATTTTGTATTGTGGCTTAGAGATGAACATGATGTTTCGCACCTGTGCCAGAGGTCGATGTTTGAGCATAAAAAAACAAAAACGTTTCAACTGCCAGTTTTCTAGGCAGACAGATATTTACCACTGCAGTCGCCATTGCAATACATTTAGTCCCTTTTGACAACAAGGCAACATGTATCAATAAAAATGCCTGAAACTGCAACATGTTCATTTTATCATAACAATCATGCATTCACTTTAAAACTTTATCCTCCTTTTTTAGATTTTAAATACAAAATAAACATGTAGAAAAAATTTGATTTTCTTCTAAACAAAAAAAAAACATCTATCTATACATATATAAAGGGCAGTTATGTGTATATGTCCAGAGGAAACTTTGAAAATAAAGCAATTAACGACAAAGTAAAAATATTTACACATTAAATATCACCAGGGCTTGGTTTTTGAGCAAAAATAATGAAGATTTGATTTATATTTGTGGAGATAATTAAAAAAGATATTTACACATTAAATTTCACCAGGGCTTGGTTTTTGAGCCAAAATAATGAAGATTTGATTTGTATTCGTGAAGATAATTAAAAAAGATATTTACACATTAAATATCACCAGGGCTTGGTTTTTGAGCAAAATAATGAAGATTTGATTTGAAGATTTGATTTATACTCATGAAGATAATTAAAAAAAAAATAAAATAAAAATATTTACTTTGTTGTTAATTGTTTTATTTTCAAAGTTTCCTCCGGACATACAGAATGCACAGAATCCGCACTGATAAGATAAAATGACAATTCTTCCAAGCCATAGTTGTATCAGTGCTACTGTACGGTTGCAAAACTTTAACCCTAACAAACACCTAGAGAATAATCTAGATGGGAGTTGAACGTGAAGGTTGGGTGGAATGGTTATTTTGTAGAAAATGGAAGCCTGGATGATGCTGTTTGCATTTCACATAGTGCTAATACACTTAGGAAAGTTATGCTTCTAACTATTCTCCCTCCAGCTATGGGTAAATAGTAGGGCAGATGAGGCACTTTAACCTTGGTCAGGTAACCAGTCTAGAAGGAAAACTCTGAATTCACACTCCTTAAGCTTCACCATCTGTCACGCCCTATTCATGAGGAGTGGTTGGGATATATATATATATATATATATATATATATATATATTATATGGTAAATCCTCACGGTGAGAAAAAACCCAGCAAATAGTTTGATTGTAAAAATATACTACCAAACATCACCCGGAGAGAAAAAAAATTTTGGAAAAAAGAAAAGACCAAGATAATCGTACCAACCAAAAATAATCTATTGGTACAATATTTGGCCAAAAGAAAAAACAATCTATATTTATGTATATATATATATATAAGATATATATATTCATAGAAAACCGCCAGGAAACTAAAGCTAATAAGTAAAAAGTGCTCAATACCTAAGTAGAGCAAATAATAAAGATAAATCTAATGTCAGATCTTGGCCCTGAAGAGCACTAAGCGAAACTTTTAGTAGGTTTATCAGACTCATTATATTTATCTTTATATATATATATATATATACATATATACATACACACACAGTGATGTTGATAGCTTCTTGGTTTAGTGCATCCTGGGACGCATATATTTGCTTTGAATGAGTCCCCAGGAAAATTTATGTGTCCCAACTAAAGCCGTCTAACACTATCCTGTGTAATTAATTTCTAAGAAACTATTGAAATGTATTTACAGTTAGCTTGAAATGGTGTGGGAAGAAAAAAGAAAAACGCTGGGAGGCATGGATATGATTTTACTGCGTCCTTTTAGATTTTTGTGCGTTAGGGATGCAGGACGCATACCTATCAGCATCTACGTATGCACATTATATATATATATATATATATGCGTGTGTGTTTGTGTGTCTGTGTGTAATTACATGAAAACAAATCATGATCAGGTCATGTGTATTTAATACATGTAATTATGTGTTTTTGTTTATGAGTACATATAAAAGAGTATATTTAGACATTCAGCAAGCATATTCAGAGATTCAGGGCAATTGGTCAGGGAGATTCAACATTTTGGCCATTTGTGAAGCAGACAGTTGGCAGGCAGCCAGATTGGGCAGAAACTGGGCAGTGCCGGGTTGGCGTCAATGTCAGCCAAAATGCAAGAGTTAGATTTCAGTTGGGTCCGAATGGACTGAAAGAGGAAACCGCATCCCTTGTTTAGCCGCAGATTCTCTTGAGAACTAAACAAACCATAAAAGTGAATAATTCCAAGTTGTATTTCACTAGAGCAACAACTAAGATGACAAACACTGAAGAACTATAAAGATGAAATAGTTGCAATCACATTGTTATTCCAAGAAGAAATATTAAGATGAAGTAGTTTGTGAATTGATGTGTTAGTCGATTGTAAAATAATGTTTCAAATACATGTTTATTACATTGATATTTCAAGAAGAATTATTAAGATGAAGTAGTTTGTGAATTGATATGAAAGTTGATAATTCATCATCGGTCCTCACTTGGTACAAGTATTGATGACCTTGTGTACTGTACATAGCGTCATTTCAGAGGTGACTAATAAGGCCAATATATAATCCACACATTCTGTCACAATTTGGGCATTTATTATTATGAGGAAACCAAGCTCTGGGTTAAGAGGAGATGGCAGTTCTTATAACAATGTCAGTCTACATGATACTGAAAATGCACTTTCTTCATATTTTATATTTGATCTTCAAACACAACAGTTTGCAATTTATGCTTCCAAAATTTTAGGGTCAGTGAAATAATATTATAATTACTAGTACAAAATAAAAAAACGCCTTCCGGGCGATGTAAAAATAGATTTTTGAAACATATTGCCTGAGGGGTGGGAGTAAAAAATTCAATGTCAGTAAGTTTGTACCCTAAGTAAGTAAAATCATCAAATTCATTAAAGGGTTATAAAATGAAACAATTTGAAATGTAAACTTTAAATATGTATTAAAATAAAACAAACTATATATAGATATATAATACCAGTCATGTATTTATTAAAATTTGTTTTAAAAAACAATGAGGACTGTCTAATGTTGCATGTTCAAATTTTGAGTGTATTTATTCTATGTTATGATGATTTTGGGTAATGTGACATATGTATGTAAAATCATCAAATTCATTAAAGGATTATAAAATAAAACAATTTGAAATGTAAACTTTAAATATGTATAAAATAAAACAAACTATATATAATGAGAACTGTCTAATGATGATTTTGGGTAATGTGACATAAGCAGTGACATAATTTTTGTTACAGACAAAAACCGGAAGCAAATCTCCATTAAGGGGCCGGGTTAGCTCAGTCGGTAGAGCATTCGGCTAGAACCCAGAAGGTTCCTAGTTCGATACCGGTCCTCGCCAACTCACCGTATGAGTAGCACAGGGATCTGTGCTGTAAAGTAAGGAGCTGATGGTAGGTGTGGCGCTCCACCTCAGATGCTAAAACAATCTCCTTGGTCTAGCGCTATTGAAAAGAGGATAGACTCCCACGCTGACTGGCTGATACAGACTTTATTTTAAATGAAGATATTCTTTAAAAGTCTGCCTTCTGAATGAAATGTTTACAGAAGTTTCTGATAAACAAATTGTTTGTTTATCTTCTTTGAAAATAATAAAATGTTGAAAATTCTTTGATCACAAAAGATTCAGGTGAATTATTTGTTGTTAAGTAATAGAAAATCAAAACTGATTATTAGTCATTTCCATCTCCATTCAGTCTTCATTAACCACTCTTCCCAAGTTTATATATATATATATATATATATATATATATAGATAGATAGATAGATAGATAGACAGAGAGAGAGGGGTGGGAGAGAGAATATACACAGATATGCATAAAAGATATAATTAACTATATACATACACACACATATAAAAATAACTACATACAAATACAGAAAATCCTGGACTATCCTCCTGAGTTTGTTTATAGATATATATATATATATATATATATATATATATATAAGAGAGTTTCATAATTTGCTTGAAGCATTGTGTATGTATTGGTTAGGAGGTAGATTTAGAAGGCCATCACAATGCAGTTTGGAATAAATAAAAAATAATAATACGGTAACAATGGTGGTGTGTGTTGACCTGTATTTTTTTATTATTTCTTGAATTTTCGAGGTAATACCTCTTTATCAAAAGAATTGAACTGAAGCAGTACAGCTATGGCATTTCTTCCTAAAGGAATTTTTTTTTTTGAAAATGACGTTATTTTTTAAATAACTGTATTCCCGTGTGAGCGTGAATGCGTTTATTTTTATTTTTTTTTTTTGTACGTGTGCGTATGTTGTAATGCGCGTGACATTGAAAATGCGTGTTGGCTGTGACGTTAAGACTGTATCCTAGCGCGGGATTTTGTACGTGGGTATGTGCGAATGAAAAAGTGTATTTGTGTTTTGTGACGTTTCCTGTTGGATTTTACATCAATTTAATCATTTAATATTATTAATATTATTATTATTATTAATATTATCATATTTATTTGCTTATTTACTTATTTATATCTAATTCAATTTATCTTTTTATACTTTATAATATTTTTAAATATATATATATATATATATATATATATATATATATATATTTAATTTATTTATTTATTTAATTTATTTTCCTTAACAACTAGTGTGCAATGGCTTGTGTGTTGTATGTGTGGGCGAGATGTTGGGCTATAGATTTGAGTGCGTGTTTCGTATTAGTCTTCTCGTTGTAGATTTGTTTCATTAGTAATTCTCCATTGTGCATGTGGGTATGTGTTATGTGTGTGTGTGCATATACTGTTACATGTGTGCGTAGGTTGTGGGTTTATTGTATGATGAACTCTGCGCTGAGTTCACTCCTGTTATTGATCTCTGGGTGTAATCTAGCGATTAGCAAGGCCTCTTTAATTCTGAGATTACCCAAATTTCTCTCTCGAGCCTCTATATTGACTGTTATATTTCTTTCTGTGTTGTTGCATTTAACTAAGTGTTTACGGAAAGTGGATGCTTGTGTGTGTAAGTGTTCTTTGATTCTAATGTGTAGTGGTCTTGTGGTGCTACCTATGTAAAATTGGTTACATATATTACATTTTGTGCGGTATACCACATTCACTTCGTGGCACATACCTGTGTCGCGGATGGGGCAGTTCGCTAGTGTACAACTAGTGGCCTCCTTATGGCGGCTTTTGGAGAGTTTTCTCCTGAGTGATGGTCCGTAATGGGCAAGTTGTATGTCCAGGCCCTCCTTCCGTATCGCCCTACGTATTGCTGTGGTTATATTTTCGTTGAAATGTGGTAACCTTAAAAAACAGGCATTGGACGTGAGATGGTGTTTTGTGGATTCTGTTTGCTTGAGTCGTTTTGTGATTGAAGTGGGGTAACCATTGTCTTTTAGTGTGGATATAAATTGTCTGGTGTGTGTGATCTGGTCCTGCTTCTTGCTGCATTTGTTTCGGATACGGGCAAGTTCGTTCTTTATGTATCCAGTCTTTGCCCCAAGGGGGAGTGCTGATTTGTGTGGACGAACAAGTCTCTGCTGGCCGATTTTCTATAGAAGTCGGTGTGGATTTCTCCCTTGTTTAATACCTTAAGTCGGAAATCCAACAGTGATAATGATCCTGTGCAGTCAGGATGTTCTATGGTGAAATGTATGTTGTTGTCTATGTTGTTGAATGTTGATGCGATTTTGTTGGCTTCTTCACGGGAAGATGTGAGGATGAGAATATCATCTATATACCTGGTGAAGAAGGCACAAGAGCGGCAAATATTAAGTGCTTGGCGTTCAAGTCTGTCCATGTAGGAGATGGCCAGTAAGCCCGAGAGGCTGGATCCCATCGGCAGGCCCTTTTATTTGCTTATATGTTCGTTCTTGAAACGTGAAGTATGTGTTGTCTACGATTATTGATAGAAGTTGGTGTATGTCTTGAGGGGTGAGGTTGTAGCAGTATAGGCCGGATGATGCTATCCATTCAGTCAACAGGTCGACCGCTGGTTGAGCTGGTACTGATGTGTATAGAGCGGTAACGTCCAAGCTAAATGCGTATTTATTATTTTCGAGTATATTTGATGGGGTTTGTTGCAGTTTGTGAATGACTTCGTCAGAGTTGCTGACATGTCCAGGGAGAGTCGCTAATATTGGTTTCAGTATTTTTGAAAGGAGCCATGATGTCTTATATAGTGGTCCTTCCACACTGGAGACTATTGGTCTAATTTGCGGTGTTGAATTGGTTTTATGTGTTTTTATTAGATGGTAAAACCTTGGTAGGGTGCTATTTTTGCTAGTGAAGTTGTTCTTGTATCTGTTGGGGAGTTTTCTATTTTGCAGATTTTCCATGTGGTGTTTATGCGGTTTTCTATTTGGGTAGGCATTGTATCTGTGACCTCTGTATAGAGTTCGTTGTTGTTAAGGTGTTCGAATGCCAAGTTGTTGTACGTATCCTTAGGGATTATGCAGAACTCTTTTCCTTTATCAGAGGGCAGGTAAATTAATTCTTTCTCTTTTAGTTTTTTAATAGTGTTGTGTTGTGCTTTAGAAAGGTTGGGTGTTATTTTTGTTTCCTTTTATGATTTGGAATATTGTTTGTTTGAGTCTAGATAGTTTTGAATCTAGTACTTGGTTGGCTGGAGGTGGGTGTAGTGGGTTATCTAATGTGTAAGTAGGGAGTTGGTTGTTTTTTATTTGTTGTATCTGTGGGGTTGGGTGTGTTATCGATGAAGGTTAGCCATTTTAGTTGGTATGCAGTTCGACAAAAGTTCGTCTCAAGGTCCAGTAGTAGTTTGTCATTTATTTTTTGAGACAATATAAACTTGGGTCCTAGACTAAGTAGCTCCTTTTCTTCATTAGTTAGGGAGTGTGATAAGTCCGTAACACGTGGCTGATTTTGTGGTATTGTGTTGTGTGGTTCATCTTTAAAGTCATTCGTTTTTCCTGCATATTTGCGGTGTGCGTTGGTGTTGTTTGTTCTGAGTCCATTGGAATTTTTGTTTTAGACGTTTTTTTCATGGTCCACGCTGTAGTGGTAGATTTGGTTTATAATTTGTGGTATGGGTATAGTTGTTGTAGTGGGTAGTGTTGTTATCGCCTCATTGTATGTGTTTATGTGTTTGTGTAGAGTGAGATGTAAATTAATAAATTAAATAAATAAATAAATTAAATATATATATATATAGATATATATATATATATATATATATGTATATATATATATTTAAAAATATTATAAAGTATAAAAAGATAAATTGAATTAGATATAAATAAGTAAATAAGCAAATAAATATGATAATATTAATAATAATAATAATATTAATAATATTAAATGATTAAATTGATGTAAAATCCAACAGGAAACGTCACAAAACACAAATACACTTTTTCATTCGCACATACCCACGTACAAAATCCCGCGCTAGGATACAGTCTTAACGTCACAGCCAACACGCATTTTCAATGTCACGCGCATTACAACATACGCACACGTACAAAAAAAAAAAAAAATAAAAATAAACGCATTCACGCTCACACGGGAATACAGTTATTTAAAAATAACGTCATTTTCCAAAAAAAAAATTCATTTAGGAAGAAATGCCATAGCTGTACTGCTTCAGTTCAATTCTTTTGATAAAGAGGTATTACCTCGAAAATTCAAGAAATAATAAAAAAAATACAGGTCAACACACACCACCATTGTTACCGTATTATTATTTTTTTATTTATTCCAAACTGCATTGTGATGGCCTTCTAAATCTACCTCCTAACCAATATATATATATATATATATATATATAGACAGCGAGAGAGGCTGAGAGAGAGAGAATGTGAGATGGAATATACACAGATATACATATAAGATATAGTTATTTACTAAGCTTAGATGTGGCACAAGGCCAGAAGTATAAGGCACCTAATGAGAACTGAATTAACTATGGTCTGCAAATCTAGCTTGTTAACCATTACACCGCGTGAGATACACATATACAAAAAATAACTACAGCTCCCGAGTCTGAAAAGAAGGTTCCCGAGTTCGAGAAGGCTCCCGAGTCTGACAAGAAATACCTGAAGAAGGCCAGAGGGCACATTGGCCGAAAAGTTGTACAGATAACAATAAAGATTAGGACAATAGTCCAAATAATACAAAAAAAGAGGAGAAAAATTGTAATGTACAAACGACCATTCAATATTTGCTAGATATCTTGAGGTTAGAGAAAGGATTAGTGGGTGGAAGAAATCAGTCAGATACTTTTGTTATGAAATTGATAAGAGTCTTTCCAAGGCAAACACCTTCGGAATAACAACAACGATAATGGTGAACAAAACCAAACAAAATGGAGGAATAATGAAAAAAAAAAAAAAATAGAATAAGAATAAAAAAAAAATAAACAAAAATTAGGAAAGATGGATGAAAATTAATATGCAGAGTAAGCAGAAGCCGTATTTTCTTGGAGTGTTTATCAACTTTATTCTCTGGAGAAAAGAAACGAAAAGAAAAAAGAAAAGAAAAAAGTTTGGGGGTTGAGGGAAACATGGCTGCTAAATGTAATTCAAACAGAAATTCTGTAAATGGCAAACAAAAGCCATTTGCCCAAGATTTTTGAAAACATGTTTAAATGAACACTGATACCTTGGTGCCATATATATTTTGTATAAACTTATAAGTAAAAATAAATAGATAAAATAAGGGTGAGGGTGAAGAAAGTGGGTGTGTCTGTGTGTTATCAGACAGAGAGATGAGGGGGGTGTACTTCATGAATATTCATTTTGTAAGAAGGCTCACAAATGTTTCAGTAGCAGATTTATATTCTTCAAGCAATTTTAAGTTTTATTTTTCATGATGGGCATTACAAATAAATATCATATTACATACACTTACTATAAGGGTGTACATGTGATACAATATTTATCTATATATTTTTGAAAGGAAGGGAATCCTTGTATTTTCACCTACTAAAATATACAATAATTATACAGTGTAATTTTGAAATCCCATGTAGAATCATCTCTTACTACCAGTTTTGGATACCTTACACACACATTATATATACTAGCAAATATATGCACCCTCCGGGTGCAAGTATTTAAGTTTTAATATAATAAAATATCATATTAAATTAGAAAGGCTAATGAAACTGAATAAGAATGTAGATAAAAAGATTTTGAACAGAGGGGGTATGATTGAAAAGTAGAACAACTTTGAAACTAACTCTTCCATCATTTTCCGTTACTCCTGTCTTTCATTGGTAAATTTTCCTAATTAAAATGTTTAGCTAAAATAGGAAGTAAAGAATAATATTACAGTTAGTTCTTCTTGTTAAGGGATTTCTTTTAAGATTTATTGAAGAGATTTTTGCTCATATTCAATAAGATAAAACCAAACAATTAGAAATCAATAATACTAAGCATATATTTATCAAAATCAATTTTTTAAGATCAATATGCAAATTAGCCTTCCCATTCACATGAACCTCTATTTTGTTGTATATATAAATACAATTGCATGTTATTAGAATGTTGATATGGTCAACAGTGGCTTCGGCCTCTGGACCATTGATATAATTAACAGCGTCGATCCCAGGGGGCCATCCCCCCAGGCAACACCTGACCCCTCGATTTAAAGGGGCAGGGCTGGGTTTATTGCCCAGTGCCTGAGGCGCCCCCTTGGGGGAATGCCGACGGGATCGACGCAATTTTTGCACCTGCCACTTCCATGAGCTTCGGCTTGTGGGTGGTCCCACGTTAATAGGGACTTTGTGCCTGACCCGTACAAGTGGGGTACGCGGTAAATACAATGTAGATATGGTCAACAGTGTAAGTAATGTAAAACAATTTTATTAATAATTGAGGTTTAAATAAAAATAAAATCATGGAGAATATGATGTAAATAGCGAAAGGAATTGTGACTTGTATAGTAATATAGTTTCGGTTACAGACAGACAAACCCACAATCTCCATTATAATAAGATATATAATGTGTGTGTGTGTGCGTGTGCAGTGATGCTGATAGCTTTTTGATTTAATGCATCCTGGGACACACATATTTGCTTTGAATGAGTCCCCAAGAAAATTTATGGGCCCCAACTAAAGTTTCTTAATAGATTATAAAGTTTTTATCTATGATCTGTGCAAACAACTAACACCATCTAACTCCTACTTTGTAACCTATACTGTGTAATTCATTTCTAAGAAACAATTGAAATGTATTTACAGTTAACTGAAAAGGGTGGTGGAAGAAAAGAGAAAAACACTGGTATGCATGGATATGATTTGTGTCCTTTTAGATTTTTGTGCATCAGGGACGCAGGACACATACCTATCAGCATCTGTGTGTGTGTGTGGACATATTATATTGAATTATATATATCTCCCGTGGACACTTACATATGGACACACCAGTGTAGGCAAAAACCTACATCAATCAGAACTGCGCATGTATGGATGCCCTGCAGAAGACCAGCCAGGAGCAATGACTGATAGGGATGGGTAGTGAGAGAGTTTCATGGAAACCCGTTCTATTAACACAACCTGATGATGATGATTATGATAATCTATAAGTTTGTACTCAAAGAATATGGGATACTAACAGTATGACAAACAAAATATTAAGCATAACTCATAGTGTCATATATACAGACAAAATAATAGTATAGATCTGAAGGGACAGAGGTTGAGCAGATACTACAGTCTGATCCAAGGTAGGAAATTTTAATGGTTGTATATATAAACAGAATAATAGTATTGATTCATATAAGATTGGAACTGAACAGATACTACACCCTGATCTTAAATAACTACAACAGTCGTACATATAAACAAGTTGAATATTTAGTACAAATAAGAAAAAAGACGAATGTTTTCATCAAATTAACCATATTTACACTAAAACATAGATTGCTTTAAAAAAGTCACAATTTAAGAATTTATTCAGCAAAAAAAAGAAGAAGAAAAAAGTGATTAAATGAACACTAGTTGTTTGCACATTTCAAACATTAACAAATTAACTCTAGAAAAAAAAAATTCTTTAAAAAAAATCTAAAATTAAGAAAAAATATTTCTTCTCTTTCTTTTCTTTTTAGTGCCTCATCTAGAATTTCACACAAGCTGAAAAAAAAAACAAAAAAAAACAAATAACAAAAAAAAAAAACAAAAAAAAAATAAATAATAAACCAAAAATTTCTTCAATAAAACATTACTTAACAGAACTTGTTAGCATTTGCACACAGACCAGAGATAATTACCAGTTGAGCTTGTTTTTATTTTTCATTTTTTCACCTTTTTGGTTATTTTGCTTCTTTCTTATAAAAAAAAAAAAAAAAAAAAAAAAAAAAGCACCTGGCAGTGATAATGACATCCAAGGTCATGAAAAAAAAAGCAACAAATATATCGAGGAGGCCGCGTCTTATTACAAACTGGATGTTAACAGATAATCAACACTTCACACGCATTTAAAGATTGGAAAAGTGAGATAGGACGAAAAAAATTTTAAAATTCTAAGTGTTAATTTTTTTAACGGATTAAAAAAAAAAAAAAAACAAGTGAAGATTATCAAAAATTAAAATACAATAAAAGTAAGAATTATGAATTATCGTTCTATACTAGTTTTGGAAAGAAGGGTAGGTATTTATCTAACCTGTTCGCCAACGAAGAATGTTACACAAGGTCGAGGGTATGGAGAATCCAGCCAAGATTAAACTCACTATCAAATAGTAATTGAGACCTAAGGAGACTTGCTGTCACTCAGACATCGGTGAAAAACCACCAAGTAAAATAAAGTAATAATAATAATAATAACAATAGGCATAGTGGTGCCCTTGGAATGGTCACTGAATGTTTGGAAAACAGACTGGAGGAATTGGAAATTAGAGGAAGAATCAAGATTATCCAGACAACCGCATTTTAAAATATTAGCTAGAATATTCAGAAGAGACCTGAGGAAACTTGCTGTCACTCAGACTACAGTGAAAAACCACCAAGTAAAATAAAATTGGGAAAGACATTAATGTATCTCTGCACACACCCTCCAGTTGTGGATAACTAATAGGACAGACTGGGCTCTCCAGCCTTGGTGAGTAATTAGTCAATTTAGATCTCCTACCAAAGCAGAATGGGTCATTACTATCGATGTCTTAAAGACCTAAGGGAAGAGTTGGGTCCTGCAGTTTGTTTATCAATGCCGACAAAGTTTTGAAAGAAATTCATTCTTAATAGGTACTCAATCTTTCTAAAAACACATTTTTTCTATTTAACCCATAGATGGGACTCTAACATGTACTACCACTTCAGGTTAGAGTGGAACTATGAGTAATGGGGATGAAGGGGTACTCCACATTCCCCAAGCTCCAGAACTGGAACTTCACCATCAGATAGAGTTTAACATCATACCCAGGGCACTAAGATCCTCAACCACTGCCTCCTAGTACATATATGATAAAAAAAGCATTGGGGGTTGCCATAAGGGCTAAATAGTTGGGATAATTATATAGATGCTAGGGCTTGATGTGACCAGCCAATAGATTGGAGGGGGCCTCTTCGACCGCCCATCTAGCCTAAGTAAGGACTAAAGTGTGGTTCCTGCAATGGATTAAGAAAAGGCCTGATGGGGGACTATGGGAAAAGAGTGAATTCTTCAAGGGAGGGACACTTTATTTTACATGAGAAATGGAATATTGAATAGAGGCTTTTATCTAATCAAAATGGAATGTTGTTCTCATTACTAAAGCTGTCATATCCAGCGTCCTCTTTAAAGAATTTCAGAACTTGTAACTGGCAAGTCTTTTGGAACATGGCCTAGTAAATAAAAGCATTGATGAAGCCAATCTGCTTCCCCTGGAATCATGTATTCAATTCCTCGAGGTTGGATAATGCAGAAATATACACCAGTTCAGTGGAGTGGAGACTGGCATCATAACGAAGAATCACTGTTTATGAATTCTGTCTTTAGAAAGGACACGGGATATGAAAGGTATAGGAATGCAAACAAAATGGCCTTGTGGATTAAATAAAGAGGCCTGTTCAATATTCCTGGAAGGTTATCCAATGTAAAAGACACTTGAAGAGGCTGACATACTGTGATAAAGACAACAAAGACAAGGAAATTAGTTCTTATTAGAAGTCCATGTTCTAACAAGGAACATGGAATCTTGGAATTCGCTTGGCTTCTACTAGAATTGTAATGCATTTTAAAATATTACAAGCTGACTCTGTGCAAGTTCATAGTTTATACAGCATACCGGTTATCATTGGAGAAAATTGAATCGGCAACCTGAGTTCAAATCCTGGAGAAGGCTTTTTGTGTTTCACTTTGTGCTAATGCCCTTGGAAAAGGCATGAATCCAACTGTCCTCTCCCAACTCTATGGGTAAATTAGTAGGATTGATTTGGCTCTTTAGCCTTAGTTTTTAAAAACTCTGAATTCAAACTAGCCCAACTCCACTTAAAAATTGATATTGTGCCACATTCATATTATCTGTATTGCCCTTTTTCCGCCCTGGTAGTAAAATACACTGACGATACCTCTTCAGAGGGATAAGACCCCCACCCCAATGGACCCAGCTGTTGGTCAGGAGTAGCAAACCATAATACCTAAGGACGGGATTCTGGTGGAGCTGTCCTTGACCCAAGTACTAAATGGTCACACAATCACCAAGACTTCACTTTGGATCTTACTTGGGCATGACCAGCAACTGGAGAGGCCCAAAAAAAATCAATGAGCTGGTCATGTAAAACCCTAGCACCTATATGATTAAGTCCTGACCATATTCTTCAAATTGCTCTTATGACAAACAACCACTCAACCATTTTTATAGGTGCTAGAAGGCAGTGGCTGAGGGTCAACTACCAGTTTATAATTATATATGAAGTTAATGAAAATTATTCTTTTCAATTCATGAATACACAAGAAATTTGAATTAATTAATTCATAAATTAATTTTCTATTAATATATTAATATACATGAAGTTAATTAAAATTATTTCTACCAGTTTATAAAACCAAAAGTATTTTACAAATCATATACAGTGGTAACTTGACTTACAAGTGTCCAACTTAGGAGTTTTCATTCCACTAACCATAGCTGGTGTAGAGGTATTAAGTTGTGTTATTTATTATTCTATGTTACTGCTGCCCCTGACCAGGACTGAACCTGCAGTCTAGAGATAACTGTCACTTAGAACTGTCTTAACCTAACTCCTTTATCCATTAGGCTATGTGTCCAATTCAGAGAAATGAAATTGGTGTATTTTAATACAAGCAACAAATATTTCTTTTTAAATAGATAAAAAAAAAAGATACCACCAATTTATTTGCCAATGCAATGAATAAATGTTGATTAACATCTCAGGCTAACATAGCTGGTTAATGTGAAAAGGCTGAAGGTTTAGCAATTATCGAAGAACCACGAATGGATGAACACTATCATAATAGTTTCATTAGCAGGATTAACTAATACCTTGGGGGAACATATTGAAGCAATGTTCATGTAAAGCCTTGTTATGGGTCACTGAGTTTTGATGTCTTTATGTAATTCTATATCACCATTGATATATGTGCACACTTTGATTACATTGCATAGTTGATGAAACAACTATCAGAAGCTTATAGATGAGAACGGATGGAAGGATGTACAGGTTTGTAGATAATTAAGTAGGTAATTCACAGGTGAATATTAAGGCATTCATTCTATTCTCTTACCTTAATGAAAGTATCTATGTAGGATCCACACACACACACACACACACACACACATATATATATATATATATATAATATATATATATATATATAGTGTGTACATTATATTCAAATATTCACATAAAAATTTATATATAAAATAAATAGTAAAATAAGTTGCAATGCATTTTTATAGTAAAATGATTCACAATGTATTTTTATAGTAAAATGATTCGCAAGGTTTACTGATAGTAAAATTTGTAGCATATTTTATAATAAAACAATTTGTAATTCATTTTATTATAAAAATAATTTGCAGTTCCTTTTGCAGTAAAATAATTTCCAATCAATTTTATAGTAAAATAATTTGCAGTTACTTTATTATAATGAAATAATTCATAATACATTTTTACAGTAATATAATTTGCAATACAACTATAGTAAAATTTTATAGTAAAATTAGAAATGGGTTTTTAGTAAAATAATCTGCAATTTATTTTTATCATAAAATAATCTGCAATTTATTTTTATCATAAAATAATTTGCAATTCATTTTTATAACTAAATCTGTGAACCAATTAGTCTATTGTGATATTGATGTTATTTTGAAAGTATTTGTTGTCATGTATTTTGAATTCAGAGTTTTTCAACTCCTAGACCAGTTGCCAACACAGATAAAAGAGCAAGTCTGCCCTGCTATTTACTCATTGCTGGAAGAGAATAGTGCATACCTTTCCCAAATGTATTAGCACAATGCAAATTAGGGGTGCAATCTATCCACTGGTGCGACCTATCCGCAAGTATATATGGTACTCCATAAGTGCCTTCATATTTAAGGTTTATGTAGCTTTTAGAGCATAATGGAAATGAAGACCTTTCCTGCAAATTTTCATCTTTTTTTTTTAAATCTTTGAAGAATTTCTAAAATTCAATTTCTTTGATGAATTTCTAAAATTTAATTTCTACTTCATTGCAGCTAGAATAATTGTCCATTTTTGATTGCTGAAATGATAAAAGTTCTAATCCATAATCTGTAAGTGTTCAAAAGTTGGAATCACCTTCCTAATGAATAAAAATATCTGATTCTAGCCTTACCATTTTTTTTTTTTTTAATATTCTTTTTCTTTCTCTCAGCTGATTAAATTTCTTCATGCAGCAATTAAACAATCAGTTAAGCAATGGTTTCTCTCAAAGAATTCGGTTCCATTCCATATTTCACATGGCACCAGAGTTTAGCAGATAATTAATCTTCAAATCATAACTATCAAATTATATTCACTTTCCAATTAAAAATTTAATCTGGAGAAAGAAAAAAAAAACAAAAAAAAAACGTGTGTAATCTCAAAAGTTTATAGCATTTTTATACTACCTGTAAGACTCATTAGAATTCAGATGAGAATCCGCGGCCGAGTGTTATAATGAAGCAATGAAATGAAGTTATAAGTCCATTGGTAAGTGATGGTAGCTGGAGGTTACAAGTTTCTATTTGTGACCAACAGCAGACTTTTAATAGCAGGTTGCAAATTTAAACTTTGATTTGGAGTTAAATGAATAATGAAAGTGAAAGTGCAGAATCAAACAAATCTAGACAGCTGTTAAAGATTTTAATTAGGACATCAAAAACATATAAGGAAATAAGAAAAATATATATCGATATTACAAAAATTCTCATTATCATTATCATTATCATGTTATATATACATATAGATATATATATTACAAAAATTCTCATTATCATGTTATACATACATATATATATATGTATATTACAAAATAATTATGTTTGAAAGTGAGTATATATATATATATATATATATATATTATATATATACATAAACACGTGTGTGTGCGTATACATATATATATACACACACACATGAATTTATATACATATGTATGTGTATATATACATCCATATGTGTATACATGTATATTCATATGTATAGACATATACACACACACATATATATATATATATATATATATATACACACACACACACACACACACACACACAAATGCATGTATATTCATGTGGTCAGTTGTTGATGTTGGCAGAAGAGAGTAGTAGGAGATTTTCCTTTTCTCTTGGATAGGGTATATAACAATCCAAAGTTCTGAAGAAGGTCTAACAGACCAAAACGTTACGTCAACATTACTACCTACAATAAACATCCACTTTCTACAACATCCCGTGTTTGTCTACCTTTCTCCACACACACACACACATATATATATATATATATATATATATATATAGTGATTCCAAAAAATAGATATCATTTCATAATCTAATAACTTGACAAATTTTCATTCAAATGATCTCCAATTTTAACAACAAGCCTAGAAACAACTCAAAATTCTATCTAATGTTTTATGTTTCTTTTCTTTTTAAGGTATAGAGATACCATTCACTGGAAAAGAAAAGGCATTTAAACATAAAACAGAATTTTGAATGGTTTCTACAGATACTGTTAAAATTTGAGATCATTTGAATGAGAATTGATGAACTTATCAGATTAAAAAATTATATCAATTTTTCTGAAAAAGCATGTACATCTCAAATGATATCAATTTTTTTAAAGGCATCCTGTATATATATATATATTACTTGTCAAGATTATTTTCTATAATTATCGAATTTTATGCGATACATGCATTTATAATTGCCTTCAAGCAAAAATATAAATAATAATTTATTCAACATTGCTTCTACAAAAACAAACATCCAAAAATCTTATTCACTTTGCCGAAGAGCTTACGGCCGGGTTTGTTTACTAAATAAACGTCCACTTGCCTACTATGGCAGGAGCGTATAATAGTATCGTTGACAAGGTTAATTTCGCAGGGATTGTTCGCTATGTACCGGCGGCCGAACGGATATGGTCTCTGACTATGCCTGTGAAGTCCCGGTTTCGATTCCTGTCGGAGGGGAGTCGTTAGTATACATCGCTGAAGAGACTTAATAAAGTCGAAACAGTCTGTACGGTGTTCTGCATAGCGAGCCATCCTTTGCGGGATTTACTTGTCAAGATTATTTCTATAATTATCGAATTTTTGCGATACATGCATTTATAATTGCCTTCAAGCAAAAAAATATATATATATATATATATATATATATATATAATATATATGTTGTTTTGGTGGAGTCCACGTGGGCTTTTTTGTTGGTATATCTGATGAGTTTAATTTCCAGTGTATTTATATATTGTGTGTGTGTGTGTGTGTGTGTTATATACATGGTGTAATGGTTAGCAAACTAGACTTGCAGACCATTATTACTGAGTTTGATTCCACCTTCGAATGAGAGCCTGTATCCCTGCCCCGTAAAATTCTGTTGACTGTTCTTTGAGCCACTTCTTCACTACTGATTTCACTTCCTTGTCAATGGAATAATGTTTGCATCTCATCGGCCCCATAAAAGAGGGTTTGAGAGGCAAACATTATTCCATATATAAGCTAGATAGAAGTACACAAAGATGCTGTATGCTGTCTTGAAGCAGCACCTCACAAAAGCAGTAAGATGAAAGCACTACAGATTTTGTTACATAATCTATGCGGTTGCATAAGATTATTGTCAATCCCCTGTATTTCCAAAGGGATGGCCCTTTTCATATCACGGCGGGACTTTCCATGGAATAGTACAGAAAGCCCGCGAAATACGTGAAGTCACGTGGGACCTGGTTGGGTAGTCAGTTTTCAGTTTGACGTCGGGCAGAGAAGATGTGCTGCCTTAACTGGAACTCACACTGCATATGCGCGCTATGTTAGATATTTAGTTACATGAAATGTATAGTTAAGTAAATAAAAGCTTAAGAAAATAACACAGTTTGTGGTTGGTGAATGTCTTGGTAACAAGACTGATATAGAAGAAGAAATGAGTTAAGTGCGACCGACCACCTAGACGAAGTCGAGATGATAGAAGAAGACGCTAGAAGATGAACAGCAGAAGAACAGAAGAAGAAATGAAAAGGGTATACAACAATTTTACTTC
This sequence comes from Doryteuthis pealeii, assembly GCA_023376005.1. Lineage (NCBI taxonomy): Eukaryota > Metazoa > Mollusca > Cephalopoda > Myopsida > Loliginidae > Doryteuthis > Doryteuthis pealeii. The sequence goes on along the minus strand of CM042158.1, from coordinate 16,820,956 downwards.
CTTGAATAATGTTTACCTCTCAAACCCTCTTTCATGGGGCTGAAGAGATGATAGTCTGAAGGTGCTAAATCTGGTGAGTATGGAGGATGCAGGTAAAAGTTGTCCAAGCAAATGAGGTGATTTTCTCCCTTATCCTGGTGCTTATGTGTGATTGAGCATTGTCATACAGAAGGAGGACATTGTCAATTGGCAAGATGGGTCTTACTCATAGGATTTTTGCTCTGAGCCTCATTAGGGTCACAATGTAGGCCTTACTTTTATAAAAAAATTTTTTTAAAAACTTCACATGTTATGAGATAAAGAAAATGGCATTACTTTTTGACTCACCCTCATATATATATATATATATATATATATATATAGATAGATAGATAGATAGATAGATAGATAGAGATGCATGTGGTATAATAAATATCAGCATGGAAAATTATTTTTACTATAAAAATGCATGGAAATGATTTTAGAGTAAAATTGCAGTTGAAAGGATTTTTAATCTAATATAGACTGGCTAGCTACAGTAGTCACTGGCACTTTTATGGGCCTAGGGTGTTGATTTCTAGGGCTTTATATAAGTAAAGTAAAGTCGTCGGGGCGGCCTAAAGTCGGTATCAGCCAGTCAGCGAGGGAGTCTATCCCCTTTTCAATAGCGCTAGACCAAGGAGAGTATTTTTAGCATCTGAGGTGAAGCGCCACACCTACCATCGGCTCCTTACTTTACCGCACAGATCCCTGTGCTACTCATACGCTGAGTTGGCGGGGACCAGTATCGAACTAGGAACCTTGTGGCTTCTAGCCGAACGCTCTACCGACTGAGCTAACCCATATATTTGGTTTGGTTTGGTTTGTTTTACGGCATATCAACCTCGGTGGGTCATTTAATGCCGACAAAGTTGTGAAATAAATTCATTCTTAATGCATAATACAATTTTGTTTATATATATATATATATATATATATATATATATATATATATATATATATAGAGAGAGAGAGAGAGAGAGAGAGAGAGAGAGAGAGAGATATGCATGTGGTATAATAAGTATCAGCATCAAAAATGGAATCGATGAGTCAATTTCAAATTCTGACCAAAGTCTGTTTGGGTCCATTTTGCTCTCAATATCAAAAAAATCAATTAAAACTGCACCTGATATTCCAATGTTTTTTTAGTAAAAACCAATAAAAAGAAACAAGACATGTCATTAAAAGTTTAATAAAGTTTTTTTCAGTTCTTTCAAGTAATATATATTAATTAAATTCCTACACAAAGTTATTAACTAAAAGCTTTAACATTATATTCTGTTGTAAATGCACTCAAGTTTTATTGAATTTGACCTTACTAGTAAACAATAGATTTCAATAAACATGAAAAGGTTCCTAAGACCCTGGTCTAGTACCTTTTGCCACCAAACTAATATGGTACTAAAGTGACATTAGTTTTATTGCTATAACCAATTGAATAAACAAATGCACCTGGTCTTTACTTAATGACCTGGTTTCATTCCATTGACCAAATCATTATGTAGATTAGTCACAAAGTAATATACTTCAAAGTATTTAGCTATTATCTTTATTACTAATTTCTTCTCTTTTTTCCTTTCCTCCTCCTCTTCTTTTATAATTATCTTTAAGATCACGGGTGTGATTTGGGTTGTTGTTGTTGTGCTAGAGTTTAAGTCTAAAACAAATTGTTAATATTTCTAATTCAATTTTTCATCTATTAAAATAGTCCTATTGAGACTTTAAAGCTGACATAGGCAACCTTTTTCAAGAAGTGGGCCACATGAGACATGGCTCCTCATAAGGTGTTTTCTGTTTCTGTTTGTTTTGTTTTACGGCATATCAAACTCAGTGGGTCATTTAATGCTGATAAAGTTTTGAAATAAATCAATTCTTAATGGATAATACAATTTTTTTATAAATACATTTTTCTATTTAACCCATAGATGGGACCCTAACAGGTACTACCACTCCGGGTCAGAGTGGACCAGGGAGCAATGGTGATGAAGGGGTGCTCCACATTCCCCAAACCTCCAAAACTGGAACCTCACCATCAGATAGAGTTTAACGTCATTCCCAGGACATGTAGACCCGCAGCCACCGCCTTCTAGCACATATGATAAAAAGGGCTGGGGCTTGTCATAAGGGCAATAGGGTCCTCATAAGGTGACCCATACTACAAAAAAAAAATTCAAGGTAATTCTATGTTCAAAATACTTCAACCATCTTCAGAGATGCTGATAAGTACACATCCTGCATCCCTGATGCATAAAAGTCTTAAAGGACGCAGTAAAATAATATCCATACATTCCAGTGTTTTTCTTTTACTTCTACCACAGTTTCAAGCTAACTGTAAATACTTTTCAATATTTTCTTAGAAATTAAGTACACAAGATGGGGTAGATGGTAGGGGTTAGCTGGCTTTACTTGTTTACCCAGTTCATAAATAAAGACCCTGCAATTTATTAAGAAACTTTAGTTGGGACCCATCAAATTTCCTGGGGACTCTTTCAAAGCAAATATGTGTATCACTGGATGCACTAAATTAAAAATTTATCAGCATCACTGCATCTTCACTACAGAAGACCATATGCGTATGGATCTGCCTTAGAAATAGAGAAAAGTTGATTTTCTCTTTCTCTCTACAGTAAAAAGATTTTTTCTATCAAAAATTGAAGTTTTAGGCATGCCATTCAGAAAGCACAGTGGGCCATATGTGGCCCACAGGCCACAGTTTGCCCATTAGAGCTTTAGAATATAATTTATTCTCAAAAATTCAAATTATCATGATAAAGAAAAAATATCTTTTTTTAAAATGAAAGAATTACATTCTTTACTTGCCACGGTTATCCTATTTGATACAAGGGGACATGAGAGGTAATTACCTTCTATGTCTGCCAGTAACTGCTAGATGGCATAGCGAACTCTATGATGAAAGGTGAAGCAACAAAATCAATCCCTCTTTCACAGCCTCAAAAGAGCTAACAGCATGTCTCCTGTCTACAAGACAGGGGGCTTTGTGCCTCCAGTAAGCAGGTGTCACACAGCCCACAAGAACATGCTTAACATGTAAGTCTACATTTTCCTTTCTACAAGCTATTAAATCAAGGACCTCAACACTATTTCTACTAAAAGAGTATTTTCCTATTAGGACATTTCCTATACTACTCATGTCATTTTTGTATTCATTCATCTAAGTTTGTGCAGGCAATAAAATTGTTTTTATTAATTTGTTGTGAATTTTTTTTTGCATATATATCAGGAATACTTGAAACCATATAACTAAGCACTTATTTCTATTAGATGAAACCATATTACTACATTCAAATTATTAGTATTAAATAGAAATACTTGAAACCTCATAACTGAGTTCAAATTATGAGTATTAGATAGGAATTTTTAAAACCATATAACTTTGTGCTAATTATTAGTAATAGATAGCAATACTTGAAACCACATAACTATGTGCTAATTATGAGTATCAGATTGCAATACATGAAACCATATAACTGTGTGCACATTATTAGTATTAGATAGGAATACTTGAAACCATATAACTGTGTGCAAATTATTTGTATGAGATAGGAATACTTGAAACCATATGTGTGCGAATTATTTGTACAGAAACTTTATAACTGTGTGCAAATTATTTGTATGAGATAGGAATACTTGAAACCATATAACTGTGTGCAAATTATTTGTATGAGATAGGAATACTTGAAACCATATAACTGTGTGCAAATTATTAGTATGAGATAGGAATACTTGAAACCATATAACTGTGTGCAAATTATTTGTATGAGATTACTTGAAACATATAACTGTGTGCAAATTATTTGTATGAGATAGGAATACTTGAAACCATATAACTGTGTGCAAATTATTAGTATGAGATAGGAATACTTGAAACCATATAACTGTGTGCAAATTATTAGTATGAGATAGGAATACTTGAAACCATATAACTGTGTGCAAATTATTTGTATGAGATAGGAATACTTGAAACCATATAACTGTGTGCAAATTATTTGTATGAGATAGGAATACTTGAAACCATATAACTGTGTGCAAATTATTAGTATGAGATAGGAATACTTGAAACCATATAACTGTGTGCAAATTATTAGTATGAGATAGGAATACTTGAAACCATATAACTGTGTGCAAATTATTTGTATGAGATAGGAATACTTGAAACCATATGTGTGCAAATTATTTGTATGAGATAGGAATACTTGAAACCAATAACTGTGTGCAAAGTGTGCAAATTATTAGTATGAGATAGGAATACTTGAAACCATATAACTGTGTGCAAATTATTTGTATGAATAGGAATACTTGAAACCATATAACTGTGCAAACAAACTTGAAACATATAACATATACTTGAAACCATATAACTGTGTGCAAATTATTAGTATGAGATAGGAATACTTGAAAGTGTGCAAATTATTAGTATGAGATAGAATACTTGAAACCATATAACTGTGTGCAAATTATTTGTATGAGATAGGAATACTTGAAACCATATAACTGTGTGCAAATTATTTGTATGAGATAGGAATACTTGAAACCATATAACTGTGTGCAAATTATTTGTATGAGATAGGAATACTTGAAACCATATAACTGTGTGCAAATTATTTGTATGAGATAGGAATACTTGAAACCATATAACTGTGTGCAAATTATTAGTACTTGAAACCATATAACTGTGCAAATTATTTGTATGAGATAGGAATACTTGAAACCATATAACTGTGTGCAAATTATTTGTATGAGATAGGAATACTTGTTATTTGTATGAGATAGGAATACTTGAAACCATATAACTGTGTGCAAATTATTTGTATGAGATAGGAATACTTGAAACCATATAACTGTGTGCAAATTATTTGTATGAGATAGGAATACTTGAAACCATATAACAAATTATTTGTATGAGATAGGAATACTTGAAACCATATATGTGTGCAAATTATTAGTATTAGATAGCAATACATGAAACCATATAACTGTGTGCAAATTATTTGTATGAGATAGGAATACTTGAAACCATATAACTGTGTGCAAATTATTTGTATGAGATAGGAATACTTGAAACCATATAACTGTTTGTACATTATTAGCATTAGATAGGAATTTTTAAAACCATATAACTTTGTGCTAATTATTAGTAATAGATAGCAATACTTGAAACCACATAACTATGTGCTAATTATGAGTATCAGATTGCAATACATGAAACCATATAACTGTGTGCACATTATTAGTATTAGATAGGAATACTTGAGTGTGCAAATTATTTGTATGAGATAGGAATACTTGAACCATATGTGTGCGAATTACCTGTAACTTGAAACCATATAACTGTGTGCTTGAAACCATATAACTGTGTGCAAATTATTGTATGAGATAGGAATACTTGAAACCATATAACTGAAATTATAGATAGGAATACTTGAAACCATATAACTGTGTGCAAATTATTTGTATGAGATAGGAATACTTGAAACCATATAACTGTGCAAATTATTAGTATTACAATACATGAAACTATATAACTGTGTGCAAATTATTAGTATTAAATAAGAATAGCTGAAACCATAAATGTGTGCAAATTATTAGTATTAGATAGGAATACTAGAAACCACATGACTGTATGCAAGTTATAAGATAGGAGTAGTTAAAACCACATAACTCTGTGTAAATTCTTTGTAAGAAATTTTGGCTTTTAAACAAATGAAATAAACTAAATCTATTACTAATGGAGATTCGGTCTCCATTTGTCTGTAACCAAAACTACATCTGCTTACATCATAATTGCGAAAATCATCAATAAATAGAATGAAAAACAACCCTGTAATCAGTTTAAAACATTATTTTTTACTCTCACTCTGTTTTCCGTAACAAGAGGTTAACTAAAAAGTTTACAAATAAATAAATACCTATGATTTTGCATAGAATTTATGTGTAAAAGTTCAAAATAATTATTTAATTAATAATTAACAGACACACGCAACATTTTACTGGAGGGGGGCAGAACTAAGTTTCCATTTCTTATTGTTTTATTTTTATTCCTTTAATAAATTTGATGATTTTACTTACTTATGATACAGACCCTCTAACATTGAATTTTAACTTTCTCCTCCCTCAGGCAATAACTTTCAAAAAATTAAATTTTACACTGCCTGGAGTGCGTTTTTTTTTTTTTTTTTTTTTTTTTTTTTGCTAGTAAAAATAATTACTGATCTGGAGAAGGAAGTCAAACTGGTACAATTTTCTTGCTTTATTTTCTTTAGTTTTTTCTTTTGTTGTCATTGACTTCTTTTCTGTCCTAACTTCTATTTCAAATTTCATCTCAACTCAGCCTTTAACGGTTATTTGCTTTTGTGACCCCCACCCCCCCGTTTTCTTCGTCTGCTGCAGTTTCCACTCTAATCATTCACAACCTCACCTGTTTACACTCTCCCACCTATTCAGCTAAACTTCCTTTCTCTGTATCTTTATCTTACCTAAGAGTGTATTTTAATGGTGTCACAATGGCCTCCCTTCCTCCAACCAAACTTCCCAACAACAACAGCCAATCATCCAGCTGCCGGTGCCCTAACCTGACAAAGTAGGAAATTAAATATTCAACATTTAAATTCATTCTACAGTTTCCGCCCCTATCCCCACCACCTCTCTCTCAATAATCAGGTTTGGTTTGGTTTGGTTTACTGCATATCAACCTCAGTGGGTCATTTTATGCCGATAAAGTTTTGAAATAAAGTCATTTTTAATGGATACTCAATTTTTTTTATAAATACATTTTTCTGTTTAACCCATGGATAGGACCCTAACAGGTACTACCACTCCGGGTCAGAGTGGATCAGGGAGCAATGGTGATGAAGGGGTGCTCCACATTCCCCAAACCTCCAAAACTGGAACCTCACCATCAGATAGAGTTTAATAACATTCCCAAGACATGTAGATCCTCAGCCACCACCTCCTAGCACCCATATGATAAAAAGGGATTGGGGCTTGCCATAAGGGCAATAGGATCAGGTTTGGTTTATATTATGTTTATTTTATATTCTAAAGTTGACATTAAATAACCCACAGAGTTCATATGCCATTAAAAAGATATAATGCACCAGTTATTTTATTTAAAAACTTTTATATTTTTTCAGGTCAGTTAACTTTGAACCACATATCTTTGTGGCGTAACACAGATACTCAAAGATACGTTGTTCAAAGTTAACTGACCTGAAAAAATATAAAAGTTTTTAAATAAAATAACTGGTGCATTATATCTTTTATTCATTAATATATCAACACTGAAAATTTCATCAAATTCGGTTTATTCCCTGATTTTTGGTATTTTTTCCTTTCGGCAGGGTGACATACAATGGTGGAATTTAGGTCCGTTAAATTCGATTTAACCTTTCTTTTTATGTCCTCCCTATACTCAAATCCTATATCTTGAGTGCCATAAACAGGATATCTGTGTGTGTGTGGGGGGGGGGATGTGTAGAAGAATTCCAATTACCATTGAATCGGCAAGACAAGACAGCAAGGAAGCTGTAACTCAATACAGATCTGACGCACAAAAAATCTAAAAGAACACAGTAAAATCATATCCATGCATCCCAGTGTTTTTCTTTTTTCTTCACTCAATATTTCAAGCTAACTGTAAATACATTTCAATAGTTTCTTAGAAATGAATTACACAGGATAGGTTACAAGGTAGGAGTTAGATGGCTTTAGCTGGGACCCATAAATTTTCACGGGACTGATTCAAAGCAAATATATGGATCCAAGGATGCACTAAATCAAAAAGCTATCAGCATCACTGCATTAGATTTAACTCTTAACATCCTGTTGAGAATTTTCTAAGTCCAGAATTTCCTATAAAGATATACAAAAAAAAAGTGCTAAAAATGGCCTTTTCATTTAAAGTTACCTGTTATTTCTCATAAATCAAAAACTTCTAAATATGTTTATCATTACATTTAAACAAAGGCTATCATTTGGGGCAGATTAGGAAAATGAATGTAACTTCCGACCGGTAGGAATTAGGTGGTATAGGACATTAAGAGTTAATAAATAGAAACTTTAAATCTTGTATTGAATAATTTTCATTAGATAAGCAGTACGTACTTTGCTTCTTAGAAGATCATACAACTGCACGACACCCTGTTGCACCCTTTGATGATGTCGGTAAACTGCGAACAACAGTTGACATAATTTGGGGAAAGTAGTTGGTGGGAAGGTGAGAGTATCTGTTTTCAATTACCTTTTTCAGGCAATTCTTACCTGAACTTTTATTAATGTTTACTGCTAATTTTAACAGGTTTGTTTCAAGTCAGTGATTGCAAATGCTTGCTTTTAGCTCCCACCCACAAGACACACCTGGGTCGGTCTAAACATCATTTATAAAGAAAGTAGAAGGTGGGAAAGGGGAAGGGGTTGCTCACTGTTGTATGATTACCTGACTGACAGGTAGCAAGACACCTAACCAAAGAGATTTTTTTCTTTTCAACAGCATCAGACATATATATATATATATATATATATATATATATATATATATATGCCTGTGTGTGTATGTTGGAAGAATGAATGTGTGTAAGATAGACTTCATAATGTATGTGTGTAGTTGGAGTGAATGTCTGTATAAGAGAAGGAGACTCCAATTTTATATATATGTGTGTGTGTGTGTGTGTTGGAGGAGTGAGTTTCTGTGTAAGAAAAAGATACTACAGGTGGGTGCATATTTCTCTCTCTCTATATATATATATATATGTGTGTGTGTGTGTGAAGAATGAATGTGTGTAAGAGAGACTTCATTATGTGCATGTGTGTGTGTGTGTTGGGGGAGTGAATGTCTGCGTAAGAAAAAGAGACTTCAAGTCTGCATCTCTTTCTCTTATATATATATATATATATAATATATATATATATATATATGTTGGGGGAGTGAATTTCTGTGTAAGAGAAAAAGACTTCAAATCTTTTTATATGTGCGTGTATATATATATATAATTGAGTGTAATTCTTTAAAAGGAGTTAATGTATGCCAATACAATTACCAAATAACTTAATGTTGATGTAAAAAAATCATTGCTATTCATTTAGCTGAACAATGTCAGTTTATATTTAGAAACTTGCTCACACAACCTTGCTACTGCATGTCTTAAGAAAAAAGAAAACCCATGTTTAACCACTGTATCAATTATGAACAAAAATATTCAACACTATTGTAGTAGGTGAGTGACTCTAATGTCACAGAATTAGCAATGGTGACGAAGTTAATGCAACGTATCAATACAAAACAAAAGACTCACTGAATGGTAAGAGGTGCTGGGATTATATATCAGAATTTATTTATGTGGCTGTTTATCAAGGAAATATTTAACTATTAATAGTCTTAACAGTATGAGTAACATAGATAGTCATATGTGACAAAAATCATTTATTCCCTGAAACAAATTCCACTGATATTATCTTTACATATATATTGTATATTCTAATTAACATTTCACAGTTATCTTGATAATATCAATTCTAAAGAAATACAAAATAATGTATATATCATTGAGGTACATAATCTTTACCAACCTGTAGAATATGTCAAGTGCACCTCTGTAGAGTAGTAAGAACCCCCTCAATGGGGCTACCTGTTGGTCATGGGCTAACATGCAGGGCTAAGATATTGTGCGAACTCCAGGTAGCCCCATTGAGGGGGTTCTTTCTACTCTACAGAGGTGCACTTGACATATTCTACAGGTTGGTAAAGATTATGTACCTCAATGATATATACATTATTTTGTATTTCTTTAGTCCAACCACATAAATAGCGAGGCATCAGCAACCCTAAGACCTTGTAGAGAGGTAAGTCCTACCCAACAAATACCCCAGGAAAATACTTTGGGGAAAATTGTGAGTCTGGCATCAAGTCCAACAGAATCAAATCCGGAGACTGAGAGGACAACAGAGGATGCAGTGAGGAAAACTCGATCCGGAAGGATAGTCAAGACTCCGGTGAAATTGAGGGACAACACCAAATAAATTGAGTCCAGAGTGAAAGGGCAGACTGGGATGCATGCCTAGATCATGAGGACATAGTTGTCTACTAGTGGTTTAGAGACAGTTAAAATAGGGAAAAAAAAATCCCTTCTTTTTCAGAAGAAGGAAGATGTTGCACGAGGAACTAAATCAGGGCTGTCACCGTTTTACGGTGACATCCGCCAGTTTCTGTTTCGCCCTGTAGTAGTAGTATATAAACACGATGTGAACAGAACCAGTTGAGTTATTGTTGATCGAATGGTCAGACAGGAACGACACACACACTATACATTTTCTATACTCTAAAAAATTTAGTAAGTCACAGTTTTTGTGGTGGAAAAAAGTTACAGTCTACTGGAGAAGTCAGCAAGATGCATTGGCCTTTATGTGTGTGTTGCATAATCTATGTGGTAGCATAGATTATTGACAGCACCTGTAGAATAGGGCTTTCAAATCAGCACGTAGACAGCAGTTTCCGTGGAAAAATACAGACCTTTGGTAAAAGCGGGAATCTCGTACGTCATGTGATTGACTAGTTACGTTTTCAGTTCCAGCTAGAATGTGATGCAGCACAGACATGTGACTCCAAGCTGGGCTCACTCAGCAAGATCTTTTAGAAAAAGGGCTAAAATAAAACTTTGATCAAAGCAATAAGCCTTGTTAATTATTTACGCATGCCCTTAGAAAAAAAAGAACCAACAAGTAAAGCAAGAACTTAGATGTAGACGTTCATGGCCGGAATAGAAAGAGAAGAAGAAGGGAAGATCCAACATGACAACTAGACAAAGAACAACCAAGTAAGTTATCTGTCTATCTCTCTTTGATGCCTCTACTCTCTCTATCATACAAGAACTCTTGTTATGTACCCGACAAGAAAGGGGTACGTAACAATGTGAACTCAGATAAAATTGAGTTCATGTGTTTTAAACAAGATGAAGACATCTCCACACAGTTTGCATATCTCAGTAGGAATATCTCATCTACAGAAAGTGATGTCAATATATGCATAGGAAAAGCATAGGCTGCTATTGACAACTTATCAATATGTAAATCTGATCTCTCTTGTAGAATAATCAAGCTAAGTTCCAATTACCGTCGAATTGGTAAGACACGGTAACAAGTAGTCGTAACTTAATACGAACCTGTCTTGCTGCAACCCTACTGCAGAATGATTATGAAACTCCTCAACATCATTGAAACCAAGCAGGCAATCAGAACTCAAGATATGATAAAGCAAGAATTCTTCCAAGATGTAGCCATGTCAGTGGTACTATATGGCTGCACCACTTGGACTTAAATGAAATGATTTAAGAAAAAGCTACATGGGAAGTACAGGGATGCTGCTTGCTGTCTTGAACAAATGCTGGAAACAGGACCTCACAAAAGCAATAAGATGAACAAGACATGCTGTACACTGCAGAAGTAAGGATGAACTCATAAGTGACATTCTCTTGTGGATAAACCAGTGTTTGCTGGCGTTTCCATGTGCTGGGTTCTACACGAGAACGTCACTTATGAGTTCTTCTTTGCTTCTCCAGCAGTGTCCAGCATGTCTTGTTCGCCTCACTCAGATTGTTTGTGTGGTAGGAGGCAAGTGCCCATACAGCTGCTTTTTTGTGGGATGTTGTTTCCAGGATTTGTTTAAGATTGCACATAGCATTCTTGAGCAGCTCCCATCTAGCTTATTTTCTAGGTGTTTTATTAAGGTCTAGGTTGTGTAGCCATACAGTAGCATAGATACAACTATGGCCTAGGCAAATAAATAAAGAAAAATAAAAAAAGGTCGCAAATCCAACTTTCTAATCCAAACAGTAACCCCACTTTAGCTCCTCACAAGCCAAAAAATAGACTACCAGCTATTAAAAAGCAATGGCTTTTTATTGAGACAAAATTTGTGATTGATCACAACACTTAAGTTGCTAAATATCTAGGATTTATTTTTTCTTTGGCAGATTGTGTACAGGGCACGAACCGTTTTTTTGAGGTAGGTCATTTTTCTCCCCTTTCACTAGACTTGCAGCAATGGGACAGACACACTTAAAAAGTTTGAAAAAAAAAAAATCTTCAAGTTGCAAGTCAAAATAATTAGAATCAATATGACCATTATATAGAGGTTGATAGGCCATAAAACCATATTCACTTTTATCAAACTTGGAACGGAAACCTCAAGTCTTGTTTCTTGTCTGACAAAGTGTTTACAACAAGAATTATAGGAGAAAGAGAATCAATGGAAAGTTCCCTGTTGGACTGTCATTATGGCAGTGGATTTTTGGACAGAGTTACTGCCTTGCACATGTCAGCATTACTAGCAGAAATGTTGGAGAGGGGGTCAAGGAAAGCTGTTGATCTGTGTAGGATATTGTATAAAAATTTATGAGACTGTCGCAGAGATTTTCCCTTGAGTGAACTGTAGCCAACCAAGTAAAATCTTCCATAAATATTTCAACAATATTTTTTGGAAGGGTTACGCGTGTATATAAAGAGGGCTGAAAAACACGAAGACATTGATCAGGTTTTATTGGAAGCCAGTGACAAGTAGGGGAAAGCGATATTTTTCATTGACTATCAGGAAAAACTAAAAAAAAGAAAAAATGGATTTAGACAAGTATAAACAGAACATTTAGCCTATTCTCCTCTTCGTTGCACATCTGGGCATTGTTCAACATCATCAGATACTTCTTCTAAGTCAAATAGTTGTACAATATTTAACTCTTGGGGCCAGTTTAGCTCAGTCAGTAGAGCGTCCGTCTAGGAACCACAAGGGTCCTGGTTCGATACCGGACTTCGACAACTCTGTGTATGAGTAGCACAGGAATCTGTGTGGTGAAGTAAAGAGCCAATGGTAGGTGTGGTGCTCCACCTCAGATGCAAAAACAATCTCCTTAGTCTAGCACTAGTGAAAAGGGGATAGACTCTCTCACTATCTCGCTGATACCAACTTTAGGCCACCCTAACGAATTTATTTGTTTTTATTGAAGTCTTTATCAACTGTGGATGTTTGTCTGATACATTTTCTTTATTGAATAGTCTAGCACTAGTGAAAAGGGGATAGACTCTCTCGCTATCTCGCTGATACCAACTTTAGGCCACCCTAACGACTTTACTTGTTTTTATTGAACTCTTTATCAACTGTGGATGGTTGTCTACTGATACATTTTCTTTATTGAATAGTCTAGCACTAGTGAAAAGGGGATAGACTCTTGCGCTATCTCGCTGATACCAACTTTAGGCCACCCTAACGACTTTACTTGTTTTTATTGAACTCTATCAACTGTGGATGGTTGTCTACAGATACATTTTCTTTATTGAATAAAACTGATGTGGAAGTTCTGCAGAATTGTAAATTGCATTTGGAGAAAATTATTGAACAAACAATGTTCGACTCCTGCTTAGTATTTGATAATATAATCAAATACTTAGTCATATACTCAGAATATTGAGAAAGAAGAAAAACAATTTATGTGCATGTAATACCAGAAAAATAATTTTAAAATATCTATAAAAAAATAAAAAAGTGTACTAAGTGACCTACTAGATATTTCAATTATTTTCTCTTCATTTCCATGGGACCTTATTCAGGTTTTAATAATGCTATAGTTTGAACCTTGTCAAATATTACCAAGGACTCAGCAAATCAAATATTATAAACATTATATTGAAGTCAGTCAGTCTAGTATTGGTTTGTTGAACAACAGCAACTGGCCAAACACAACTGAACCTGTGTCAAGACAACTGGTACTTATGGGAATTCAGAATAGTCCACTCATGCATTTGGGTGATTCCATTACTTGAGTCCTGATTGGCTGCTTGGTTTGTATGATGTTCTGAGGCTTCATAAATATCCTGCCATTTTGCAGTAGTCTTTGCAGCAAACTAGATTCGTATTGGGTTATGACTGCTTGCTGCCTTGTCTTACCAATTCGATGGTAATTGGAACTAGTATGATTATTCTACAAGAGACTCAAATATTATCAAATACAAAGCAAGAATCAAACATTATCAGATAATTATCAGCAATTAGAATGTGACACAAGGTCACAAGTATGAGGCCTTGATCCAAGCAAGGATCAAACTCGCTATTCAGTGGCAGTTATTGAAGTAAGTCAGTTAGACAGTCAACAATTGGTTTGAGCAATGTGACTGGCCAAGCCTAACCATGAAGTTACTAGTTAATAATCTGTAACAGTCATTTCCGAACTGAGTTGAGGAAGTTTTGCAGTTGGTGTTCTTGCATAATTAGCTGATGATGGGAGTGTCACTGGGGGATCCTTGGCTAGCTTTAGTATAGTGAGCATGTCACCCATAGTCTTGATACCCAGTTCTTAAGTATTGCACGATCCAGCATATGCAAGCTGGACCTTGCAATCTCTTCACTAGAAAATGTCTGGGCATAAGTTTTGGCAGAGGCAACAGATATGCCTGCCTCAATAAAAGTAACACAGAATAACAATTAACAGTATTCTACAGCAGTGACGCTGATAGCTCTTTAATTTAGTGTGTCCAGGGACATGCGGATTTGATTTCAATGAATCTCAGAGAAATTTGATAGGTCCCGACTAAAACCTAAGTTTAGAAAAATATCAAGAATTAATAAGCTTCTATGTAGCAAGATAATTTTTCTCAAAGAAAAATGTTTTTCCCTACCATTTAAGTAATATAAGATAAATTGTAGAACAACTAAAGCCATCTAACCCCTACCTTGTATCCCATACAGTGTAATTCATTTCCAAGAAAATATTGAAATGTATTTACAGTTAGCTGGAAATGGTGGAGGAAAAAAAACAAAAAAACACTGGGATGAATGGATATGATTTTTATGCGTCCTTTTAGATTTTTATGCATCAGTGACACAGGATACGTACCTATCAGCATCTCTGCAGTAGTAATGGATCTGCAAGACTAGCTTGCTAACCCTTACACCATGATTGGATGCCCAATGAGTGAAATAATGTATAAAAAGAAGAATTAAAATGAGAAGAAAAATGAAATGTTGATGAAGAATAATCAAAGTTCCAATTACCGTAGAATTGGGAAGACATGGCAACAAACGGTTGTAACCCAATACAAACCCGAATAGTTGCAAAGTCTACTGCAGAATGACAGGGTATTTATAAAACTACATAATATCATTCAAATCAAGCAGCCAATCAGAACTCAAGGAATGGAATCACCCAAATCACCCAAATTCATGAATGGATCATTCTTGATTTCTATAAATACCAACTGTCTTGGACACTGCTTCAATTTATACTTAGCTAGCTGCTGTTATTCAAACCAACAATAGACTAACTGACTTCAATAGTTGAGAGGAAAACTTACACCACCTCGAAAAAAAAAAAAAAAAAATAATAATAATAATAATAATAATAATAATAATGAAAAATAGGAAAATGAAAAAAAATGGACAAATATCTGGACCTTGCCAGAGAACTAAAAAAGTTATGGAATATGAAAGTGAAGGTGATACCAATTGTAGTTGGTGCACTTGGAACAGTCCCAAAAGGATTGGAAAAGAGTCTGGAATGTTTGGAAATCAGAGGAAGGGTTGAAACAATTCAGAACACTGCACCCCTGCAATCTGCCAGAATACTCAGAAGAGTCCTGGAGACCTGAGGAGACTTGCTGTCACTCAGACTCTAGTGAAAGACCATCAGCTAATGCTGATGTGAAAACTCAAAAGGAGCAAATAATAATGAATAGGAAAAAGAAAGTAAAGAGAAACTAAACAAAGAAAAATAGAAGAAATAGCAAAGATGTAAAAAGCAATATTCAATATCTATGTCATATCATAGAGCACCTTACACATATGTATGTATGTATGTACTGATACGTACTAGATAAAATGAAACTGAGTGGTACCCCCATCTAAATATGATGTATTATATAATTATCAATAGATTTTATGTGTTGTTCTTAGTCAAGTTATTCAGTGTTGGTAAAGAAAGGGTGAGCAAAAGTAGTTTGAAGAAAATGGTGGTAACGAACACGCTTCACCCACTCCAACCCCCTTACAAAGTCGGAAAAAACAGAGACAAGTTAATAATAGAAAAAGCATGTTTTAGCCCCTATTGCCTTCCATAACTTCTGCCTCTATTTTTAAAGAGATTGTTCTTTTCTGTGTTTCCAGGCAGATATAGCAGGCAAGTCGGAAACTTGATTCCATGTTTTTATTGGCAAATACAAGAATAAAGAAAAGAGAAAAAAAAGAAAGAGAAAAGATGGAGGAAAATTCGACTTTAACTAAAATCCAAATGAAATACAAAGCCATCAAGTTACCTTGTTAGGAATCTATTTATTCATATTGTAAACTTGGTTATTGTGTTGATTTCAATGGGCAATTTTCTGATCATCCTCATCATGTGATGTTAAAAAAAAATAGCAACCAGTATACAATTAAGCACA
This sequence comes from Doryteuthis pealeii, assembly GCA_023376005.1. NCBI lineage: Eukaryota > Metazoa > Mollusca > Cephalopoda > Myopsida > Loliginidae > Doryteuthis > Doryteuthis pealeii. The sequence goes on along the minus strand of CM042158.1, from coordinate 16,804,507 downwards.
CAATTAAGCATGTGCTGAGGCTGACACACACTTCTTCAAAAGTCACAAGAGATATCAAACAAAAGCTTTCTTGACAATGGTCACCTGATGATAGAGGATTCCAAGTCTCTTCTTTTCTCTGAACCGTCTTAAAATTTGTCTAAGTCCTATACCACCTCATTCCACCCGGCTGGAAGTCTCATTCGTTTTCTTAATCTACCCCAAACGATAGCCTTTGTTTAAATGTAATATTAAACATATTTAGAAGTCTTTGATTTAAGGGAAATAACAGGTAACTTTGAATAAAAAGGCCATTTTTAGCCATTTTTTTTAAATATCCTTTTAGGAATGCTCTGGACTTAGAAAATACTCAACAGGATGTTAAGAGTTAAATCTCCAAGCAAATGCATGCAAGAATATACAAAAGTTATCGAGAGTAAATCATTAAATTCTTAAGTGCAAAATTTCAAGAATTTTAATAAAGATTAGCCACTTTGATTTTACAAAAAAATGTAACACAGAAAATTCAGCCACGGAAAAGTATTTGTATAACTCATTTTCAGCTGTTTGAAGCAAAATACCATTTTAACTCACTGTAAAAAATAATTCAATAGATAAAAACACATACAAATTAGATATTTAGAAAGATTATTTTCTTTTCTTTCCAACCATATAAATATTTTAAAGATTGGACTAGAAATCCGTCAGAAATTATGATTTGGACTGAATAAGGTGCAAATTTGTCAATGTCCACCGATTTCACGAAAATGCTGGTAATGCTATTTTGAAATACAACAGGACTGCTTATATAATAATAAGCAATTGGGAAAAACCTGAACGAGGCTGTTTGCATTTGCACTAATGTCCATGGGAAAGGCAGAAATCCATCTGTTCTCCCTCCACCTATGGGAAAATAGTAGGGCAGGCCGAGTTCTTTAGCTTTGGTTAGGCAACCAGTCTAAGAGAAGGAAACTGATCTAAAAACCAGTTGTACTCTATTGTGTCACACCTCATTCATGATAGAGGGGAGGGGTTAGGTATACCCAAACATAAAAATGAAAAATAATCACTTATTTATTAAGCTTAGTTTACCAAAACCAAATGTGAGTCCCTGTGGTGCAGTGGCTAACATGCTGGACTGCAACATCATAGTAAGCTAGTTCAAACTACTGTTGTGCTTTTACATTCACTTATGGACAAATACCCTTGGGAAAGGTAGTAAAGTAGTCAGTGAAGTGAACTATAGTCAGCATCAGCTGGACAGCAAGATAATCTCTTTTTCACTAGACTTGGGAGATTGTTTTTTGCATCTGAGGTGAAACACATCTATCATCAGCTCCCCACTTTACTGCACAGATCCAAGCAGTACTACTCAAGCACGGAGTTGGTGAAGGCCAGTATTGAAACCGGAATCTTGTGGTTACTAGGCAGATGCTCTATTGACTGAGCTAAACCAGTGTCACTACTTCACTACAAGGATGGCTGCAGCATTAAATAACTCACAAAGGTTGATATGCCATTAAACAAACAATTGTGAGAAATGCCATTAAACGAACAAATATGAGAAATGCCCAAACACATTCAGACTCACTACAGTAGTAATGGACGAATGTTATCTTAGCCCAATCTGGTAACCATGGTTCCGGGACAGTGTACCCCAAGAGATAATGCTAAATCAATATTTAAAAATAATTCTCTTTGCTTTTAACTTTTTGCAAAGAATTTCTAAAATCAAAAAGATTTTGAGATGGAAGACAAAAATAGGTGATGGTTAATTTATATATTTACCAACCCCTCTGCACGAGCAGGATGTGACACAAGCTCAATTTTTAAGCGGAGTTTAACAGGTTGCCTAACCAAGGTTAAAGAGCCCAGTCTGCCTTACTATTTATCCATAGCTGGAGTGAGAGTAGGATTCATACCTTTCCCAAGGGTATTAGCGCTAAGTGAAATGCAATTACCACAGGATTTGAACTCGGGGCAATGAGTCCATTTCCCTTGACTTTAAATATTTAACCCCGCACTTCCATGATGGATCATTTAAAACTGTGTATAAATACTAAAAATCAATAGATTCCTTCATACAAAATGACAACAGCACTGGAATAACAACATCCACAATAAACTCTTCCTATTCAAACCCACTTTGGGAGGCTGGAGACCAACTTTAAGGAAGTTAGAAAGGAACAAATTGTATCTCGATTACGCATTGGTCCTACAAGACTAACGCACTCCAATATATTCAAACAAGAACAACAACCACAATGTGGAACATGACAAACACCTTTGATAGTTAAACACTTATTCATGGAATGCAGGTTTCTTGCTCACATCAGAAACCGTTATTTTAAAGCAAACAATATGAAAGATCTGTTTGAAAATGTCAAGATGGAGGATATTCTCTCTTTTTTGAGAGAAATAAAATTATACCATAGAATATAGACATGAAACAAATCAATACCATACAACACAATTCCCAATAATGCTAACACATTTTTAAAACCAATTATTAAAAAGTATAAATATAAATACACGATATGAATAACTTCCTAACTGTTAGGCATGACATTATTGAAGTCAGTTAGTCTACTGTTAGTTTGAATAACAGCAGCTAACTAAGTACAACTTAAGCAGTGTCCAAGACAGTTGGTATATATAGAAATCAAGAATGATCCATTCATGAATTACGGTGATTTGGGTGATTTGGGTCATTCCATTCCTTGAGTTCTGATTGGCTGTTTGACTGCTTGATTTGAATGACATTGTGGAGTCTTATAAATACCCTGTCATTCTGCAGTAGACCTAGTGAGTATTCGGGTTTGTATTAAGTAACCACCGTTTGTTACCTTGTCTTCCCAGTTCGACGGTAATTGGAACTTTAATTATTCTTCAGACATAACCCCAGACGGGTTGATATGCCGTTAAAATCAATAAACAAACATATTGTTATTACTACGACTACTATGACTACTACTTCTTTATTTTAAGATGATCAATGTTTGTATTGTATTAATCCTGAAGTTTTATCTACAAGATAGCTGTGCTGGAGGTAAAGAGTTAAGACAATAATTCCAAGTATTTCTAAGTAGATCTGTGATTAAATCTGTCTGTTTGAGAGAGTGAGGGGGGGGGTAATATTATCATTTTTTTTTTTTTTTTTCTTTTCTTGAAATGTAAATTTTGTATTTTACTTTTACTTTAAAGTGATCAATATCTGAATAGTTTTAAGATTGTGATTTTACCTACAAGATTTCTGTACTGAGAATGAAGTGCTGTGTCATTCTGTATCGAAGGTAAAGAGTTAAGAAAATAATTCCTCAAGTATTTTACGTACCACTATGATTAAATTTATCTTAAAATTCCAGAGAGTGAGAGACAGAATTAAAGAAAGAGAGAGAGAGAGAGAGAGAGAGATTAAAACCAACAAAGACGAATTATTATTACAATTATTATTATTATTTAACTTTATATATATATATATATATATATATATATATATATATATATATATATATATTATATATATATAAAACATTTTAACTTTAAATCAATCAATATTTGAATCATTAATCCTGTGGTTTTATCTACAAGATAACTATAGACTTTTTTAAATTTACAGATACAACTAATAAAAAAACCCCAACCTTATACAAATATTTTTATATCTATATATTACTAAAGTTCCCATTATATACATATATATATATATATATATATGCCTGTTGTATATATACATATATATATGTGTGTGTGTGTGAGTGTATGTGTGTCAATGTTTATATATGTGACCTGGTGGGTGGGTGTTCATGTGTGTTCGGCTAGAAACCACAAGGTTCCTAGTTCGATATCATATGAGTAGCACATATGATGGTTGGTGTGGCGCTCCACCTCTGATGCTAAAAACAATAACGCTATTGAATAGACTCCCTCGCTGACTGGCTGATACCGACTTTAGGCCGCCCCTTCGACATTACATTATTAGATATATATATATATGTGTGGTGTGTGTGTGTGTGTGTACAAATTTATGTATGTGTGGTGTGTTTAGGGGTTATATTCATATATATGTGTGTGTGTAAAAATATACATTTGAAAGAAGAAAAAAAAAAGCAAAGAACAGGAAATGGTCTTACTCATGCACAAGTTGACAGCATATATATATATATATATATATATATATATATATATATATATATATATATAGAGAGAGAGAGAGAGAGAGAGAGAGAGAGAGAGAGAGAGAGAGGGAAAATGAAATAGATTGTTAGATAGATATAACTCAGCAAAAATGGCAAATTATAACAAGATCTTTTTTTTTTATTAGAGCCATACACTTAAAATGTTCAAACTTAGAGAAAAGCAATTACCAGTTTAATTTGCAAGTGAATAATAATTTTGTGAGGTCAGCATTCACACTAAATGTCATTTTTTTCTTTAATCATACAAACTCTAGATATAATAGAGATAACAATGAAATACTAATTTGAATTCTTCACTCCTTCATATATAGAAAGAATCAGTATCAACATGTGTGGCTATTAACAATGCGTGATATAGTCTTTTTGTTATATTTAAATAGTTTAATACAATGAGTTTATTCACAATTATGAATGTTTGCTGCCACTTTAACAAAGGGTGGAGATAGTGAAAGGAGATATTTGGATTATAGCTTACTGGTGGGACTGTTACATGATAGGCATTTCAACCACGTGGAAGGTGTTGCACTCACTGGCACTTGTCATGTAAACACCACCCAGTGGACAATCTCTTGACCTTAGTAAGAAGGCCGGATCCCCCAGGTGGAGGAAAATGACCTGGTTATTCGAGAAAGGGGAGGGGGCAAGTCAAATGTTGGCACTTCTATTCAGAGTGTCACATAGAAAAGTGAAAGAAGAAGAAAAAAAAAAGTTTTTCAAGAATGATTTTTGTTGCTTTCCATTTATAAGACTGTCGGGGGAATTCATCAAATTTGGAATTAATTGATTTTTTAAGGAATTAGATATAGGAGGTGGGGCTGTGTCCTGTCTACTACACAATAATATAATAATATCCGATTTTCTATCAATTTTGCCACACATGTATATGAGTTATCCACCCTTCGTTTTGATTTTCTTCATAATGAAAAAAAAACAAACTGTATTCATGTAGTAGATAACATCATTTCAAATAAAATATATATATATATATGCAGAGATGTTGATAGGTACGCGTACTGCATCCCTGACACACAAAAATCTAAAAGGATGCAGTAAAATCATATCCATGCTTCCCAGTGTTTTTCTTTTTTCATCATTTCAAGCTAACTGTAAATACATTTCAATAGTTTCTTAGAAAGGAATTTCACAGGATAGTTACAAAGTAGGAGTTAGAAGGCTTTAGTTGTTTCCTCAGATCAAAAATAAAAACCCTACAATTTATTAAGAAATTTTAGTTGGGACCCATAAATTTTCCCGGGGACTCATTCAAAGCAAATATGTTTGTCCCTTAAGAATAATCAAAGTTCCAATTACCGTCGAATTGGGAAGACAAGGCAACAAACGGTTGTAACTCAATACAAACCCGAATAGTCACAGGTCTACTGCAGAATTTCAGGGTATTTATAAAACTACACAGTATCATTCAAATCAAGCAGCTAATCAGAACTCAAGGAATGGAATCACCCAAATCACCCAAATTCATGAATGGATCATTCTTGATTTTTATATATATAACTGTCTTGGACACTGCTTCAGTTATACTTAGCTAGCTGTTGTTATTCAAACCAACAGTAGACTAACTGACTTCAATAGTCCCAGGATGCACTAAATTAAAAAGCTATCAGCTTCACTGTATAGGTATATAAATTGGAGGTGCCCATGGTGTAATGGTCATTGTCAAAGGAAATGGAGTTCAAATCTTGGATGAATCTGGTTGCATTTCACATAGCGCTAATACCATTGGGAATGGTATGCCTCCAACTATTCTCTCTCCTGCTTTGGGTAAAATATTAGGGCAGACTCTTTAACCTTGGCATGGCAACTGGTCTAAAAGAAGGAAAAATCTTAATTCAAACCTGTTAAACTCCTCTTAAAAATTGTTCTTGTGTAACATCCTGCTCATGTGAAACGGTTAGGTAAATACCTATGTGTATGAATGTATGTACACATACACACAAATATAATCAGAATTTTAGTTAGCTTGAAATAATAGGGGAAGAAAAAAGAAAAACACTAGGAGGCACAGATAAGATTTTACTACATCATTTTAGATTTTTGTGTGTCAGGGATGCAAGACACGTACCTATCAGCATCTCTGTATATAGATAGCAAAACAAAAGTCCTCTTTGGGATATCCTTTCAGCTATTAGTACAATGCTTGTAGCATTGAGCCAAACCTGCAATGACTAAGTTTCTCTTGTTGAACAAAAAAATCATTAAGAAATAATAAAAAAACATTTTAATTTTTTTATCTTTCACAAACAAAAAAAGCATAGTCATGTGTGACTTCTTTTCGGACCCAAAAGGTCTTTCTTCGTTGGTATTTACAAGAAAAACTGATCAACTGAACATGTTATTTAATAAATATAAAATTATTTTCATTTCCTTTTGAATATGCACTGATAAGATTTATTTGTATTTCTGCCAAGAACTTTGACAATTGATTTGAAATTTTTTTTAAAAACTGAAGCGATAAAAGAAATATATTTGGCCATAGTTCAAGAGTCATGTTGGAACATTTTAATGTTCAGCTAAGTTATTACTGACTGATTTTTAAATCAAAGTTCCAGTATAAGTAATAAAGTTCCAGTGCTCTGTATACTGTGTATTTACGACAGTAAATTGTAACAACACTATATTGTAAATAACATCCCAATGTTTATAATAAAAAAAATAGTTCAAATTTTAACTTTTAATATAATTAAAAGATAAGAGAAACATAAAGAGAAACTGAATTTATATTAGAATTCATTTTGCTAAAGATTTGATTTAGGTAGTGTTACTGCTTACAGAGAAAAAAAATTGTTTTAAGTTTGGTTTGGTTTTGTTTGGTTTGTTGGGGCAATCATATAGGTACTAGGGCTTGACGTGGCCAGCCGATTGATCAGCCACCTGGGTTCAATCCTTAAGCATCATGGGTCGCCACCTACGGCCAACAGGTGGCCCCATTGGGGGAGTCTTACCCCTCTGCAGAGGTGTAGCCAGTGCATTCTAACACCGCAGCCAACAGGAGGGTTGTTTAAAATAATGTTTTAGTGCTTTTCATTTATAAGACCTTGAAAATTTTGTTTAGGTATTTATAGAGATTCATTAAATTATTAAACCTTTAAAAAATTCTAAAAGATTTTCAAAACAAAAAGGATATGAAGGATTTATCAATTGAAATGGGGCCAGTTTAGCTCAGTTGGTAGAGCACTTGACTAGGAATCACAAGGTTCCTGGTTCGATACCAGCCCTCACCAACTCAACATATGAGTAGCATAGGGATCTGTGCGGTAAAGTGAGGAGCTGATGGTAGGTGTGGCGCTCCACCTCAGATGATAAAAAACAATCTCCTCGGTTTACCGCAAATGAAAAGGGCATAGACTCCCTCGCTGTCTGGTTGATACCAACTTTAGGCCACCCCAACGACTTTTTTTACTTGTTATCAATTGAAATCAACAAACATTACTTATATTAAGTATATGTTATTTTATTTTTATAGAAATAGAAAACTTACTTATGGTTAACAATGTAAAAAGTGGACTCTGCTACAAGAGTTCAAATCCTGAATGAGGTGGTTTTCATTTCACATAGTGCTAAAGTAAAGTCGTCAGGGTGGCCTAAAGTCGGTATCAGCCAGTCTATCCCCTTTTCATTAGCACTAGACCAAGGAGATTGTTTTGGCATCTAAAGTGGAGCATCACACCTACCATCAGCTTTACTCTACAGATCCCTATGCTACTCATACATTGAATTGGCGAGGGCCGGTATCAAACCCGGAACCTTGTGGTTCCTAGTCAGACATTCTACTGAGCGAAACTCTATAATCCAGATACATTTCCTCTCCAGTTAAGGGTAAATACTAAGACAGACTGGACTCTTTAACCTTGGTATGTCAACCAGACTAGAAGAAGGAAAACTTTCAATTCAGTCCAGTTATAGACCTACCCTCACGACTAAACCAGGTTACAGAACTAGTGAGAAACTTGCCTAAATTCAAACCATTTATAGACCTAGAGAGGGAAGGATGAGTATCCAAGACATCCTACATGAGTAGCACTTCCATGACCAAACCAAGTTAAGTTTGATTTCTTTATTTAATGGCATATCAAACTTCATGGGTTATTTAATGTCAAAGCAACCCTTGTAGAATAACAGTAGTAGTACTACAGTGATGCGGATAGCTTTTTGATTTAGTGCGTCCTGGGATGCACATATTTGCTTTGAATAAGTCCCCGAGAAAATTTATCGGTCCCAAATAAAGCTGTTTAACTCCTACCTTGTAATCTATCCTGTGTGATTCATTTCTAAGAAACCATTGAAATGTATTTACAGCTAGCTTAAAATTGTGAGGGAAGAAAAAAGAAAAACACTGGAACATGATTTTTGTGTGTCACGAATGCAGGACGCATACCTATCAGGATCTCTGTACTATTTAACTCATAGCTGGTGGGGATAAGGGGCTTCATACCTTTCCCAAGGGTATTAGTCTAAAAGAAAATGTAATAGTGTGACTGGAATTTGAACTTGCTTACTCACAATCCAGCATATTAGGCACTACCCCATGGGACTCTCCTAGGTTAAAAGACCAATGAAAAATTTGCCTAAACTGAATTTTGACCTATATTGTTGTGTATAGAAAAGTAACAATGTATTTCTGAGCCTGTAAGTTCACATGTAAAATTTCATGAAAAAGTATCAAGAAGGCTTAATATCTTATAAAGTTATAAACATATATACTACATACACAGAACTGTATTTTCTTTTTTTTATATTAGAGATGCACACGGAAATTTATTTAGCTTAATCTGCTTCTTATGGAGAATTTTTGGAGATTGATACAATTATTTTAGGATTTAGTTATCTCCACTATATCTTAAGAACATATGACAGAAAGGCAACCTAATTTTATCCGGAGTTTTTGAGGTCTGTTGCATTCAGTAAATCACAAGCAGAAATGATTTTTCTTACTTATAGTCAATTTTTCAAAATCTTTATGCACACACACACACACACACACACACACAGAAGCAGTTTATGATTTTCTCTTCAATATTTTATTGATTCACAGCTAAGAACTGGAGAATCTATTCAATCCAGACAAGATTTGTGTATTAGAGGAAAGGCAGACTTTTACAGCATTGAGTATGTATAATATACAGCAAAGGTGAAGCCAACAACCCCAAAAGACTTATAAATCTATAAGGACAATATAGGCATGAATGTAAATGTGTGTGTGTGTATATATATATATATATATATAGAAACAAGGTAGACATATATGTGTGCAGAACATTATTTTACTTTAAACAGAGCATGAGAAAATCCATATAATATTGAATCTTCACTGTTATATCATATACACACACATATATATATATATATATATATATATATATATATATATATATATACAGTATTAAAAATATATATATATTTATAGCTAACATAACAGTATTAAAAATATATATATTTATAGCTGACATAACAGTATTAGATATATACATATTTATATCCGATATAACAGTATTAGATATATATATATATATATATATCCGATATAACAGAAACAAAAAAACAACTACAACAGATAATCCCCCTGAAGACAACAATGGACATGGTTGAAAGTGCTTGGGGGAAAATATGAGGCTCTTTCTCTACAATTTGCACACGGATAAAAGGAAAATTACATGAAGGCTTGAACATAAGCAACTGAAGATCAAGAAATATTCCATGGTAGTCAACTAAATTTTGTTTTATATATATATATATATATATATATATATATATATATATATATATATATAAACCATGGCCTCCCAATACTAGAGATGCTGATAGGTAAGCATCTTGCATCCCTGACACACAAAAGATCTAAAAGGAGGCAGTAAAATCATATCCATGTGTCCCAGAGTTTTTCTTTAATCTTCCCCCACCATTTCAAGCTAACTGTAAGTACATTTCAATAGTTTCTTAGAAATGAATTACACAGGATAGGTTACAAAGTAGCAGTTAGACGGCTTTAGTTATTTCCCTAGATCATAAATAAAAAAACCCTTCAATCTATTAAGAAACTTTAGTTGGGACCCATAACTTTGCCCAGTAACTCATTCAAAGCAAATATGTGCATCCCAGGACATATTAAATCAAAAAGCTATCTGTATCACTGGATTCTCATACATGCCCTACCCTAGTGGTCTCCTAGATACAAGAGAATCGATCAGTAAGTGTATAGCCTAATACAGTTATTAAATGGGTCTGAAGTTTTTATGAAATTTTCATGTATAATGTTTTAGCTATGAAATTAGTGAGAAGTGCTGGTGGTCATAAGGATGATTTTGAAAAATAAATATCGGTTATGCAAAATTAAAGCCTTTTTCCATTATTAGACTACAGATTTATATATATATATATATATATATATATATATATATATATATATTGCATGCATGAATATATATATATATACATATCCGTGCCTAAATGCACACACATACATACACGCATATATTCATGCCTGAATACATACATGCATGAATAAACCACACACACATGCATGAATAAACACACACACAATCCTACATACATGTGCTTACCTGAATTCACACATAAATACATATGTGCCTGAATACACAAACATACATACATACATAGACACAAAAGCATTACCTGAATACATTCACACATATATTTATGCCTGAACACACATATATACATATATATAGTGAGAGAGAGAGAGAGAGAGAGAGTAGAGAGAGAGAGAAGTAGTGAGTGAAAGAGAGAGAGAGAAAGACAATTGACAACATTTTAACTCTTCTGAGATATTGAACAGGAAGCCATAATGGAGAAATAAAAAATTTAGAAAAGCCAAGTGAATAACCAAAAATCCCACCCTACAGTCATTTTTATTAAATTACCATTGGGTTTGCCGTATTGTTATTTGATGATAAACAAGTTTAGAATATTTCTTTTTTGATTATTTAAAACATGAGCTTATTGTTAATACTGCTAACCAAATGTAAATTTCTACAGAAAATATTTCATGTTAAGATGAGGAGTTCAGTGAATTTAACAATGTTCACCATCGCTATTCATCGACAGTGAGACGATGATGATGATTGTTGTTGTTGTTAACAACAATTAAAAAGAAGAACAACAACAAAAACAGAAAACAACAAGAACAACAACAAGAACCAGAACAAGAAGAGCAACAACAACAACAATTAAGAATAAAAAGATGACCAACAACAACAACGAAGAAGGAGAAGAAGAGCAACAAGAATAAGAATAAGATGAACAACAATTAAGATGAACAAGAAGAAGAAGAAGAAGAAGACGATGAACAACAACAACAATTAAGAAGAAGAACAACAACAACAAAACAGAAGAACAAGAAGAAGAAGAACAACAACAACAAAGAAGAAGAAGTAAACAATGTAAAGCCACAAATTTTATTGAAGATGATGTGTATTTTTAAGGCTGAGTTGGGATTTTTTTTATAAAGATTAAACTTCAACTTTATACACATTAATAAATGACAAATGCATTAACACAATTACCAATTTTTGTTTGGATTGAAAATGAATTACATTATGTTTATAAACCTTTTTTTTTCTTTTCTTTCTCATCAACTTTCAACATCACAATTAAAGATAGAAAACCAGAATTTAAAAAATTAAAAAACTGAATAAAGATTGTTTTACCTCACATACAACAAATGATCTGGCACTGATAAGATCCCTGATTTCTATGGCCAGGAATAATTATCTGGCTCAGGTTCAGAAAGCATCCTCTTGGGTAGCACCTAGATCTTTTTAAGTAATGAGGCCAGGGCCAATCACTAATGTCAAAGGTGACCCTAAAAGTAGGGGAATGCCAAGGAGATGAGATATTTTTAACATCACCCACCCATACATAGGATGATTTATGCTTTTTACTGCAAAATCAAATATATTGCCTCCTTTTAAGAAATATTTGATTTAAGACTATAAATATTAACAAAGCCTAAATATGACAGCTTGCTTATAAGTATTTTATATATATATACATATATATAATGGTTTACCTCACAACAATGACCTGGCACTTGTAAGATACCTCTCTTCTGTGTTCATCAGGAATCAGGTTCAGAGGACCATCCATTCTATCCTATTTCACTAAAAGGTGATAAGGTCAGGACCAATCACTAATGTTTGAAGTGTCCCCCAAAAAGAAGAGGAATGCTAAGGAAATGACCTATTTTTGGCACAACATACTTATAGGCAGGAGAGTTTAAGGGTCCAAGACCAGATACAGGCACTTCACTTTCAATTTTCATTTGACCTTGTGCCATACTTGGTAAATATTCAGGACACATTATTTCAAAATATGTTTGAACAAAGTAAATACAAAAGTCACAAATCCAAAGCATAAAACCTGAAGACTCCAATATCTATTAATAGAGATTGTCTGTATTTCTGTCTGTAACAAAAATTATGTTATAGCTCTACTTCACAGTTTACGTCACAATATTCTTATGCTATATACACCCAAAATTTGAGTAAGCAATTTTAAAAATTGTTTTTTACTCTCGTCCTTTTTTTTTTTTTTTTACAGTAACAAGAAGTTAACTAAAAAGTTTACAAATAAATAAATACCTACGATTTTGTGGAAAATTGATGTGGAAAATATTCAAAATAATTGTCTGATTTTTACATGCATGCAACATTTTATTTGGAGGGACAGGGCTCAGTTTTCATTTCAAATTGTTTTTTTGTTTTTTTTACTCCTTTAATAAATATAAGGATTTTGCTTACTTATGATACAAACCCTCTGACACTGAATTTTTAACTCCCACCCTCTCAGGCAATGTCTTTCAAAAAATAATTTTTACAACACCCGGAGGGTGTTTTCTGTTGCTAGAAAAAATTGCCTGAAGGAGATTAGTAGAGGAATAACCAGACAAACTATTGCACTTAGAACACAAATAATAAGGAGAAGTCTGAAACAAGTTTTCAGATGACTAGCTGACTTAAAAGTCTACCAATATCAAATACCCATGTGTATTTTTAAATTTATTTTTTGTCTGTAATATCCCAAAATTGATTAATGTTTTAAAAAGGGAAAACTTAAAAGAAATAGATACTGAATTTTCTTCCTCTTAACAACATCCTATACTGCCTTATTCCGCCCAGCCGGAAGTCACATTCATTTTCTAATCTGTCCCAAATGATAGCCTTTGTTTAAATGCAGTATTAAACATATTTAGAAGTCTTATATTAAAGGAAAATAACAGGTAACTTGAAATGAAAAGGTCATTTTTTGATAAATCCTTATATGAATGGAGGGCTTCTGGACTTAAATTCTCAACAGGATGTTAAACACACCATTTATGGTACTAATTTTCTGTTACTATAGTTTATGCGTATTATGCAATCCTCAGATGGTTAAATATTGAAAAAGTAGCTTGTTCAACATTTATATAATGTGAAGCGTGCTCACATGATAGAATGTTATTATGCAATAATAACATACACATGAAACTATAGTAACAGAAAATTAGTACCATAATATTTCATGTGTGATTTTCAAAGTCTGCTCTGCTATTTTAGCATTGAGCACTTTTATATGCTAACACTTTTTATATTCATTCTCTATTATATTATAAAGTTATACATAGAGGAGCATTTTTTAGATTAATTTTTAAAAAATGTAGTTAAGTTTTTATGTTCAGAGTTTTAAGTCAAGTTTAGCCAGGAAAAAGAGAGGAAAGAATGAGAAGGAAAGAAAAGGAAAAGGAAAAAAAAGGGGGGTGGATAAGAAGGAGAGAAAAAAAAACTGTTTGGGGTCAGGATTTGAAAGACTTGAAAATGACAGGATTATAATTAATTAAAAATAAAACTACTAAAACTCAAAATAAAATTAATTAAAATTATAAATTATAATAAAATTATAAATAATAACTAAAATATTATTTTTATTATAATATAAAAATATTATTATTATAAATGATAATTAAAAAGATTATAATAAATTAATTAAAATCCTAATAAAATTATAAATAATAATTAGAATATTTTTAAAATCTATCTATATAATGCTATTTATTTTCTAAAAGAATCCTCTTATAAAAATTCAATATGTCAAATCTGATTATCTTCATGGGTAATAATTAATAAAATATAATTAAAAAATAAGATATTTGCAACCCTGGAAATAACCTTAGAGCACAGTTTAATTCTTTAAAAATAACCCTTGAGCAGAAGATTTTCTATTAAATATCAAATAACTCAACTTGCACTAACATGTTTATCTGTTATCAGAATACCAATACATATTTTATTCAAGATAAAACTTGATTACTATTATATAACTCAAAATTCTTCAGTGGTTTTTCCCTTTTCAAATCAGACAATACATACTGAACTATTTTTGGTTACACTTGAACAGAAAGTATATATTTACCCAACCCCTCCAAATGAGTAGGATACAACACAAGATCAAATTCTTCAGTGTTTTCTCCCCTTTCAAATCAGACAATACTGGTCTAATGGTGAATTTCCAATTCTAGAACTCTGGGGAGTGTGGAGTACCCCTTCATCACCATTATTCTCCGGTCTACTCAGACCCGGAGTGATAGTACCTGTTAGGCTCCTATTTATGTGTTAAATAGATAAAAAATATGTTAAAAAAATTGAATCTAAAATAAAAATGGATACCTAACAAAAATGAATAAAACAAAACATCTTTGGCATAAAATAACCCAACAAGGGCTGACATACCATAAAATCCAACCAACCAACAGTTGGTTATTTTGTTTTACAGCATATCACCACTTTTAGATCATTTAATGCTGAATCAAGTCATTTTGATATTGGTTTTACTTACAGTATCTGCTATTGCCTAAATGGTTACCCATCTAAGTAGTGAACAGGCTCATTGCTGCTTAACTTTGGTGATCTAGCTTTGGTTGGTTGTGTTCAGTTATTTTGGGTATATAAGCTGTGTGCTAGTTCCCCGCTTATACTTATAGACTGGCCATGGTCATGAGGTTGACTCTTCTAACCAATCACAAGCAGTACTATTGGCCTGATATGATACTTAAACCCCCCATATTGGTCATATCTCAAATTGCACCATTGGAGGATGCACATAGGACTGCCTGGATCTTTACCAATACTCACAAAGGACTTATATGATTATCAGTAACTGAGGACACTTTAGTAACCAAAGGATTCACATTGTGGACGGACTCTTTATGAAGGATTCCACTAGATAAGCACTTCTGCTATAAGGCCAAGCAATCGCCCTTAAAAACTTAACAGGTTGATTGTTTTATTTTACGACAGGTCAACACTTTTTGGGTTATTTAATGCCAAATCAGTTCATTTTAATATAACTTGATTGTAAGCAAGCAACCAACTAACAGATTAAAGTAGAATCTGATTGTGTCCTGTGTATCAGAGTGGACCTGAGAGTAATAGCAATGAAGGAGAGACTCCACATGCCTTAGATCTCCAGAATTAGAACCTCACCACCAGATAAAGTTTAGTGCTGTACCCACAACATGAACAAAGATTGAGAATGCCTCGTGTTGTAAAGTTATTTTTAAAAGAACACCGTTTCCCTCCAACATTAAAATATTCAACCACCGACTGTTTTTACTTATCTAAGTTTGATATATTTAACTCAACAATTTTTGATGATATGCTATGAAAAGTCATAAAACATTTCATTTTCCTCAGTGGGCCGTTTGTAAATGTTGTGAGCCTCAAGTTAATGTATACATACTGACATTTTTCTACTGAAAAGTGTCAGTTTTTCAGATTTCTTTTTTTTTTTCAATTTTAATATGCCACCTTCATATTCCAAAATAAACATTTCTAGGAAAAGTCACAGAGTTAAGATACAGATAGATTTATATCTATGGCTTAGCAAGTTTGGTGGGAGGTAAATGTATTTGATTTCATTCCAAATCCAGAATTACAGAGGCAAAACACGAAACGTTCATCTATCAGTTTATACCATATATCATTAACTAAGGTGAATCAGGATTGTGTTTCTCCTTAACGGGGCTTGTTTGGCTCAAGTGGCAGAGGAGTGGAATGAAAGTCAAGAGGTTTTATGGTATATTTGATAAAAACCTTATTAGTTAATTATTTCAGACTATTTTAGAAAAAAAAAAAAAAGATGTGATAAAAAGAAATAAAAACAAACTTTTCATAAGGTAGTTGGTGTCTTTGTTTAATGGCATATCAACCTTCATGGATTATTTAATGTTAAATCAATCCTTGGAAAAGATCACTAGAGAAAGAAACTAAAGAAAGAGAGAGAGAAAGAGAAACTGAAGAGAGAGAGAGAGAGAAACTGAAGAAAGAGAGAAAGAGAAACTGAAGAGAGAGAGAGAGAGAGAGAGAGAAGAAAGAGAGAGAGAGAGAAACTGAAGAGAGAGAGGGCGAGAGAGAAACTGAAGAGAGAGAGGCGAGAGAGAAACTGAAGAGAGAGAGGGTGAGAGAGAGAGAGAGAGAGAGAGAGAGAGAGAGAGAGAGAGAGAGAGAGAGAGAGAGAGAGAAAGAGAGAGAGAGAGAGAGAGAGAGAGAGAGAGAGAGAGAGAAACTCGAGAAAGAGAGAGAGAGAAAAAGAAACTCGAGAAAGAGAGAGAGAGAGAAGACTCGAGAAAGAGAGAGAGAGAAAGAAACTCGAGGGAGAGAGAGATAAAGAAACTCGAGAAAGAGATGGCAAAAAAAAGAGGGGGGGATTTTTAACCTAATAAGAATCATGGTTTTTGAAACAGACACCCATTTAGTTTGTGACAAGGTAGAACATTGCTTGATCATTGGCAGCAATGCCATGGTAACTGATCTTCTATGGCAAATTCAATGTAGCTTAAATTTTTTCCCCATTGGTTCACTGATTCAGAAAACAAAGTAACATTCAATGACTGAAAAGGTAATTTCAAACAAGAGTTAAAACATAACTGAAAAGATTCTTATAATTTACACACCAAAATCATAAAACTGTCCATTTCCATTCATTTGCAAAAGCAAATGAATTAAACAAACAGAAATAGTCTGTCAGCAATTACTTGTCTACATCAAACAGCAAATTTCATGCTACAGTAAAAGTTTATTTAAAAACATATCCAGTATACTATCTTAAAATTAATTAGTAGAAAACCCATCTGCCCAGGAGGCTGAAGTATAGATTTTACATAAAATAACAGCGGCCATGTTTTTTGCTATCACAAGTCACTGCTACCCTGTTGCCTGGGGTTGTAGAATATGCTGTCAGCACCTCCATAGGAGGGTAAGACCTCTACCTCAGTGGTGCCACCTGTTGGCTGTGGGTGGTTTTAGCTATAATCAGTGACTGCTATCCTGTTGGCTGAGACTGTAGAATATAATAACAGCACTTCCACAGAAGGGTAAGACCTCTACATTAGTGGTGCCACCTGTTGGCTGTGGATGTTTTTAGCTATAATTGGTGACTGCTACCCTGTTGGCTGAGGCTGTAGAATTTACTGACAGCACTTCTACAGAAAGGTAAGACATCCTTTTCAATGGGGCCACCTGTTGGCTGTGGGTGCTTTTAGCTATGATAAGTCACTGCTACTCTGTTGGCTGAGGCTGTAGAATATCCTGACTGCACCTCTTCAGAAAGCTAAGACCCCACTCTCTAATGGGGACACCTGTTGACTGTGGGTGGATTGTGGTGGCTGAGCGGTCTGTGACCTGGAATCTAAGTAATCTTGTGACATATAACACTCCATTTCAGCCCTTATTTGGGCTAGATGGGTGGTCAATCAGCTGGTCATGTCAAGCCCTAGCAACTATGATTGTCCCTACCATATCCTTTGAATTGCTCTTATGGCAAACACTCAATGTTTTTTTTTATCATATACTTACTAGAAAGCAGTGGTTGAGAGTCAACCAGCAGTATTTATTAATACAAAAAGTTGATGAAAATCATCTCTACCAAATTATTAATACACAAGTTAATGAAAATTATTTCTACCAAATTGTTGATATTCATGAAATTTCATAAAATGCTAACATATGAAAATTATTTCTACCAGTTTATCAATGTACATGAAACATATGAAAATTATTTCTACCAGTTTATCAATGTACATGAAACATATGAAAATTATTTCTACCAGTTTATCAATGTACATGAAACATATGAAAATTATTTCTACCAGTTTATCAATGTACATGAAACATATGAAAATTATTTCTACCAGTTTATCAATGTACATGAAACATATGAAAATTATTTCTACCAGTTTATCCATGAAACATATGAAAATTATTCTACCAGTACATGAAACATATGAAAATTATTTCTACCAGTTTATCAATGTACATGAAACATATGAAAATTATTTCTACCAGTTTATCAATGTACCTACCAGTTTATCACATACATGGAAACTTGAAAAATCGAAACTTTTTATCAAAATTAGATGACCCGAAAAGGGTTGATATGCCATAAAACAAAACAAACAAATTACTGGTTAACAAGTAACACATATACAAGGTGATGTAATGATACTTTGGTGGGGGGTACAGAAACTAATGGGTCATTCTTCAAGCTCCTTTGATTAAACTAATATACACTCGTATAATTACTAAATATTCAAATTATATTTATGAGCAAACAAAAGACTTATATTCTCTGGCAGATAATTGGATCTAATTTGCATATAAATGAAAATTGTCTGGCCAAGATTTGTCATATGTTATTAGCTTTAGAATACAATCATTGTTTTTGAGATAAGAGACTAGGAAAAGGAATTAAGGAATGAATTATGAACAAAACAAGGTTATTATGTTCATTGCAAATTATTGCTTTTTATTAATGTGTTATAGGATTTTTTTACTAGTTTCACTCCATCTTATTACTGTTGCTTTTTATCACTGCACTATTATAATTTTTTTACTAGTTTTATCCTACAATTATAGACAAATTTACATTTAAGATGCAAACTTTATATTTCGTGGTAATAAAATATAAATAATTCAAACTAACATTATCTTTAAACAAATTGAGGCATTTTTAGATCTGACTAATATCTACATTCTAGTATTGTTTGCATTCAATTCTATAATCTGAAAATTATATTTTCAAATGACTTTTTCGAAAAAATACCAAGAAATTCTCACTTATATTAAGGATTCATCTTTTATTTTTAAAGAGGCCATTATTTATTATGCAGGCAGGTGTAAATGGACTATCATCGATTTCGACGCTTGAGGATTCATCTGATGAACAACCCACACAATGTTTTGTTTATAGTGGTGAAGGCTTGTGTTGGACCATCCGCACTTTTTGGCACAGTCAACAGGAACGAATTGGTGCACAAGGAATGCCACAAACCCAATTAACAACTGACCTCAGATTTTTCAAATTTAGAGTTTTCCTTCTCCTAGACTGGCTACCTATCCAAGGTTAAAGAGTCCAGTCTGCCCTACTATTTAACCATAGTAGAAGGAAGAATACATGGATTTATACCTTTCCCAAGGGTATAAGTACTATGTGAAATACAAATAGCTCAAATCCTGGATTGTTTGCATTTTACATAGCGCTAATACCCTTTGGAAAGATATGAATTCATATATTCTTCCCCCAACTATGGGTAAATAGTAGGGCAGAGTGGGCTCTTTAACCTTGGATAGCTAACCAATCTAAGAGAACTAAAAAAAACTCTGAATTCAAACCTGTTAAACTCCACTTAAGAAACTGACCTTGTGCCGCATCATGCTCGTGAGGAGGGGTTGGTGTGTGTGTATATATATACATATATATATATATATATATATATATTACCATTTTTACAAAGTACACTATTTCTAGCTTGCATAATATAGATCTCAGCATTTTACATATATTTGTGCCTTAACAGACATATATATACACACATGTACATACCTGAATGCACGCACACTCACACACATGCTTGCCTGAATACACACATATAAATACACATTTACCTGAATATACATACATACATACACATTCACCTGAATACACATAGACATACTTACACACACATACATATATATATATACATGTTTTCCTAATACACACAAAATACATACATACATACATGTTTTCCTAAATACACACATACATTCAATTTTACCTGAATACCTATACATACATATTTGCCTAAATGCACGCACATATATACACATTTGCCTAAATGCACACACACACATATATATACACATTTACCAGAATATGCACACATGCATACACATTTGCCTGAATGCACACACATACATGAGTTTGGGAAAACTTTAGAATTGCAATTAAGGTTTATGAATAACCACTTGTTGTTTACATAAAACTACTGTATTTGATTGCACTTCTCTGCTCTGTTGGCTGAGGCTGCTGAATATGTTGACTGCACCTCTGCAGAGGCCATGAACACTCCATTTTGGTCCTTACTGAGATACTAAATGAATTACAGAGTGCCAAAGTTCATGCCTGAAACATAAGCAAAATGAGAAGAATCTATTCCAATGGACAGAATAGATGGTTCAGTCCAAAAGACTAAAATTCCATAGATAGAAGCCTGGAGGGTACAAGAGTCAGAAAATTGTCACTCTACTAACAACCAAGATGAGGACTCTAGTCTGAGTGTCTCAGTGAATAATAATGATAATTCCTCATCTGAGAGATTCAGACAAAAAAATAAAGATGTCAGTTTTCTTGATATTTTTAACACTGCCCCCAACGACACTTCTGAGAGCATTATTAACCTCACTGTTGTCAAATTCTAAACACCTTGAACAATGTTCCGTAGGAATCTTAATGGAAGAACATATTTGGCTCAAAGAGAATGGTACCATTCAAGTCAGGAAAGGTGGTGGTCGTCTCTGTAGACTTCAGGATGTTGTGCATGAAAACTCCCTGTTCTTTGATGCAAGAGCCATTAGTTAGAATCAATAAGTGACACTTTAAAGATATGGGAAAGGAAAAAGAGAGTTATTGACAAAAGCTCTTTTGTTACCCCCACCAATTCTCTCTGTCACCCTTGACAATACATTCTGGACTAACTTGCCATATATTTTTACAGTCTGCTTGTGAACAATGTCAACAGGGACTTGCAAGACTGAAAGCACATACAAATTGAAATGGTTTTCTTCCATTTTATTATAATGGAAATCAATGCAAAAAAAAAACGATACTGCATCTCAAAAGATTATGACCTGCAAATTCTTCAGACCATTCTGGTGAAAGTAACTTAAGAACTGTAGACCTTACACTTTACCTTAACAAAATATTTATGAATATATACTTATTACATTTATTTACGAATATATACTTATTACAACTAATAATTCACATGGGCTGGTTTAGCTCAGTCAATAGAGCATTGGACTAGGAACCACAAGTTTCTAGGTTTGATACCGGTCCTCGCCAACTCAGCATTACCTCAACAAAATATTTATGAACATATACTTATCATAACTAATAACTCACATGGGCTGGTTTAGCTCAGTCGGTAGAGCATCGGATTAGGAACCACAAGTTTCTAGGTTTGATACCGGTCCTCGCCAACTCAGCGTATGAGAAGCACAGGGATCTGTGCGGTAATGTGAGGAACTGATGGTAGGTGTGGCACTACATCTCAGACGCTAGTGCTCTGCTTCAGAAGCCAAAAATATATGGTGAATATATATAGTATATTAACTTATTACTACATTTAGCTTGAGAAATTGACCTTGTGTCACATCCTGCTTGTGGTAAATATATATATTAACTTATTATAACTTAATAAATTCTAAAAGAATTCCTTTGTTATGAATTAGTTTTAATAAGTAATAAGTTAATATATGGTAGAAGTTATCCCCCCCCCTGTTATGGTAGAAGCAATAAGTTAGTGCCATATTAAACTGAGTGAGTTAATACCCTGTTGAATTGAGCCACAACAACTAAGCACAACAGAATTTGGATAATCTGAACATTAGTTACATAAATGAGAGTAACCTCCCCTTGTTTGTTTTATTTTAAGGAAGCCGTATGTTTTGGTCATCCATTTTCATTTCACCATAAATCTATACTGAAAATATGAATTAGTTCAAGTCAATACAACTGCATGTTTTAACATGAAAATATCATAAAATGTGTTCTGAATAACAGTTAAGTTCATTTCAAACAATGCGCAAGCACAATTCAGAACACATTTTATGATACTTTCGTGTTATGCAGTTGTATTGATTCAAACAAATTCATATTTTCAGTGGAGATTTATGGTGAAATGAAAATGGACAACTAAAACATATGGCTTCCTCAAAGTGAAACACACAAGGGGAGGTTACTCTCATTTATGTAACTAATGTTCAGATTACAGGAATCTGTACATAAAGCAGTTGGCATTTTTGCATAGCTAGATAGTGATTGGAGTGACACTGGGGTTTCTTAGGCTAGCATGTCATCCATAGTCCTGATGCCCAGTTCTTTAAGCATTGCCCAGTCCAGCATGAATATAT
>CM042158.1:16771871-16776871 GCA_023376005.1 Doryteuthis pealeii | reverse complement strand
AATATATACAAGATACACATACATAAACATGATGATAATCAGAGACACACACACACAAAGATGTATGATAATAAGAGACACAGACAAAAATGATGATAATCAGAGATACTCGCACAAACATGGTGAGAACCAGAGACGAACGCATACATGTGAGAACCAGAGACGCACGCATACATGGTGAGAACCAGAGGTGAGAACCAGAGACGGCATGCATACATGAGTACATGGTGAGAACCAGAGACACGCATGCACCATGGTGAGAACCCCAGAGAACCACGCACGCATACATGGTGAGAACCAGAGACACGCATACATGGTGAGAACCAGAGACGCACATATACATGGTGAGAACCAGAGACGCACATATATACAATGGCAATCTGGGACACACACGCACAATACCATGTCATAAAACATGGTACCTAGGTTGAATAGTCTGAAGCGACAACATTTGATTTTAACACCTCATCTAACAATATTCACACAAGACCTTGTCATAAAGTATAGTACCTGGGTGGTTGAATACAACTACCAATACATTCTTAAATGACACTTTCAAAAAGAAATATTAGAAATATAAAGTAACAGGAAAAGCTAGTTTTTTTCTTTTTATAGTTGTTAATAAATGTAACAATTGTGGGTTTTTATAGACTTTTATATTTCACTCTATATTAACTTCATATTGGCGCTTTGCCAAAATTACTAAGTGACTTCCTTTTAATACAATTCCTTTGTAAAACAGACATATGGCATGTCACATAGAAGCACTTTGTTTGCTCTTATTGTGTATCTGTTGGTATTTCTTGGTAGTTATCTTTAAATACACAGCAGGAATTGAAGAAATTTCATACAGAGTTGAGGAAAAAAAGCCAAATTGAAGTCAGCTTTATTTAAGCAATTTTTATTTTCTTTTTACTTGAGAGAAGAGAAGAAAAAAAGGTAAAAGTAATTGCAAAATGCTGTAAATATGTTGTGATATGTTTAGATGAAAACCTCATAGAACCTTTTCTTTTTTTTTTCTACTATAAAAAGGCAATGTGAGAGAGACATATTTTAAAGCAAAAAAAAAGTTTTGTATAAATTTGAGCATGAATCTTATAAGTCATTATTTCAACAGTTACGTACATGTATATTTACAAAGATTATATAAACACATATGCCAATTCACACAACTATATCAGTACACACACATTATATATATATATATATATATATATATATATATATATATATATATATGGGTGTGTATATATGCACACACATATATAAAGATATATATGCAGATACCACTTGTATACAACATACATAAATAATTATACAGAACTTTTTAACCACATGACCATATATATATATATATATATATATATATATATATATATATACACACACATACAAGAGAGGGAATATGTATCTATATATTTCAACAGTTACGTATATGTATATTTACAAAGATTATATAAACACATATGCTTATTCACACAACTATATCAGCACACACACACACACACATAATATATATATTTTATATGGGTGTGTATATATGCACACACATATATAAAGATATATATACAGATACCACTTGTATACAACATACATAAATAATTATACAGAACTTTTTAACCACATGACTATAATAATATATATATATATATATATATATATATATATACAAGAGAGGGAATATGTATCTATATATGCACAGATTCATATGTATCTGTTTACATATATGTATGTGCTTAGGTGTACATATGTATTAGCACATATATATTCATTTTTATTTCAATGTGTGTGTGATTATATATACACATACATGTGTTCATGTTATCTTTTTTATTCTTATATGTATTGGAATATATACATGAGCATTTATACAGATACACACACATACATGAAAAAGTAAAAAAGCAAATTTATAATATATATATATATATATATATATATATATAAAGCATGGGTATCTTTAAATGTTTTCTCTACATTAAGAAATGCATATGACATACACAGGTACATCTATTTATGCAAAGTGTATATTCAAATGTACACACACAGATATATATATATATATATATATATATATATATATATATATATATATATATATATATGTGTGTGTGTGTGCATATAACATGAGAAATTCACCAAGAATCCGATTTGTATCACGAGTTTCATATCCCATTTTTATTGCCTAAAATCGCATATTTTGCAACATTAAAAACAGGAAGCACAGAAGAAAATATAATGTAACATTTTTCTTTTTTAAATTGTTGTTACAGAGAAAGCATTCACTTCAAAAATCAAATCAGAACCAAAAATCAGAATAAATAAATAAATAAATAAAGGAATCAATAAAAAGATGGCCATTAAACAATTTTTTGAAAAAAAAAAAAAAAAAAAAAAATGAATTTAGTGAATAATGGAACAAAATATTGTTTCCCTGGTGGGAATAAAAAGAAATAAATCACCTTTCAAATCAATTCAGTTTAAAAAGTTAAAATAGAAAAAAAAAAAAAAATTATAACCTCAACTACTACTAATATTCTATCCCTCTTGTTAATACAACTACTACTACTACTACAGAGACCAAAGAAAAGAAAATCATCTGTTACTTAGGAGGTTTTTTGACTATAGCAGATTACCACTTGTACATTTTCATCTTATAACTGAATATTCAAATCCGCCATTTTTGTTTTTGTTTCTTTTTTAAACCATTTACAGCAAGAAAACCATAGCCTTTTTATTTCTTTCATTTTTTATAATAACAGGTTATAATTTTTATAACAAAGACATTTTTCATAATAATTCTTATATTAACTTCTTTTTTAATAATAAATGATAGTTTTAACTATAACATTCTTTTTAGGTCTCTACCTTGGCTGAGATAAATGCATATTATTCTGACCCCCAGGGATCAGGGATTAGACTAATTGCCAGGTCAGAGATTTATTTAGAGTGGTGGGAGATATATAACATACCTGAACACCTAATGTGGTACAATGGTTAGTAAACTAAATTAATAAACCATTGTTAGTGAATTTGATTCTCACTGGGCGCCCATATTTATGTCCTTTTGCCACATCTAAGCTAAGCTTAGTAAATAACTACTGTATTTATCATTAATCATCATTAAGTCATGCTGACACCATTGATTCCCTTGACCCTCTCTCACCATCCATCGATCAATCATCACTCCCAGTAGGTCATCAACAATAGGGGACAATAGTAAACTTTATGCACACCTGATTGATATTAATGGCATGTCAACCTATCTAGGGTTATTTTAAGTCTAGATGTTAGGAAAATCACATTATTGTACATTAATATTTACATTTCAAGTTGCTTCTTAAGAGGTTTTTTTTTAGGGGGAGGGGGCTGCACATGGTCTTATTGAATACAATTGATTTTCAAACAGATCTATCTGACCTGTAGATGGCACCCTAACATTCTGGGTCAGAGTAGACCTGGAAGTAATGGCAATGAAGGAATACTCCAAACTCCCCAAATCCTCAGATCTGGAGCCTCACCATCAGATGCAGTTTAATGTCATACCAGAAAATTAATTTTTGGGGGTGGGTCGCTTAAATCTCAACAGGGAATTCATTCAGCACATTCCGACAGGTGGTTTATACACTCCTATTTAAAAAGCAAACAAAAACTATCAAAGGAATTGTGATATACATAGATATGCAGAGGACACCTAAAAAGAGAAATGGACTCTTTTATCAATGCACACCAGAACAATTTCATCAGAATTAATCATATCAAAATGAAGATAACTGAATACCATAAAATACCGGAAGTTGGAAAAATATGAAGATCTACGTGAACAATGCGTTAGAAACGGATGGATAACGGATGTATTTCCCATTGAGGTCGGATGTCGGGGGTTTATTGCCAACTCAACCTCAGCATTTTTGTCTAAACTTAGACTTTCTCTAATAGACAAGAGGAAATACTTAAAAAAGATTCAGGAGAAAGCTCTAACCGCATCAGCGTGGATATGGCAGTCCTATATTGTGACATCAAACCAACAAAGTCTGGTGGTATCGTGAGATACTGCTGGGGAGCTCTGGGTTAGTGGTAATGATGCTTCGTCCCATAAACCATGCCTGAACCCAGAGTCATCATCTGATGAAGGCTTTGTTGGTTGCAATGCTACTGTGTAAATAGCAGTCATTGTATGAAGATTATTAAGGTAAAATACAGGGTGCGGCAGAAATATCTCCCATATTCTAAAGTTTCATCTGCGTGGAATAAATGAACTTACACAAGTGGCAATGGTAGCTCTATTTAGCTAATGTCTTACAATTCTTTTTTTTTTTTTGATACGATCGTGGTTTGTACCAGTGTACACAATGCGGTTCCTGTTAAAACATTTTTAAGACACTCATACATTACCCATTCATACCTCCTCAAAAAAGAAGAGCCCCATATTGCATACCATGCCAAAAACCCTACACAATCAAACACATTTTAACAGAATGTAGCAACCTAAACAAATACGAAAAAAATACTACCAAACAACAAATCTAAAACAGATATTCTACCAAATAAACCCAGAAAAACTACTTGATACATAAAAGAGGCACACATCTACAACAAAATCTAAAAATCTTCCAAAAAAAATGAAAACACAAAAATATATGTTAAAAAGAATCATCTAAAAGTTCCATTCACAAAAAAAATGTAAAAAAAAAATTCTTTAGAAAATTAAACATTATCACCAATTCATTTAAAAAACGTAGTCGGCATTAAATGACCCATTAAGGTTGATATGCCGTAAAACAAGAACAAAATCAAAAAAATCAAAAAATTTTAAGACTGGTGAATCTATAATTGCTACACAGAGAGCTTTCCATGGTCATTTCATGTTGTGAACTGATGGTGTTCTGGACAGAAAATCAATACTATCATGGGTTGAAAATTCTATCCAGAACAGCATCATTCTTACATAACATGAGAGCATGAAAAGCTCTCTCTGTGTAATAATTATAATTTATTAG
>CM042158.1:16666871-16766871 GCA_023376005.1 Doryteuthis pealeii | reverse complement strand
AAGAGGGATTGTATAATATCTACATTGATTTGGGAGTTGTGGGAGATCAGGTTGGTGAGGCATACAGTTGTGGGAGGCTCAGGATTCTATGAATTAAACTTCAGATTTTGTTACAAACATACAAAATATTTACTGAGTGTAGCCTTATTAGTAGACGATAAATTTCAACATGTCCTTTAAACATGAAAAGTCATCCACCCCAGTATAGAGCATCATTATTCTCTCTTTTACATACACACATGAGGTCATAGAAGATCAGTACAGATCAAGCACACAGCACAAACATTGAATCATAAGTAAAACAAAATTATCTACTTGAAAACCTTTTCTTTTTTTTTTCTAATTTAAAAAAAAGCAACAAATATTTGGGACCATATTACTTTTAGGTACCCCTTTATGATCTTGATTAAGAAAGGACATGTTTTTCATTTACACCATCAATATCCGGTTGTTTGTTAGGGGTTAGGGATTAGTTTTATAATTTAAAATAAAAAAAAAATCTAAAAATCGTCTGTTAAAACAACTGGATATTGACGGTGTAAATGAAAAATTTGTCCTTTCTTAATCGAGATAAAAAAGGGGGTGCCTAAAGGTCTATGGTTCAATATTTGTAGTGAAAATGACCGGCATGAAAAAAAAAAAAAAAAAAAAAAAAAGACTTATCCAAGGGGAATACTGCCGATATAGATTATGTTGAGAATACATACACACATACCACACAATATTGTTCCAATCATTAACTCTTGACATCCTGTTGAGAATTTTCTAAGTCCAGAGCCCAATTCCTATAACCATTTATCAAAAATGGATAAAAATGGCCTTTTCATTAAAAGTTACCTGTTATTTCCCTTAAATTAAAGACTTCTAAATATGTTTAATATTACATTTAAACGAAGGCTATCGTTTGGGGTAGATTAGGAAAATGAATGTGACTTCCGGCTGGGTGGAATGAGTTGGTATAGGACGTTAAGAGTTAATGATCTACCAGCAAAATCACAAGTTGATGGAATTAGTAACGATAAATAAGGGTGGTGGTAGAGGTAACTATATCCACAGTCAGGAAGCGCGTGGTGTAATGGTTAAAGTCATGGGAAATGGACTCGTCGACCCGAGTTCAAATCCTGGACGTGGCAATTATTTCACTTAGTGCTAATACCATTGGGAAAAGGTATGAATCCTACTCTCCCTCCAGCTATGGGTAAATAGTAGGGCAGACTGGGCTCTTTAACCTTGGTTAGGCAACCAGTCTAGGAGAAGGAAAACTCTGAATTCAAACCTGTTAAACTCCGCTTAAGAAATTGACCTTGTGTCGCATCCTGCTCGTGCGGAGGGGTTGGTAAATATATATATCCACGGTCAGTAAAAAAAGGACAAGGAATCAGGTTGACCAAAGGACAGACATAATGTTCACATTTGTATCAGATTTATTGCTAACAGCAGATTTTTAAAATATCTAAAGATTGAGAGGAAAAAAAAAAAAAATTATCACTTGTTAATTGTAGTGTCATAAATTCAGTGATCAGTTTATAATAACAGGTCAATTCAGTTTTAATCCCTCACTTTATAACCATGTACAAAAAACGGCCATGAATGTTAATCTCTGAAGAAAATTATTGGAATAAAACATTTGTAGGTATAAAGATGAATAAACAACGCAGATAGCTGACTGTTCGCTATACCGGTCATTTCTGCTACAATATTACGTTTGATGTTTTAATAGCTATTGCAAAATAGTTCAATATATATAAAGTATAATAATCTTAAAAGAGGGGATTGTTGAATATCTACATTGATTTGCTGATAAGAATCTAAGGAGAGGCATTTAAAAATCTACATTAATTTAGTGACAAAAATATGAATCAGAAAATATCTAATTTGGGTTGGAAATTCACCTGACGCTGGCTCAATAAAACATAATGTAAATTAGAGCAGAAGGCCAGGAAGACATACGATCAAAATATATATGTTGATAGCTTTTTTATTTAGTGTGTCCTGGGACACATATTTGCTTTAAATGACTCCCTGGGAAAATTTATGAGACCTAACTAATGCCGTCTAACTCCTACCTTGTAACCTATCCTGTGTAATTCATTTCTAAGAAACTATTGAAATGTATTTACAGTTAGCTGGTAAATGGTGAGGGAAGAAAACAGAAAAACACTGGGACACATGGATATGATTTTACTGCGTCCTTTAGATTTTTTTGCATTAGGGACACATGACGCGTACCTATCAGCATCTCTGTAAAGGAGTTCATTTTTTCTTCTAAGTTAAATATTGCCAAGCAAGAAACAAGTTCAAATCCTGGACACAGCTGTTTGCATTTCACATAGTGCTAATACCCTTAAAAAAGGTACAAATCCAACTATCCTCCCTCCAGCTATAGGTAAATAGTAGGGCAGACTGGGCTCTTTAACTTTAGTATGGCAACTGGTCAAGGAGAGGGTGAGGAGAAGGAAAACTGAATCAAACCAAAGGGGCTCTTTTCTCATTAGTCAAAAACTACTTGGAGAGCCCCTCCCCCCTCCTTTTCTAGAGACACTGAGAAATTAATTGTTAGAATTGCACAGAAAATGTTGTCAGGACAGCCACAAATAGTCATCTCCTCAGAGGTGGATTATGGTTTTATATGTTCCTCGGTTACAAGTACTGTATTTCTATGGTGTCGGATTAAGGCTTTGTCGGCCCCTGGGTTACAGGTATTTTGAAGCCCCCACTAATATTACTATGGCA
This sequence comes from Doryteuthis pealeii, assembly GCA_023376005.1. NCBI lineage: Eukaryota > Metazoa > Mollusca > Cephalopoda > Myopsida > Loliginidae > Doryteuthis > Doryteuthis pealeii. The sequence continues at coordinate 16,764,138 of CM042158.1, read as the reverse complement.
ATGAATTAAGGCTTTGTATGCTATAAATATTGTGAGGCGCTCAGCAATATATTCAGTGCTGGATTAAGATTTTATACACTGAGGAATGTTATGGTTATTGTTGTAGGAAATGAACTAGGCAACTTAAGATCAGCAGAGTCTGGATATTTATTTGCATTTCATATAGCGCTAATACCTTTGGGAAAGGTATGCATTCAACTATTCTCCCTCCAGTTATGGCTAGACTGGGCTCTAACCTTGGTTAGACAACCAGAAAAAACTAAATTCAAACCTGTTAAACTCCACTTAAGAAATTGACCTTGTGTCATATCCTACTCGTGTGGAGGGGTTGGTAAATATATAGACTGCTTGGGTATAAGTTCTGTGAAGTATCCAGTAATATTTTTATAGTGTTGTATTAATTTTTGTAGGCCACTGAACTACAGGTACAATGAAGGCCTCCAGTAATATTTCTCTAATTCTAGGCTTTTGTAGACAACTAGACTAGGTATTATAAGGTGGCCTGTATCATTTTCACTAGCAAAATAAAAAAATGCACTCCGGGCAGTGTAAAAATAGATTTTTGAAACATATTGCCTGAGGGTGGGAGTTCAAAATTCAATATCAGCGAGTTTGTACTCTAAGTAAGTAAAATCATCAAATTCATTAAAGGATTAAAAAATAAAACAATTTGAAATGTAAACTTTAAATAATCATTAAAATAAAACAAACTATATATAGATATATAATACCAGTCATGTATTTATTAAAACTTGTTTTAAAATACAATGAGGACTGTCTAATGTTGCATGTTCAAATTTTGAGTGTATTTATTCTATGTTATGACGATTTTGGGTAATGTGACGTAAGCAATGACGTAGTTTTTGTTACAGACAAAAAACGGAAGCGAATCTCAGTTATTACTAGATGGTGTTGGAGTAAGATTTTGTTCAAGCATTTCTTCAAAATTTTCCAAACAGTCTGGTATGAATTTTAAAAAAAAACCCTGAATCTTACGTCCTTGTGGATTTTTATGGTAGTTATTACACGATCTTATGTTTTTGCTTTCTTTTTTTTTCTCTCCCCCTAAGATTGATAGTCTCCCAGGACTTTTAGACATTTTAAATTTCTTGTACCAATCAGTGGTGGATTGTTTAGTGGTGATTTCCTAAATTGTGTTTCTAAAAAATTTAATTGTATGACAGTAATAGAATTTGTTTTACTGTTAAGAGGGTATTTGGTATATTTGAATTAGGTAATAGTTTTTGGCAACTTTACTAATTACACAACACCTGGTGTTGTCAAAATCCTCAAGAATAAACTCCAAGTTTATTTCTACAAAAAAATCTCATGTGAGTGTGAATATCTTAAATAGTTGCCTTTTTTTATTAAAATAAAATTTTGAAACTATTTCTTTTGTAGACATATATATATATATATATATATATATATATATATATATATAAAATGTGTGTGTGTGTGTGTGTATGTATGTGTGTGTGTGTGTGTGAACAAATGGACTTGTCACTATTACCAGTCCATTTTTTCACCCTATTTTTGTGTCTTGTCAAACCTTTTTTTAAACTTTCTAAAAGCAATTTCGTCAAAAGAAATTTTGAAACTATTTTATTTGTATATATATATATATATATATATATATATATACATACATACATACATACATACATAATACATATACATGCAGAATTAAACAAAAGACACATCTCCTGTTTAACAATTTTATTTTTGATCTTTTCGAGTTTTCTGGCCAACTTTTTAATGTTTGGGTGGAATTCGTGGATAAGTCCACCAAAGTTCGAAAGTGCCGAAAGTACTCGGGACTTGAACTTGGTGGACTTATCCACAAATTCCACCCAAAACATTAAAAAGTTGGCCAGAAAACTCGAAAAGATCAAAAATAAAATTGTTAAACAGGAGATGTGTCTTTTGTTTAATTCTACATGTATAAATGAAAAAATGCTGCCCAAATACACACACACATATATATATATATATATATATATATATATATATGTGTGTGTGTGTGTGTGTGTGTGTGTGTGGACAAATGGACTTGCCACTATTACCAGTCCATTTTTTCACCCTATTTTTGTGTCTTGTCAAACCTTTTTTAAAACTTTCTAAAAGCAATTTTGTCACAAGAAATTTTCTTTTTTTGATGACCTAAGGTTGAAACTAGTTGAGAACAATTCAAAAAGAAATAACAATAAATAAGGGGAATTTTCAGAAAAAAAGCAAAATAATTTTTTTGTTTGGAATTGTTTTATAGCAAAAATTATTTTAATCTCACAAAAATAGTTGTGCTTATTCAAAATGGCAGTAAATCAAGAGGGCTGCCATCAATTTTTTGGTAGCCAAGAAGTGCACACAATGTGAAATCTACAGAAGAATATAAGATGTATATGGAGAAGCATATTTTAATGGAAAAATTGTTTACAAATGGATTAAACAAGGGTTTGCCAATCTGAGTTTGAATCGAAAATGTGTGTGTTTGTGTGTGTAAGTTGAAAAATGAAAATGAATCTGACGATTTTGTCCTGAAGATGACTGCATTTTTGTATACTTAAATTTTATGTTTTCTCTATTATTATTTCATTTTATTTTGTTTTTAAAATAATAATAAATAGAATACAATGTATACAAGAACAAACTCTTGGACGAAACACATGTCGGCATTCCAATAAATAATTTTTATCCATACGTTTTCTTTTATCTTTCAACATATATTGCTTGTCTACAAAATAAATAGTTTTAAAAATTTATTAAAAAAAAAAAAAACTATTTAAGATAAGTAAAAGTTCTAAAGTTAAACATACTTTTTGTATACATGTCTGATGTATATATATATATATATATATCAGACATGCATACAAAAATAATTTTTAACTTCAGAGCTTTTACTTTTATACTTAATTTATTTTTATTTGTTCAACTGAATTGTTTTGTTAATCTTATGACAAATATACTTTTCAATGCTTTTTCCCTCCCCTCAGATTTGTATCTGTTGAGAATATTTAAAATATGGAAACTGTGTGAATTCACACATGCTGTTTATGTTTAAAATATTCCAATAAATACAAAAGCAGATATTATTTGCCTCAGTTCATATTAAGAGTGAATTGAAAACAATAAAAAAAATAAATTAAAAAAAGTAATTTTCTTTTTTTTTTAATTTTCAAACTCAGTAAGCTGTGTCCAGCCATTTATAAATAATGAATAGGAAGAAAACAAAAGAGACAAAAAAAAAAGAAAAAAAAAAGAAACAAAAAAAAGAGAAAAAAAGGAATTATATATTCTTAACAACAGTAAACTTACATATGTTGGCACATGGCAGTGATGCTGATAGTTTTTTGATCTAGTGCATCCTGGGACGCACATATTTGAATGAGTCCCAAGGAAAATTTATGGGTCCCAACTCAAGCCATCTAACTTCTACCTTGTAACCTATCCTGTGTAATTTGTTTCTAAGAAACTATTGAAATGTATTTACAGTTAGCTTGAAATGGTGAGGGAAGAAAAAAGAAAAACACTGGGATGCATGGATACAATTTTGCTGCTTCCTTTCAGATTTTTGTGCATCTGGGATGCAGGACGTGTACCTATCAACATCTCTGATAAGGTCATGGAAATATGATGATGATGAATAATAAAAATGTGTTAGCAAAGTATTGAGATCAAAATGGTATTTACCAAAACAGAAATGAATATTGGATTGCCTAGAATATGCTGACTGCATCCTTGCAGAGAAGATCAAAGTGTAGTATAGTTCCAGAGACCATGATCTAATTCTCTCTACTATTACACATCAACAACCACGGTTCTTCAACTGCATGATTCATAGGGGGCTGTCTCCCCAAGCAACACCTGCCCTCTCAGTTTAAAGGACAGGGCTGGGTATATTGCCCAGTGCCTGAGGTGCCCCATAAGAGGAATGCTGATGAGAACCACGCATTTTTTGCACTAGCCATCATCACATCATGGCCTGGTTGGAGGTTTGGAAAATATACCCAGCTAAGAGGTACCCCCCACTTAAAAAAAAAATAATGTTCCATTTCTATGAAGTGTTGAATCCACCTTCATTGCCATTACTTCTGGGTTCACTGACCAGAGTAGTTAGTACATATCATTATATAGTACTCATGTATAATATAAATTAAAGTAGGCAGAGTGGCATATTGTCGGTATCAGCCAGACAGCAATGGAGTCTATCCCCTTTTCACTAGTACTAGACAGACTATGGAGATTGATTTTGCATCTGATGTAGAGCACCACACATACCATCAGCTCCCATCACTTTACTGCACAAATCCAAGCCTTAATTTTGGGGCTGAAAAATCTGGAAAATAGTGCATCTTATATGCAAATAATTACAGCATGATGTGTATTGATTTGGGAACATAAACTGTAGGTTATTTAGAATCAATATCACAGATCACCTTTCAACAGCAATACATTCATTCATTTTTTAGTAAAATGGAAAAGTAGTAAATTGCTTTGGAAAGGGCATCTTATGAAACTTTCAGTAACACTAATGCTATTTCTTAGAGAGAGTAAATACCACAAGAGACTAAAATATCACACAGTCCCAAATACACATACATGGCAATCACTTAATCTTTACAAATAACTGCCATCCCTCACCAGAGATGTTGATAGGTGCACATCCTGCATTCCTGATGCACAAAAATCTAAAAGGACACAGTAAAATCATATCCATGCATCCGAGTGTTTTTCTTTTTTCTTACATCACCATTTCAAGCTAACTGTAAATGCATTTCAATAGTTTCTTAGAAATTAATTATGCAGGATAGGTTACAAGGTAGGAGTTAGATGGCTTTAGTTGTTTGCCCAGATCATATATAAAACCCTACAATCTATTAAGAAACTTTAGTTGGGACCCATAAATTTTCCCAGGGATTCATTCAAAGCAAATATATGTGTCCCAGGATACACTAAATCAAAAAGCTATCAACATCACTGCTTTACAATCTTACAACCTTTCCAGCCAAAAACGAACCATCGTTAACCACAGGAAACCAACCAGGGTTGAAGTGAAGTTCACCCTTTCTAGCACTATCCTATTATTTTGGGTGAGCAGTTCTCCCAACTGTTCTGATACCAGAGTCAGTCCCCATCATGGGAGGACACAACAAGGATGTTAGGATAAGACACCTGCCACCAATGCATAGATATTTAACTGCATGCTTCCAACCAGTCAGGTACACACATGTCACCACTGAACAAAAAGCTTCCTCCATAGGTCTTGTTCTTCATCCTGCAGAGTGTCTAGCCACAAAGGTGTTTGATTTGGTTTGTTTGTTTTACGGCATATCAATCTCAGTGGGTCATTTAATGCTGACAAAGTTGTAAAATAAATTCGTAATGCATAATACAATTTTGTTTATCAACTCATGTTTTTCTATTTAACCCATAGATGGGACCCTAACAGGTACTACCACTCCAGGTCAGAGTGGACCTGGGAGCAATGGTGATGAAGGGGTGCTCCACATTCCCCAAACCTCCAAAACTGGAACCTCACCATCAGATAGAGTTTTAACGTCATTTCCAGGACATATAGACCCTCAGTCACTGCCTTCTAGCACCCATATGATAAAAAGGGGTTGGAGGTTGCCATAAGGGCATCAAAGGTGTTTGACATGTTCCACATGTGGTTGTTGTTCTTGTTTGAGTATATAGGGGTGCATTAGTCTTGTATGACCAATGTGTAATCGGGACACAATGACTTGAGATTAACAACTATTAACAATGACTACTAGAATATCAACATGTTTAAACTTCATAATGTTGAGTTGTTTCTGCACATGCTGTTAAAATTTGAGATCATTTGAACAAGAATTAGTCAAACTATCAGATTATGAAAAGATATAAATTTTTCTGAAACACTCTGTACATCTCAAATAATATCAATTTTTTTTTAATACACCGTTTAAATAAAGTTAAAATAATTTTTTTTGTATGAGGAACAGTATCAAAGCTGAATCTTTAATTTTAAAATTTAAATAAAGATGTGCACTTGCATGCACTCCTGGAAGATTCTTCCAGGATTTTCCATAGCTCTGTCGTCACAGTCGTTTTGATATCGTGCACATCTTCAAAACGGGTTCCCTTTATGAACCCCTTGAGCTTAGGGAAAGGGAAAACATCACATGGGACCAGGTCGGGCGAGTAGGGAGGTTGGTCCAGCACAGTGATTTTCTTCTGGGCCAGGAACACTCGGATACTCGGGACAGTGTGGACACGTGCGTTGTCATGGTGAAGTAGCCACGAGTTGTCCTGCCACATCTCTCGCCTCTTCTCACGCACTAAACAAAGCAAACGCCGTAGTATCTCTTTGTAAACATGCTGGTTGATCGTCTGGCCCTGTTAAATTTCTTTAATTTTAAAATTTAAATAAAGACGTGCACTAGGGTAGGTTGATTTTTCACTTTAAAAAAAAAAAATCAAATTCTCTCAAACAGTGAAAGTTGTGAAATGTAAAATACTGATACCAAAAACTAGATCTCATACTTGCACCATTGATCCCCAATGATGTTAACATTGTTAAAACCAATTACTACAAAAGTGTAAATACAGATGCACAACATATTTCCTAACTGCTAAGCCATCACATAACCCCAGACAGGTTGATATGCCATTAAAATCAACCAACCAACCAACCATTGTTTGAAAAAGCATCAAAGATCATCTAATAAAATGCACCAAAATCTTTGTTTTCGCAAGATTTAGCCGAGAAATTGATTAAAAAATTGAGCAATTTCAATATTTAAAACTGAGAAGGTTGTCATTTTAAACAAAATGAATAAAATATCACTAGAATCAAAATTGAAAATACGCCCCCTCCCCATCATCACCGACGACACCTCTGATATGCTGTGTTTTTTTTACATAGAAATTAAGCTATAACAGTGATAACATTTTAAAAGATTGAAATTTATTTCCTTTAAAGAAGGCAAAGTTTTGAAGAAAAATAGTTTGTGTGGTAATTCTTTATGTTAATTTGCAACTTTTGCCACATGGGAGATGTTACAGTTTCAAAATTGACCAATCCTAATATGCACAGCCAAGCAACTTATATAATAAAGACGTAATACTAAGAGTATGTCTTGAAAAATTTGCTGTAGTAAGCAAATAACACTGTCAAGATATTGCAGATGGAATTAAAGATACTTAACAGTAATTAAAGATTAAAATAGACGCTTCACATTACCTACAAAATTTGAAATGAAATTTTTCAAGTACTTGTGTTTACAATAATTAACATCATGGTATGATGGTTATCATTGAAGGAAATTGAGATCATGAGTTCAAACCCAGGACAAGGCTGTTTGCATTTTACATAGGGCTTGCCTCTTTAACCTTGGTATGGCAACTGGTCTATAACTCTGAATTTAAAGCTAAATTCTACTTAAAAAAAAACAACCTTGTATGACATACTGCTCTACATAAATGTGCATTCTTTCATATATATATATATATATATATACAAATTTTCAACCAACATTGTGCCTATTCTTCATCACAAATTTTCAACCAACATTTGGCCTATTCTTTCATAATATATATATATCACAAATTTTCAACCAACATTTGTGCCTATTCTTTCATATATATATATATATATATATATATATATAATGAATGAAAGAATAGACACAAATGTTGGTTACATAAAATGAATGAATAAATAGATCCAAATGCTGGTTGAAAATTTATATATATATATATATATATAATATATATAACACAATAAAATCCAAGATACTGACAACAGATCCTGGGAGTAAATAATCTTCTTGGATACTCCTTAATTTAAAAAAAACAAAACCAAACTGTAAATATAAACGCTTAATTGAAACAAACAACATGGCTTTTTATACGTGTTACTGTGTCAACATGGCTGGACAAGTTCCAAAACGGAAAATAGAAAAAAATCTTTCTTTTTCTTCTCTTGCAATAAGATTGGAAAGAAGATAAAGAAAAATCATTCTATTTAACCTAATCTGAGAAAAGGCATACAAAAATGGCTCAGAGCACACACTCTCTCTCACACACACATACAAATGGATGAGCTTATTTATTGGATGAACATGTGGGTTGATTAAAAAAAGAAATAAAAAAGCTGAGTTTGCATTCACTTGGCATGAATACACTTGGTTGGTTGGTTGGTTGGATTTTACAGCATGTCAACCCTTGTTGGGGTATTTTATGCCAAAAATGTTTTATTTTATTCATTGTTGATGGTATTCAATTTTCTTTTTTCAAACAATTTTTAAAAAATACATTTTTTAAACTCATTTTTTCTATTTAACCTATAGACGGGACCCTAACAGGTACAACCATTCCAAGTAAGAATGAACCTGGGAGTAATAGCAATAATTCTTTGATGACGGACATAGGAATATGCAACACTCCTTGAAAATGATATGTTTCAGACTAACCTAACCTCTATATGAGTTTTAATTCAAACGTATCATCGTCAAAGAGTGTCAACGTAATTATGACCAGTAGGGTCGGGGTTAAGTATTGTATCAACCTCAGAGTACTGCCAGTGATTGGCCAAGAGTTAGATCACATAATTCTGGTCTAGTCCATAAGTAGGAGCAGGCAATTAACACACACCTTATATGTCTAAAAAACTCAACAGATATAGTTTAATGTGATACCCAGGACACACAATAGATATTTATTTTTTTCATTGTTGTTGTTTTTACAATTGAAAACTTTACTTTTACTACCACTGTGGAACAGAGTGGACCTGGGAGTAATGTCAATGAAGTGGTGATTTACAATTGAAGTAAATCAGTGATTCTCTTTCATTAGAACATAAAACCATAATAGAATGATAGTGAAATTTGTTAGAGACCCTTTTGTACAAAGCTATCAAAAATAACCACCCACCTTTTCTCTCTTTTATAAACCTGTAAATACAATCAAAATTCAGTTCATTCATTCTTGGCAATGATTGTTTGAATATAATAATATATGAATAGGGCTCATGTTTCAAAGACAGATGTTATCAAAAATAACTTTTTCTGAGTCATCATAAAGAAAATAATAAAGAAATTTTTTTTTTTTCTTTTAAATGTCAGTGCCTATTTTGCCAAAATTTCTTTGCTATCAGAACATCAGAGACTCATTTTCCAATATTACAAAAAGGAAAAGAAGAAGCTGATTATAAAAGGGTTCAAAAGTCTTGTGAAAGAATTTAACAAAATTCTAAGAAAGAACAGTTCCAAGACTAGAAATGGTAGAATATCAATTAGTAAAGTAATGTCGTCCGGGCGGCCTAAAGTCAGTATCAGCCAATCAGCGAGGGAGTCTATCCCCTTTTCAGTAGCGCTAGTCCAAGGAGATTGTTTTTGCGTCTGAGGTGGAGCGCCACTCCTACTATCAGCTCCTTACTTTACTGCACATATCCCTGTGCTACTCATACGCTGAGTTAGCAAGGAACGGTATCGAACTAGGAACCTTGTGGTTTCTAGCCGAACGCTCTACCGACTGAGCTAACCCGACCCTTAAGTCTACTATTCTAAATATGGTTAACTTGTTTTACACCTTGGCGATCTATTTAATGCCAAAGTCAGTCTTTCTTAAAGCAATCATATGGTTTCAATAGGACTGATTTAGCACATTTGGTAGTGCATCCACCAAGGATTCACAAACATCTGGGTTTGATATCAACCTGGTAAAGCAGGGAGCTGATGGTCGGTGTAGTGCTCCACCTCAGATGTAAAAATCTCCCTGGTTTAGTGCTAGTCAGAAGGGGGATAGACACCCTTGCTGTCCAGCTGATACTGACGATAGGCTACTCCACTGTGTTTACTACTTATATGGTTTTAAGTAAATAATGATTTGAATCATTAGTAAACTATTATAGTTCCAACTCTTTCTATCTAGTACTAATAATTCACAGTTATATGGTTTTAACTATTCCTATCTCATCCTAATAATTTGCATACAGTTATATGGTTTCAAGCATTCCTACAGTATCTTTAATTTGCCCAGAGTTATGTAGCTTCAGGTATTCCTAGTACTAATGATTTGTTCACAGCTATATGGCTTTAACTATTCCTATCTAGAACTAATAATTTACTTACAGCTGTATGGCCTCAACTATTCCTATCTAGTATTAATAATTTGCACTTAGCTATATGGCTTCAACTGTTCCTATCTAGTATTAATAATGTGCACTTAGCAATATGGCTTCAACTATTCCTATCTAGTATTAATAATTTGCACATAGCTATATGGCTTCAACTATTTCTATATAGTATTAATAATTTGCACATAGCTATATGGCTTCAACTATTCCTATCTAGTATTAATAATTTGTACACAACTATATATGGCTTCAACTATTCCTGTATAGTATTAATAATTTGCACTTAGCATATAGCTTTCAACTATTCCCTATCTAGTATTAATAATTTTGCACACAACTATATGGCTTCAACTATTCCTATATAGTATTAATAATTTGCACATTCTTCAAACTATGCTAAACTATTCGTATTAATAACTTAAGCAATATGGCTTCAACTATCCTATATAGTATTAATAATTTGCACATGGCTATATGGCTTCAACTATTCCTATATAGTATTAATAATTTGCACATAGCTATATGGCTTCAACTATTCCCTATCTAGTATTAATAATTGCACACAACTATATGGCTTCAACTATTCCTGTATAGTATTAATAATTTGCACTTAGCAATATAGCTTCAACTATTCCTGTATAGTATTAATAATTTGCACATAGCTATATGGCTTCAACTATTCCTATATAGTATTAATAATTTGCACATAGCTATATGGTTTCAACTATTCCTATATAGTATTAATAATTTGTACTTAGCAATATAGCTTCAACTGTTTCTATATAGTATTAATAATTTGCACATAGCTATATGGTTTCAACTATTCCTATATAGTATTAATAATTTGCACTTAGCAATATGGCTTCAACTATTCCTATCTAGTATTAATAATTTGCACACAACTATATGGCTTCAACTGTTCCTATATAGTATTAATAATTTGCATTTAGCAGTATGGCTTCAACTATTCCTATCTAGAACTAATGATTTGCACATAGTTATTTGGCTTTACACTAATAATCTGACTTTTGGAGGCTCCCGGTGCCACATTTAACTTTTTAAATGTTACTTTAAAACTTGATATTATTTTCCCTCTTATTTTCCATAGGAATAACCTGAAGAAAAATATAGGAAAAATAGTCAAATTTGGTGGCACAATAACAAGAAAATTCTCTGCAAAATTCCCCAGTGGATAGAAAATGCAGATCAGCAAATTAAACTTAGTACAAAATTCAATTATAGTTGCACATGATACAGTTCTAGGAATTCATTTATCATTGCACATGACAAACTTTAGGAATTCAAATAAACTTGCACATGGCAAAGGTTTAGGATTTCAACTATACTTGTATATAAATGCTAGTCTCACTTGTTTACAAGTTAGAGACCTCTGGTGAGTTTATTTCCGGTTTAGGAAATATAGCAATTATTCTGCCTTCTATTCTAGGCAGCTGCTTGTGGACCCATCGGTAAGAGACTTGACGAGCGAAAGTTCGTTCGGGTCTCGATCCCGACCAGAGGTAGCTGCTGAAAAATAAGTCTAGCTGCACTGATGAGGGGTAAACCCCGAAACGTGCGTCTGTAGATTGCTTTATATATATATATATACACCAACCCCTCTGCATGAGCAGGATGTGACATATAGTCAATTTCTTAAGTGGAGTTTGTCCGGTCTGAATTCAGAGTTTTTCTTCTCTTACACTTACACAGTCCGTTAGAAAAAAAAATCTAAAAATCATCTGTTAAAACAACCGGATATTGACCTAAAGGTCATATGGTCCAAAGTTTCTTAATAGATTGTAGGGTTTTTATTTATGATTCTGGGGAACCAACTAAAGCCGTCAAACTCCTATCTTATAACATATCCTGTGTAATTCATTTCCAAGAAAATATTGACGTGTATTTACAGATAGTGTACCTATCAGTATCTCTAATAAACTATTATTTTTTTTAAAAATGAAGACAAAAATGCCCTTTTCATAGCATAGACAATGATAAATAAGTATTACAGAATGGATTCATTGTAGGGAAACTATTTCTGGTATTGCTCTCACTGTCCTCCTCTACTCTGTCATGAGACAAGTAGATATCAAACTGTTGAGTGAATAAATGACCAATGGGATGAATGTCGAGAGAATGAGTCATGGGAATCCTTGCTGTCAGCACACCCTTGATATATATAATATATATATGTGTGTGTGTGTGTGTGTGTGTGTGGTGTGTGTGTACATGTGATGACAAAATATATGTGTGTGTGTGTGTGTGTACATGTGATGACAAAATATGTGTGTGTGTATGTGTGTACATGTGATGACAAAATATGTGTGTGTGTATGTGTGTACATGTAATGACAAAATATGTGTGTGTGTATGTGTGTACATGTGATGACAAAATATGTGTGTGTGTATGTGTGTACATGTGATGACAAATATATGTGTGTGTGTGTGTGTACATGTGATGACAAAATATGTGTATGTGTATGTGTGTACATGTGATGACAAAATATGTGTGTGTGTATGTGTGTACATGTGATGACAAAATATATGTGCGTGTATGTGTGTACATGTGATGACAAAATATGTGTGTGTGTATGTGTGTACATGTGATGACAAAATATGTGTGTGTGTATGTGTGTACATGTGATGACAAAATATGTGTGTATGTATGATGACAAAATATGTGTGTGTGTACATGTGATGACAAAATATGTGTGTGTGTATATGTGATGACAAAATATGTGTGTGTGTATATGTGATGACAAAATGTGTGTGTGTGTGTATATGTGATGACAACATGTGTGTGTGTGTGTGTGTGTGTACATGTGATGACAAAATATGTGTGTGTGAGAGAGATGACAAAATATGATTTTTTTAAAGCTAAGGCAAAAAACTGTCCTTTTCATATAAGATAACCATGTACAGAATGGAACATTTCTTTTGCTTTTCCTTTCTCTTTCTTTCCATTTTCTGTTGCTTTCCCTTTTCTTTCCATTTCTTTCCCTTATCTTTCTCTACCTCTTTACCTCTTATCCTTCTTCTCTTTTTCTTCTCTTATTTTCTTCTCTTTATTCAGTTTCCCTTCTTTCTCTTCTCTTTCCTCTCTTATTCAGTTTCCCTTTTTTCTCTTCTTTTTCTCTCTTATTTTTTCATTCACTTTATTCAGTTTCCTTCTTTCTCTCTCTTTTCCTTCTCTTATTTTTCATTCTCTTTATTCAGTTTCCCTTCTTTCTCTTCTCTTTTCCTTCTCTTATTTTTCATTCTCTTTATTCAGTTTCCCTTCTTTCTCTTCTCTTTTCTTTCTCTTATTTTTCATTCTCTTTATTCAGTTTCCCTTCTTTCTCTTCTCTTTTCCTTCTCTTATTTTTCATTCTCTTTTTTTCACTTTCCCTTCTTTTCTTTCTCTTCCTATTTCCCTTCTATTTTACTTTTATCTCTTCTTTTTTTCATTTTTTCTTTCTTCTCTTATTTATATTTCTCTTTTATTTTTTATTTCTCATCCCCTTTCCCTTTCTTTTCACCTTTCTCTTTCCTTTCCCATCACTGATAATTTCATATTGAAGCCTTGAACACAATGATGTGGGGGAAAACTATCTCTTTTATTGCCCACACCTCCACTTTGTCATATTGAGTGAGTAGATGATAATTACCATGTGAACCCCAATAATCATTGTCCAATGTTCATTACAACAGAATTCTACTTGACAATGAATGAAGAATTATCAGAGACTAAAGAAAAAGGAAGACAACACCAAAGAAAAGTAATAATTCCCTACCCACTAGAATTGTTTGTAAAGTACATGTCTGGAGGTGACAGTGTGATATATATATATATATATATATATACATAGATATATATATATATAATATATATATATATATATATATATATATATATATAACAGGGCCGGGTTAGCTCAGTCAGTAGAGTGTTCGGCTAGAAACCACAAGGTTCCTAGTTCGATACCAGCCCTCGCCAACTCAGGGATCTGTGCGGTAAAGTAAGGAGCTGATGGTAGATGTGGCGCTTCACTTCAGATGCAAAACCAATCTCCTTGGTCTAGTGCTAGTGAAAAGGGGATAGACTCCCTCACTGATTGGTTGATACCGACTTTAGGCCACCCCTATGACTTTACTTACTTTATTTATATATATATATATATATATATATATATTTGGAGGCGTATGGTATAATGGTATAATGTCACAGGAAATGGACATAGTGTGAGAAGTACAATCCTGGATGAGGCTGGTTGTATTTCACATAGTGCTAATACCCTTGGAAAAGGTATGAATCCAACTATTCTCCCTTCAGCTATGGGTAAATAGAGTAGACTGGGCTCGTTAACCTTGCTTAGGCAAACCCTGAATTCAAACCTGTTATACTCCACTTAACAAATCGACCATATGTCACATTCTGCTCATGTGGAGGGGTCAGTAAATGTGTGTGTGTGTATGTATATATATATATATATATATATATATATATATATATGAAGGTCATTCAATAAATAAGGGAAAACAATTTTTTTTAAGCGAAATAAATGTTTGTCAGAATTTTTTCCCATAAATATATACAAGTGTATTTATCTAAAAGTGAACACAATAGCATGACTGGAGTTTGAACCCACTTACTACAAAGTCACAGTCCAGCACATTAGCCACCACACTACAAGCACTCTACCCACCGATGATGATAACATACATATTGCTCTTTAAGTGTTATCATTGCAAGACTATAACAATCATGTCTATAAATTTGAAGATAATAACTTAGGACAAAATTGTTACAAACATATCATATCTACTGCAAATTGACAGCCAGTGGCTAATCGTAATTGTATTATCCAAAAGTTGGTTGTTTCTTTAACATTTTGCTATGAATTTAATAACAATTTTTCTGCAAATGGCTCCTAATTGCTTTTCTGTTTATGATGGTTTGAACAAAATATGCATATATGATCTCATAATTAACAACAAAAAAAATAGTTTGAACATATAAATGATTGATGAAGAAGAAAAAAATTATACATAAATAACAATGTTTTGCTTTTTATTTATATATATATATATATATATATATATATATACATACATACATACATACATAAATATATATATATACATACATACATACATAAATATATATACATACATAAATATACATAAATATATATATATACATACATAATATAATATATATATATATATATTACATACATAAATATACATAAATATATATATATATATATACATATATATACATATAATACATAATATATACATAAATATATATATATATATATATACATAAATATATATATATATATACATACTAAATATATATATATATATATACATACATAATATATATATATATATATACATACATACATATATGGAGGCGTGTGGGCTAGTGGTTAGAGTCGTGGAAAATGGACTCGTCGATTCGAGTTCAATTCCAAGACGAAGCTGTTGGCATTTCACATAGCGCTAATACCCTTTGGAAAGGTATGAATCCATATATTCTCCCTCCAGCTATGGGTTAAATAGTAGGGCAGACTGGTCTCTTCAGCCTTGCGTAGGTAACCAGTCTAGGAGAGGGATAGCTCTGAATTCAAAATTCCTGAGGTCGGTCGTTGATTGGGTTTGTGGCAACCCTTGATGCACCAATTCTTTCCTATCGACTGTGCCAAAAAGTGTGGATGGTCCAACACAAGCCTTCACCACTATAAACAAATCCCTGTGTGGGAGTTCATTGTGTGTATGAACCCTCATACGTCAATAATCGACGGGAGAGTCCATTTTTTATATACATACACACACACATTTCTATGCATATTACTAAATATTATAAACTGATGGCTCATTTTTTAAATGAAGTTTAGTAGGCTCTCTTACATTGAGATGTAATTGAAAAGTTTGTTTTTATTCTTAATAAAAAAAACCATCTAAATATCATATAACTTATAAAATATATGAAGGCAGAGATGCTGATAGGTACGCATCCTGCGTCCCTGATGCACAAAAATCTAAAAGGACTCTAAAATCTTATCCATGCATCTCAGTATTTTTCTTTTTTCTTCCTCCACCATTTCAAGCTAATTGTAAATTCATTTCAATAGTCTCTTAGAAATGAATTACACAGGATGGGTTACAAGGTAAGAGTTAGACAGCTTTAGTTGTTTCCCTAGATCATATATAAAAACTCTACAATTTATTAAGAAACTTTAGTTGGGACCCATCAAATTTCCCACAGACTCATTCAAAGCAAATATTTGTCCCAAGACACACTAAATCAAAAAGCTATCAGCATCACTGTGAAAGCATCAAATATAGCCCCATTTTTAAAAAAATACAAGTAAGATGACCAAGACACTGGATATTGCTGGAGAAGTAAGGATAAAATTATAAGTGATGTTCTACTGTGGACACCTATATATGAACACACAAGAGTGGGCAGACCAGCAAAGGCTTACATTAACCAGCACTGTATGGACACTGGATGTTGGGAGGAGGACTTGCCAGGAGCAATGACCAATAGGGACAGGTGGCAAGAGAGTTATGGGAGTCTGTGATGTCAGTATGACATAATGATGATCTACCTCATCATAAAATATATATTTATCTCATCCCCATGAGTAGGATGCAACACAAGCATCATTTTTATTGGAGTATAAAAATGTTTTCCTTCTAAGCCAATAGATATACCTGTAGAAGTTATCCCCCAGATATAGAAACAAAACAATACTCACCGTCACAGTGGGATTCTAACTACTGTCAAGTTAGCAGACAAGAACAACATGCAAGCTGTAACTTAATACCATCAGCCAATCAAAACCCAGGAAGTGAACTTGCCAGAGTTCATAATGGAATAACCCAAAGCACTATATAAACCACCTGCCAACACTCTAGAGGTGGTTTAGAGTTCAACTTGTAACAGAGCTGAATACTTGATAAAATCCAACAGTACCAAGGTTAAATTATATCTGAATAAGACTGCCCTGTTGGCTGGAGTACTAGTAGAATATTCCAACTACACTTCTACATAAGAGTAAGACCCTCATAATTGATCCACTTGTTGACAGCGGGTCACAACCTGTAATGCCTAAGGATATGATCATAGGGATTGAATAGTCCATGACCCGGGTACTAAGTGGTCCCATGACATGCAACACACCCCTTCTTGGGCTAAGGTGAGCAGAGAGGTCTCATCCAATCAATTGACTAGTCATATCAAGCCCTAGCACCTATATGATTGTCCCAAACGTATTCTTCAAATTATTCTAATGGCAAACAACCAACTCTTTTTATCATATGATAGAAGGCGGTGACTGAGGGTCAACCACTAGTTTATTAATACTACCAATTTATTAATACACATGAAGTTATTGAAAATTATTTCTACCAGTTTAGTTTTTAGGTAAATATTTTGTTTATAAAACCAAACTATTAACTTAAAAATCATATACACAAAAAAAAAGATTTGGCATTAAATAGCCCACAAGGGTTGATATGCCATTAAACAAAATAACAAATCTACTAACTAAATTAGGCTGATAACTTTTCAATCAGTGTTTGTATTGCAAGAGATAGATAGTATAGAGAGAGAGAGAGACAAGAAAATATGTTATTTTCTAAGTATTAAAAAAAAAAAGATAGACACCTTCTCTTTCCTATCCCATCACACACTTTTGATTCTTTTTAAATCAAGAAGATATACACAAAAAAAAAAAATTTGGCATTAAATAGCCCACAAGGGTTGATATGCCATTAAACAAAATAACAAATCTACTAACTAAATTAGGCTGATAACTTTTCAATCAGTGTTTGTATTGCAAGAGATAGATAGTAAGAGAGAGAGAGACAAGAAAATATGTTATTTTCTAAGTATTAAAAAAAAAAAGATAGACACCTTCTCTTTCCTATCCCATCACACACTTTTGATTCTTTTTAAATCAAGATGGATTCTTGCAAAGCATATTAAATCTCTTTTGTGAATAGGAAGTAGAAATAACAACTGCAGCAACAAAGAGTTGAGTAATCTTCTTGTTTGGTGATTAGCAGCAGAGTAAGCCACAATGGAATTGCGATAAGGCAACTGAACACATGAAGAAGAAGGCTATTACATTGCTGGAGAGAATTAGTTGCCATCTTTACAGTTCACTTGTTTTCATTTTTGTTTTAAATAAACTCTCTAATCTCTGTGTGAGAAAAACTTTAAGTAAGCCAATCTAAGAGAACAGAAAGAAAGAAAAAAAAAACAATTAAATAAAACCATTAAAAAATAAAAAGTAATAAATAATGAAATGATGAAATTTATACTTCCAGCAAGTGAACTATTTCTTTCTTGATTTTTTTTTTTTGATTTTTCTTGATTTTATTTATCCTAAAACCTTTCTATCAAGTTCAATATCTCATCTTAAAACCTCCTCTTTCTAGTTCAGTCTCTCATCTTCTTTCAAACTTGATCCATTTAATTTTTTCCTTTCGTTTTATTTATCCTGAAACTCTCTCTCTCTCTCTCTTTCTAATTTAATATATATCATCCTTTAAACTTGTTAACACACACACACCCTCTCTCTCTCTCTCTCTCTCTCTCTCTCTAGTTCAATCTATCTAATCTTTTAAACTTGTTCATTCTGTGTCTCTCTCTTTTCAACTTGTTCATTCTTGTCTCTCTCTTTCTTCTTTCTCTCTCTCTCTCTCTCTCTCTCTCTCTCTCTCTCTCTCTCTCATCTTTTAAACTTGTTCATTCTCTCTCATTTCTTAAACTTGTTCTCCATTTCTCTTTAGTTAAATCTAACTCCTCTTTTAAATTTGATCTTCACTGTCTGTCTATCTCTATAGTTCAATCTTTCATATTATTAAACTTTCTCTCTCTCTCTCAAACTTGTTTATTCTCTCATTCTTTCTCTTGCACATTTTGATCTTTTTCTTAATTTAAAACTTAGTAAATTTAATTTTATAAGACACAAGGATAAAAGAAAAAAAACACACAAAAAAAAGTAAGATTGTGCAGCAACAATCTTTTCTCATTTGTTTTTATTCTTTTTCTAACTATTCCTATCTTCATTCAATCATTTTTTTTTTTCATTTTTCTTACAAGATTTTTCTTCTTCTACCTTTATATATGTTAAGCTCTTTTTTTTTCTTTCCTTTTTCTTCCTTTCTTTCAATTTATCTCTCAAAATATTTTCTCTCCCTCCCTAAATTTACAATGACCTTTTCTTTTTCTTGTATAAATTGTTTCTTTTTTTTTTTATCTATTTTCTCTTTTTTAGGTTTTAAACAATTTCTTTCACTTTCTTGTTCTCACTTTCAATAGATTCTTTTTTTTTCTTTTTCTATTCATCATTTTTCTTACTTTCTCTTCTTTTAGATTTGCTCTAAGTACTCCTTCATGGGCCGGGTTAGCTCAATCGGTAGAGCGTTCGGCTAGAAACCACAAGGTTCCTAGTTCGATACCGGTCCTCGCCAACTCAGCGTATCAGTAAGCACAGGGATCTGTGCGGTAAAGTAAGGAGCTGATGGTAGGTGTGGCGCTCCACCTCAGATGCTAAAAAAATCTCTTTGGTCGAGCGCTATTGAAAAGGGGATAGACTCCCTCGCTGACTGGTTGATACCGACTTTAGGCCGCCCCGTCGATTTTACTTTACTTACTCCCTCTAAAATTCTTTGGTTTCTCTTTACTTTTATAAAATTCTTTCTCTCAATCTCCTCCCCTCTCTTTTCTTCATCTTCATAATTCTTTTCCTTCTCTCTCTCTCTCTCTACTAATATATCAATCTCTTTTTAATGCCCAGCCCCCACCATCTAATTTTTCCTTCCCTCTCTATAACCATCTCCTCATATATTAAAGTAACTTATACACTGTCACTTTCTCTAGATTCTTTTTTCTATTCTTCATTTTTCTCCTTTCCAATTTATTAAATCCTCACTCTCAAATTCAGTTTTTCTTTATTTTTATAAAATTTATCTCTCAGTCTCCTCTCTCTTTTCTTCATCTTTATAATTCTTTTCCTTATCTCTCTACCAATATATAACTCGTTTTAAAGCCGCCATCTAATTTTTCTTTTCCCCTCTCTATAAACTTCTTCTTCTTTCCCATACATTAAACTAACTTAAGTCAGTCAGTTTCTCCACCTAAATTTCAAATCTTTATTTCATTTCTACTTATTTCAGAACCAAACAGGTTCATTACAACTCAAATTTCCGTTCAATCGCTATAGCTAATAAAAATCTTACCGAAGAACTGAAATTCAACACTGAATTTAAATTTAGAAAAAAATATTTTAAAAGATACATAAAATGAAATCAGTCTGAAAAAAAAAAAAAAAGTTCAGTAATAAAATAGTATTGATGGATAATTACATAATCAAGTAAAACAGACTGAAACTGAAAAATTAGATAAAGGGTACACAGCTAAAACCAGGAAATGATTGGAAAGACCAAAAATAAAAATGCATTCAACTAAAAATAAACACTTAGCATATAAAGAAACTATATAAACCAAATAATGGTGAGAAAAATAATTAATGTAAAAGTGAAACAGTTAAAAATAAGTATTATTATTTAAAAAGGAAAAAAAAACTAAAGAAAGACTGGAAAAAGCAGTTGAAAAGTGGAACACAGTAATGAAGAGACAGATTATTTATTTTTATTTTTAAAATCACTTTACAGAAACTTAGTAAGCTTATAAGATTCATATACAACTATCTAGTTTAAGCTGGGAGTCTGGTGAAGTGGTTAGCAGGCTGAGCTAGCAGACTATTACAAGTCAGTTCGATTTTACCTGAGTGCCCCATACTTCTGGCCTTGTGCTAAACTAATAGTCCGTATTTATAAATAGATAAAATAATTTTTTTTAAAAAAAGACACATCACCTAGGTTTGTCAGTTGATATGTGGTATATTGGTTAGCAAACTAGATTAGTAGACCATTATTAGTGAGTTGGGTCATCCATACTTCTGGCCTTGTGCTAAACTAAGTAAAGTAAAGTCGTCGGGGTGGCCTAAACCCGGTATCAGCCAATCAGCGAGGGAGTCTATCCCCTTTTCACTAGCGCTATACCAAGAGATTGTTTTAGCATCTGAGGTGGAGCGCCACACCTACCATCAGCTCCTCACTTTACCGCATAGATCCCTATGCTACTAACATGCTGAGTTGGCAAGGGCCGGTATTGAACCAGGAAGCTTACGATTCCTAGACAAGTGCTCTACCGACTGATCTAAATACAGTAAAAAGTTGTTTTGTTTTTTAGGGTGGGGGAATTTTTTTAATTGATAAAGAACATAAGAATGCAAATTTAAAAAAAAAAAGACAATTGAGGGAGAGGTATGAATCATCCCTCCCACAACCCCCACCCTCTACTTCCATGGCCCAGATTCTTATTTGCACAGAATGTTGCTACTGTTAGCTATGCAATTGGGGATAGATAGATACATTTTAAAAAATAAAAATAAAAAAAAGAGAGAGGGATACACTGAGTGTGCGTGCATGTGAAAAAGAGAGGCACATACAAAGCCACAGAAGGGAATAGGGAATGTTGTCCCTGATATTCAAAACACCAAGGTGTTTCAACGGTCAGATTATGAGGTAAGGTGGTGACGGCAGGCAGGCAGAGCAGAGCAACCAGCACATACCATTGTCATGACAAATATTTTATAATCAACACATCTTAGCATTCTAAAAGTAGTGTGTACTGGGAAAATTATATGCTTTTTTGTACATCCTAAGTATGTGTAGACAATAGCTATGAAACATTGTACACTTAGAATTATTCTAATATACAAAGCATTGTATATGTTCAACATACATACAAATGAGGGTCAGCTGAAAAGTTCATAGGCTGACCAAGATACTCTCATGGAATGTGATCAAGCAAGGTTTATTTTTCAATATAGTTCCCCTTGCAGTTCGCACACTTCTTTCATCAATGTTGCAATGCTTGGACCCCATTGGTAAAAAAGTCACCAACAGTATAACATAATACAGACTTTTCAACCCACTCTTCTATACATATGACATAATACAGAATTTTTCAGCCCACTTATCTATACACATGACATAATGCAAACTTTTCAGTATATATATATATATTCAATACTTAACTAACAGAGCTACCCTGTGTTTTCCAGAAATTAAAAATTTAAAAGATAAATCTCTTATCGATATTTATACATAGATTAATGAAAATACTTTTTCTATATATTTATTTTTAATTTATACTTTATATATTCTTGTTTTTAATTTATTTTATTATTATTCTGTTTATATTTTTTAAATTTTTATTTGCTTTCTTTTGTTTTATCCTTTATTTATTTGTTTTATTTTTTAATCATTTTTATATCTATATATCTTGGCTGATAACCTCCTCTCGAACAAAAATGGGGTGTGAATTTTATTGGGCTTTGTTTTTTGCTGGTCTCCACTATTTCCCTTTATAAAAGGATGTGCACTTGTTTGTTCTACAAACTAACAGAATCTTTATTTGTTCAGTTTGTATATACATACACATATATATGCATGTTTTTTATTTATTTATTTATTATTATTTTTGTATTTTAGAAGTTACTTTAATCCATTTCTATTACTGACGTTTAAATTCATTTCTATTTGTCATTTATTCATTAAAGCTATTTTCTATCATTTAAGTAAGCTAAAATGAATATTAATGAAACAACTTAATAGTAATAATAATAATAATAATAGTAGTGATAAAAATAATGTTAATAATAATATGATAATAATAGTAATAATAGTAGTATGTTGGTGATAATAATAATGATGATCTACTTCCACTTCATATAATAAACTATGATACATACTTCGACTGTCAACATTCAGAAATTAACATATTTATATATATATATATATATATATATATATATATATATAGATAGAGAGAGAGAGATAGATAGATAGATAGATAGATGTTATTAGGTAGCAGTTTTTCTTTTAGGCATGTTTTATTAAAGATAAACAACTAAAGTTTATTATCCATTTTTATAAGAGTGCCCAACACAGACATACTGGAACGAGCAAACATAAACAGCATGCCTGCCATCATCTACGAGAGACGCCTGTGTTGGCTTGGCCATGTCAGGAGGCTGGACAAAGGCCGCATCCCCAAAGACCTACTGTATAGTGAACTAGTAGAGGGCACCCGGTAGGAAGACCATGCCTATGCTTTAAAGATGTCAGCAAGAGAGACATGAAGACATGCCACATCGACATAAACACATGGAAGGCTTGTGCAGAAGATCGTACAACCTGGTGCCTCCTCATGAAACAAGCAACGAAAAGGAGTGAAAAAGAAGGAAAGAAGCTACTGCAGAAAAGAGAGTTAAAAGGGAGAGGAGAGCATCACCTTTTGCTTGCAATCACTGTACCAGAGATTGCCATTCAAAAATTGGTCTGTTCAGTCACTCAAGTAGCAGTAGATAAAAAAAATTTTTTTTAAATGTGGACTCTAAGCCATCGTCTTTAATAGACGAAAGGATGCCAACTATCATAAGCCTCTTCTGCTTTTATATCTGTAGTCTCGACATAGGATTATATACGGTTAAGAAATATGATGGTATACAAACGAAAACCAAGATGTTGAAAATAGTTAATTCGTGTTATGCTTCAGTTTTACAGCTTCATCAGATAGAATGAAGTTTTCTTTTTAAAAATGACAATAGAGTTGTTGACGTAATAATCATGGAAACAGATATGGAATATTAGTTGTTTAAGAGGGTCTGTAATTATTTGAAAATCTATTTGCTAATGTTAGTTAAATCATTTTTAAATTTACAATTTCTAAACAACTAACATTCAATGTTTGTTTCCATGACGATGACATCAACAATTCAGTTGTTATTTCAAGAAAGAATATTTTCAAGAATTTAATGAAGATGACAAAGTATGAAACATTGCATACAAATAAATCATTTTCCACAATTTGATTTCAATTATTTTACAGTTATATTTCTTAACCATATTGTCTGATATCATTATCCTTTATATATATATATATATATATATATATATATATATATATATGAGAAGTAAATACACAAGCGATGTGTTTATGATATGGATTTTTTTAGCCAACAATTTTTATCTATAGCTACTTAATGCATATCTAAGGTTAAGATAAGATGCTTCATGCTTTCCCCCAAGAATATTAGTCTGAAAGTGGATATAATAGTCTGACTGTGGTTTGAACTAACTCACTACTTGCAGTCCAGCATGTTAGCCACTATGTCACAAAACCTGCACCACCATGACCAGAAGTGGTCAGAGAGACCCTTTGATCCTTGACAAAGTGCACACATGCTACACTCTGAACATAGAAGAAATAAAAATTCATATATAAACAATCCTGTCATTTTTGACAGACACTATGCTAATGTATGACAATATTTTTATCTCAGAAATTTGAACAACTTATAGCTATAACGTGATACTCATTTGATTATATACATTCAGACCGGACCTATTAATAAAGTCTTATACTAATTAGGGGCCGGGTTAGCTCAGTCGGTAGAGCGTTCGGCTAGAAACCACAAGGTTCCTAGTTCGATACCGGTCCTCGCCAACTCAGCATATGAGTAGCACAGGGATCTGTGCAATAAAGTAAGGAGCTGATGGTAGGTGTGGCGCTCCACCTCAGACGCTAAAATAATCTCCTTGGTCTAGCACAAGTGAAAAGGAGATAGACTCCCTCGCTGATTGGCTGATACCGACATTAGGCCCCCCAACGACTTTACTTACTTTATAGCTATAATGTGATTCTCATTTGATTATATACATTCAGACCGGACTTATTAATAGTCTTATACTAATAAACAGTAAAACGTGAGTAGGTGATATGAATGCAGTTTTAAATGCATATGATTCTTAATCAAAAGGTAAAACTATAGATTGAATATTTCAACTCAGTGTATCATTTGTAGGAATAGTAAAAGAAGGAAGATATGTTGTTCAGATAATATTTTTCAATCTGTCATGTTTTGGTAAAGCCAAGAATTGCAGAAAGGAAGGAAAACAAAAGAACAGCCATGTTATTTCAATGTTTGTACACAGAAATGTAGCAAAGGAGAGAAACATGAAAAGGACATTTCCTTTCAAAGTCAATTTTATATCTTTAACTTATTAATACTTCATGAAAATATTTTCCAAATATAGTTTGTTTTTTGTTTTGTTTTTAGTTGATTCCATATCTTTGTAAATCTGGATGATCTTATGATTAATTAGACGGATGCACTTATATAGACACATTTATGCAGACACACAATATTTTCATATATGTGTAAATACATATAAATATGTGTATATATATATATACGTTTCTGTAGAGATGGGTATGTGTGTGTGTAGATATTGTATTCATGTGATATAAACATGGGTATATATGTTTCTATCCCTGCTATCAGTGCAAAATGATGATAGTGGTGGTGTATGTGTGTGTAATATTCATATAATATAAACAAACATATATATAAATATGTGAATGTATATGGTTCTGTAGAGGTTGGTATGTGTGTGGGGGTATTCATGTAATATAAACATGGATATATAGGTTTCTATCTCTGCTGTCAGTGCAAAATGATCATAGTGGTGGGTGTATGTGTGTGTAATATCCATATAATATAAACAAACATACATATAAATATGTGAATATATGTTTCTGTAAAGGTGTGTGTGTGTGTGTGTGATATTTATATAATATAAACATTTATATAAAATGGAGGTGCTCATTGTGTAATGGTTACAGTCATAGGAAATGGACACAGGGTCCAGAGATCAAATCCTGGACAAGGCTGTTGGCATTTCTTATGACTGGTTTGATACAAGCCTTCACCACTATAAACAAATCACCAGTGTAGATAGTCAAATGGTTCACATCTTTAATTGAACTATTTGTCTCTCATATCTCAAGATTAACAAGAGTGTCTACCCAAGATATATATATATATATATATATATATAATAATAATAAATATATAAAGGTTTTATATATTTAATGACATAGGAACAGTCATGACCAATGGTTTCATGCATGTGTAACCGCAAACATTCTTCAGGTGACGATGTGGTTTTATGTCAACACATGCAGGGTGTTTCAGAAAGATTGATATCATTTCATAATATCATAACTTGACCAATATATGAAATTTTAACAGCATGTAAAGAACCAGCTAAAAATCATATGTGTACGGTACTGTTTTGTTTTTTGTTTGTTTTTTCTTTATAGGTATAGAAGTGCCATTAATTGAAAAAAGAAAAGGCAATTAAATTAAACATTAAACATAGAATTCTGAAATGTTTCTGAAAATGGTGTTAAAATTTCAGATGATATAGTAAAGTTATTAGATTACAAAATTTTTCTAAAAAAACCCTGTACATCTCAAATGATATCAATTTTTTTTAAAATGCTATATATATATATATATATATATATATATATATATATGATGAGAGAAGGATTTGAATAAATCCAACCAAATGTGGTTGAGAATAGAGGAAACTGTGGATATTATAACATATATCCACACGTGCATTAATATATATATATATATATATATATATATATATATATATATAAGATATATCAATAACTATGTAAACTGGCATAGCTGAATTTTGAGCTGAAATTTATAGTGCATAATGTTCAATTCCCATGACTAATCAAAGTAACAGATTAACTGTATTGACAAAGAATGAGATTATGTTGAAAATTGAAAATTTATCATGTAAGATAAATGCTTTCTTCATCATTAGGCCATGGACTTATTGACTTACCTGTGTATGTCAATAATCATACACAACATATACAGGAATGTATATGATTGTATGATTAGGTTTGTATGTGTATGTAAGGCTATACAGTTTTATGAGCACAGGTGTGTATTTATATTGGCTAACTTGTTTATAAAATTTTCTTTTGAAAAGATAAAATAAAAAAGTTACAAAGCTTAAAACTGAGGGAGGCAACGTTTCTTTTTTGCATCAACTTTTCTTGTAAGCCAATAGCAGCCGCCTAGCATCTGATTACATAGAGTAACTAAAGTCACCAAGTCAAACAGAACCAAGTACTTTAAAAATATCAAAGTGAAAACCGATACCCAACTCTTATGAGTCAGAGTCTCTCATTGCCATCAAGGAGGTTTGGGGTTTTTTTTTTGGATTTTTTTATTATACACATTTAATTTTTTTTTTTAATATCAAAACAGCATGGAAAAGCAAAACAGTTTAGATCTTCATCTTTTTTTTTTTTTTTTTTTTTTTTCAATTTTGTAAGTAAAAACTAATATCAATTAAAAAGAAAAAAAAAAAATGAATAAAATCTCCAAAAGCTTGAAAAATAGTAAAAAGGAAGAAAAAAAATTAAAAATCCAATAACACGAAAAAGAAAAAAAAAAAAAAAAAAAAAAAAAAAGAAAAAAAAAAAGAAAAAAAAAAAAGCTAACCAAATTATTATATATATATATATATATATATATATATATATATATATATATATATATATATATATATATATATATATATATATATTTCTTTTCTTTTTTAAAGTATCAACTTTTTAAGAAAACAAATTGTCACTACAAGCATTTTAGTCAAGTAGCAAGGGATGGTGGAAGTTGGAAGCACCTTAAATCATACTTCAAGACTTTATAAAACTTCTAATGTAGGATTTTTAAAAAAAAATAATAATGTGAACGAATTATCTATATGTATTAGATAGATATAAGTGCTACTCCACTCACACATATATATATATATATATATATATAATGTACATATAATTTTAAAATCTGTATAGATGTGTGTGTATAGATATATCTCCACATACATACATACATACACACTCATATTTACGCAGCTATATCTATACAGAATACAAATGCACTGATATAGGTATGAAGATACAGGTGTGTGGTGTGCATATATATATATATATATATATATATATATATATATATATATATTTACACAAACACATACAAACATACAGATAATATGAATATCTGGATATGTGTGTGTGTGTGTCTGCAGATATAGCTGCACATATGCATACATTCATTCAATTAAATCTATATAGCAATGAATAAACTGGTATATGCATAAACATATATAGGTGAGAATGTGTGTGAGTATATATATATATATATATATATATATATACAGTTAAAAGGTGTAATAATTATTGTAGGAAATGCACTCAACAAGCTGCATTCACATCCCAGGCAAAGATGTTTCCCTTTGCACTAATGCCATTGTGTGTGTATTTATATATATATATATATATATATATATATATATATATATATATATATATATACACACACACAAAGCTTTTAACAATTTTTTAAAAAATCTACAGCAAAAATATAAACTTTTTGAAAAATGTTCAAACACTAAATATTGCGAAATGGAACTCTATTAACAATAATAGAATAAGAATTTTTTAATTTGAAAATAATTTTCAGATGAAGCATTTTAACATCAAAGATGGTTTAACAAAATAAAACAAAAAACAAAAAAAACGAAAGATTTGCATATATATATATATTATATATATATATATATATACATATATATAAAATAAATCCTCTGAACATTCTGTTTTTCACACACACACACACATATATATATATATATATTTACAACTCCATGTATATCTATAACATACATTTGTGTGCATGTAAGTAAATAAGTGGCTACATATAAGTATATGAAAGCATTAGATTGATAAATGAATTGATTCATGCGTTTGTACATGTTTTCATATTTTAATATATATATATATATAATATATATATACACAGACACAAATTTAAAGTTTACATTAATGACAAATCTTGCAAGCGTATCATAGTGGATTTATATGATAATATGTAGGTGTACATGTACGTAAATAACAAATATCTATGTACACCCGTCTGGTCCTGTCGTCATAAATATTTCTGTGTATACAGACATGAAAAATGTAGTGCATATGTGCAGCAGTGTTTTTGTTTAATTTCATCTTGTGAAGATAAAGTTTTTATTTTATTTCAACATTTAGTTTGCATCAGATCTAAAGCCATTTAGTAATACATATGCCCACACAAGCTCAAAGGGAATAGTTTTATTGGGATTCATATAGGATTTATCTATAATACAAACAAAAATAAAAAGGAAGACTCCATTTTTTTTTTTAAATGGACATATCTACAAAGTAAAAAAAATAAAGAAAGATCTGCTTAAAAACATGTACGTAAACATTCAAGTTAAAAGAGTGAGTATATTTATACATAATCACACTGTACTAACAAAATGCTGTCTGTAAAATGGCAAATGTTTATGCAATTAAATAGACCCCTCCACCGAAAAAATTTTTTAAAAATATATATAAATAAGGAAGCCAATTAAGTTTTCATTGGAGAAAAGCATTTCAATAAAACTAAAAAGAAAAGAAAATTTCAAGTCTGTCTATTATTTAGTACACTAAAAAGTAGGAAGCATATATCTATACAGATAACCACAAACACACACACATATATATATATAATATTGTAAAAATTGAAAAAAAAACACAAGTTTCATACTGTCAGATTCACTTCCATTTTTTTCTTGACACACACACACACACACACACTATATATATATATATATATATATATATATATATATATATTCACCAACCCTTTTGCATGAGTAGAATGTGACACAAGGTCAATTTCTTAAGTAGAGTTTTCATTTTTAATTCAAAATTTTCCCTCTCTAGACTGATTGCCTTACCAAGGTTAAAGACCCAAGTCAGCCTTAGTATTTACTCATAGC
Source organism: Doryteuthis pealeii (assembly GCA_023376005.1). Taxonomy (NCBI): domain Eukaryota; kingdom Metazoa; phylum Mollusca; class Cephalopoda; order Myopsida; family Loliginidae; genus Doryteuthis; species Doryteuthis pealeii. Next base: position 16,734,201 of record CM042158.1, on the reverse strand, counting down.
TAGACGGAGAATAGGTGGATGCATATCTTTCCCAAGAGCATTAGCACTATGTGAAAATGCAAATAACCTTGTCCAGTATTTGCACTTAGATCACCAAGTCCATTTCCTACAACATTACACTAAATGCAAGCAAGAATATATATATATATATATATATATATATATATATATAGATAGATAGATAGATAGATAGATAGATGGAAATACGGTGAGGAAATTAATCCAACAATATGAGAAGAAAATATTTTTAAAATATAACAAACACAGGATGTTATGATCTGAGGAAACAATTTTATGTGTCAATACTTAAGCATTAAGTATATTGTACCATCTTCAGGACACTGTTAAGTAATGTTTATGTGAGGGACAAAATGAAAGATGTTAAGTGTATAGTGAATGTGTGAATATGATGTTATTAACCATTAATTTTTATATGCGCGTTTGTGTGTATATATATATATATATATATATATATATATATAAACAATTTGAAAATGAGTTATGGTTGCATGGACAATATCAAGAAAATTTCCAGTAAATACAACTTAAATTCTTTTAAATGAAACAGATAGCAATCAGAATGCCAGATGCAACTGCAAGGACAAAAAGAGATGTCCTTTGAATGGTAATTGCCACATTGATCATGTCTTATGTAAAGCTACCATCACAAAAGATGCAAATAATGATAATGATGAAAGGATAACAGAAATTGGAAAAATAGAATGTATAATCACAACCTTAGCTTTACCAGAGAGGCTCCCTGATCAATTGGCTGGTCACATCAAGCCTTAGCACCTATATGATTGTCTCGATCCTATTGCCCTTATAGCAAGTCCCCAACCCTTTTTATCATATATGTGTTAGAAGACAATGGTTGAGGGTCTTAGTGTTCTGTTATGTTAAATTGCATCTAATGGTGAAGTTCAATTCTGGAGCTCTAGGGAGGGTGGAATACTCCTTCATTACTCCCAAGGTCCACTCTCAACCGTAGAGTTAGTACCTGTTAGGATCCCATCAATAGGTTAAGTAAAAAAAATATGTTTAAAAGAAATTGAGTTTTAAAAAAATAATAATTTGAATACCTATCAAGAATGAACAAACAAAATGTCTTCAGCATAAGATAACCCATCAAGAGTTGACATGCTGAAAAATCTAACCAACTAATTAACCAACCATTTACCATGGGTAAGATGTGATAAGCTCACGACATGGGGCATCCCCTGAGGATTGAACACACTACTCAGTAGTAATAGATCTATGAGACTTTTGTGCTAACCATTACACAATAATGGGATGCCCTACCTTTCCCAAGAGTATTAGTACTATGTAAAATGCAAACAGTCTTGTCAGGATCTGAACTTTAATTGCCATGTCCATTTCCTATGACGATAACCATTACACCACAAGTATCTCCATTTAAGGCTGAAAATCAAACATAACAGGAAGGGCTAGAAGCAACATACGGCTTCAAAAATGAATAAACTACAAGTTAATAATTTTTAGATAAATAAATCAAGCATCAATTTTATACATAAGATAGATGTTACTTGGGAGGGGGGACTATCAAATAACAAACAATATATAGATTTGTTTCAACACATGAAGTGAAACTATATTTTACAAATGGAATAAGCAAATACTTAAGGTGAGAATTTTATTGGTGATATGATATTTTATGATGTGCTGTAGTTATAAAACAGAATTGATTGGTTTTAGTATTAAAAATGTGCCATTACTTACACAACACAATGCAGTTTGTGTGTGTATGTTTGTTTTAAAATCTTTTCATGTACAATATAATGTTGAATTCAAATGTTTAATATCAACCTGCATAAGTTGCATCATGACTCAAATAATAATGTAATTTTTTATGGGTACTATGCAGAGATGCTGATAGGTATGTGTCCTGCGTCACTGATGCATAAAAATCTAAAAGGACGCAGAAAAATCATATCCATGTGTCCCAGTGTTTTTTTTTGTTTTTTTTCATTCCTCACCATTTCCAGCTAAATGTATCATTTCAATATTTTCTTGGAAACTGAAGAATAATTAAACTCCAATTACCGTCGAACTGGGAAGACAAGGCAGCAAACGGTTGTAACCCAATACAATCCCGAAAGCTACAAGGTCCACTGCAAAATGACAGAGTATATATAAGACTCCACAATGTCATTCAAATCAAGCAGTCAAGCAGCCAATCAGAACTCAAGGAATGGAATCACCCAAATCACCCAGATTCATGGATGGATCATTCTTGAGTCCTATTTATATCAACTGTCTTGGACACTGCTGGAGTTGTACTTAGCTGCTGTTATTCAAACCAACAGTAGGCTAACTGACCTCAATAGAAACGAATTACACTGTATGGGGAGTTAAACAGCTTTAGTTGTTCATAGATAAAAACTCTGCAATTTATTAAGAAACTTTAGTTGAGACCCATCAAATTTCCCAGGGACTCATTCAAATCAAATCAAATCCGTCCATCCCATGATGCACTAAATTAAAAAGCTATCAGCATCATTGATGGTGTAATGGTAAACAAGTTGATGAGTAGTGAATATTTTTGCTGTATTATTTTAACATAAATGGGCAGGGCTAGCTCAGTCGGTAGAGCGTTCGGCTAGAAACCACAAGGTTCCTAGTTAGAAACCGGCCCTCGCCAACTAAGCATATAAGTAGCACAGGGATCTGTGCAGTAAAGTAAGGAGCTGATGGTAGGTGTGGCACTTCACTTCAGACGCAAAACCAATCTCCTTGGTCTAGCACTAGTGAAAAGGGGATTGACTCACGCGCTGATAGGCTGATACCAAATTTAGGCCACCCCGACGACTTTACTTACTTTATATATATATATATATATTTGGAGGCATATGGTATAATGGTATAATGTCATAGGAAATGGACATAGTGCGAGAAGTACAATCCTGGATGAGGCTGGTTGCATTTCACATAGTGCTAATACCCTTGGAAAAGATATGAATCCGACTATTCTCCCTCCAGCTATGGGTAAATAGAGTAGACTGAGCTCGTTAACCTTGCTTAGGCAAACTCTGAATTCAAACCTGTTATACTCTACTTAAGCAATTGACCATATGTCACATCCTTAGACACCAAAAAAAAAATTCTCCTTGGTCTAGCACTAGTGAAAAAGGGATAGGCTTCCACATTGATAGGCTGATACCAACTTTAGGCCACCCTGACGACTTTACTTTTTTTTACTTACTTTACTTATTGTAACATAAAAACAAAAAACAGATCATTAAAATATAGATCAGAGGTATATAAAGTTAACTTATCCTTGCCCTGCACCAACGACAAGTGGTAGTGTTGGTGGGGAGACATCAAAAGCTAAATTGAAGGAGAATAAAATCGAAAGGGAAGAAAAACAAGTTGGAGAGGTGAGGGTGGCGGGGTAGAGATTACTATGAATCACAATAAAGTCAAAAGAAAAACTGAAAAATGTAAACATTACAGTAGATGCTTGACTTAGAAGATGGAAATGCGTTTAAAGAAAACAGCGTCTTCCTTCTAGATAAAAAATATCAGTGTCCATCCAGTGTGTGGCAGCACCTCCACCCCACACCAAAAAAAAAAAAAAGTGATAAACTTGTAGCGTAGGCTTGTATGCAGTTTGATATATCCTTGTACAGAATACAAGAATGCTAAACACAATTCACAATGAATTAACAACATTTTAGCAGAGACATAAAAAAATATACATATATTAAACAAAGAAATATAGTATGTTTTAAAAGCTTCCTAACTGATTTTGATAGATTTTTCTGAGGTTTTAAACAATTCAGAATCAGATGCTCTCATCTGCCATTCTGCTCTCAGACTTTCCTATAGTTCAACTGTTAATTTGCTTGCTACCTTAACATTTATTTATATTAAAAGCCAGTAGTTAAATCCTACCAACCTTATTACTATTATTCTTATCATTTATTATTATTATTATTATTTACTTTTTATCATTATTATTATTATTATTATTATTTACTTTTTATCATTATTATTATTATTATTATTATTATTTACTTTTTATCATTATTATTATTATTATTATTATTATTACTTTTTATTTATTATTATATTATTATTATTATTATTATTATTATTATTACTTTTTATCATTATTATTATTATTATTATTATCATTATTATTATTATTATTATTTTACTTTTTATCATTATTATTATTATTATTATTATTTACTTTTTATCATTATTATTATTATTATTATTATTTACTTTTATTATTTATTATTATTTACTTTTTATCATTATTATTATTATTATTATTATTTACTTTTTTATCATTATTATTATTATTATTATTTTTTTACTTTTTATCATTATTATTATTATTATTATTATTTACTTTTTATCATTATTATTATTATTATTATTATTTACTTTTTATCATTATTATTATTATTATTATTTACTTTTTATCATTATTATTATTATTATTATTTACTTTTTATCATTATTATTATTATTATTATTATTTACTTTTTATCATTATTATTATTATTATTATTATTATTATTATTTACTTTTTATCATTATTATTATTATTTACTTTTTATCATTATTATTATTATTATTATAAGAGGACCGGTTTAGCTCAGTCGGAAGAGTGTCTACCTGGGAACCACAAGGTTCCTGGTTCAATACCGACCCTGACCAACTCAACAGGAGTAGCACAGGAATCTGTGCAGTAAAGTGAGGAGCTAATGGTAGGTGCGGTAGGATGGTAGGAGCCGATGGTAGGTGAGATGCTAAAAAACAATCTCCTGGTCTAGTGCTAGTGGAAAGGGGATAGACTCCCTCACTTTATGGTGGATACCGACTTTAGGTCACCCCAACGACTTTACTTATTATTATTTACTTATTTTTATTTATTTATTATTATTATTTACTTATCATTATTATTTACTTTATCATTATTTAATTATTTTCATTATTATTATTATTATTTATTGATTATTAATGTATTCTATATTGACATATTTCTTCATCTTACATTAACCTATTGTCCTTTCCTGCATTGATCAGCTGACCTTTATTTTATTGATCTGTTGGTCTATCATATAATGTAACTGGTTGTCCTATCTCATATTGATTAGCTGTGCTGTCTAATATTGATATTTGTCCAATCTTGTAGTCATCGCGTGTCCAACCTCATATTGATCTTGAAAAAGAATAATGCATTCTCCTGTAAACTTTAAAATGATGTTGAATTTCACAAGAGAGATGAAAAAAAAAAAAAAAAATTATTTTTTTTAAATGCATAAGATTCTTTTGAAATCTACACATAAAATGAAGAGGCCTCTTAAAATACCAACTATTCAAATGATAAAAAGGCTGACAACAACAAGCCGAGCATATGAGAAGTTTTGAATTAAAATCTTCATTTGTAATAAAGACGACACACCAATAGTGAAACCATAAAATTTTGGCAAGCGTATCAAACATTTTTGTTCTTATCGGCAGACATTTTGATTCTCTTCCGTTTTATTGCCACAGATATGTTAAGTTCTCAGCTATGAATGGAATAGAAGTGAGGACCAGAATCTCTAGCCTTTGTTGGCATCCAATCTAGGAGGACGACAACAAAAATAGATGCTTAGATTTTTTTAATAAAAAGTTAATTTCAAATACACCCCTATCTATGTGACAATTATTTATCAGAAAAAAGTTAATTTTAAGTACACCCTATTTTTATAGTCATTTCTTTCAGAAAAAGTTAATAGTACACACCAGTTTTAACTAGTGGTTTTCACTGAAGTCTGAGTGATAGCAAGTCTCCTCAGCTCTCTGGGAATCTTCTAAGTATTTTAGCTGATCTTAACAGTGCTTATTTCTTTCTAATCTCCAGTTTTCACTGGCCTTTTTATCACTATCACCTTCATGTTCTACAGCATCTTTAGCTCTCTGGCAAGATCCAGTTATTTGTCTCTTGATTCTTCCTCTTATTTATGAATCTTCCAGTCCCTTTTCCAAACCTTTTTGGGGACGGTTTCAAAACCACCAACTATAATTGGTATGACCTTTAACCTGATATTCCAGAGTTCTCTTCTTCTTAATTAATATTAGGTTTGGTCTTCTGGCCAGGATAAGGTGGTCTGTCTGTATCTCATAGTCCCAGAGAATTTTATGCACCTCAATCTCTAGAACAGATTTGTGCATCCATCATTTAGTTGCATGGTCAAAATTTAATTTCTTACAATTCTCAGTTTTCCCATCCAGTTGTGCTTAGTCTTGTACTCTCCTTGTGCTTTTTTCCTACTATTATTGTTGTTGTTATTTCCTTGATATTTCCCACTTTAAAATCCTGTAAATCCAAGTCCAAACTTAAGTCCTGGGGTAGTTTCAAAGAGAGGTGACTTAATTGATGGTATTTTCCATAGTGCGTAGGCTGTTACAAGCTACAGAGTGATCTACCGGACAAGCGTGCATGTTGATTCCGTCTTGGATACAATTGAGAACATTTCCATTCCCTTCAGCATGATCCCTCAAACTCCAATGAATTATTATTATCATTATTTTTTATTCAGTTTGGATTTTAAATAATTTGCACTGAATAATTTTATCTTTTTTTTTTTTCTTTTCTTCCCACATCCTCTCCTCAGAATTAGATTAATTTTCTGTCTGAAAATAATGTACATTCTGTTCAGCAAAATTAATCAATTTGTAATTTGTTGCCTCAAGCTATGTCTAGCTTAAAATCCTATGATAAATAATTAACATTATTTTAATTTTACACAAAAGAGTGCTATTCAGTGATCAATCACTTCTTTTACATCATTAAGAATACACATTGCTTTAAAGAGAGATCTTGTAAAAAAATAGTTGATGATCTATGAACCTCTTGGGGTGCCTCTTGTAACAGCTGTCCATGATTATATCAATACTTCTATTTTGGAGAGAGTGAAGGATTCTAATTAGCATTTTATAGTCACCCCTATTATATGCTCTTTTGAAAAATTCTTTTGAATCTCAGTAATCGTAAAAAAATTTTTTTTAAATCTGATTGATGACTGTCAGTTTCTTGCCTATGTGATCATCGGACCACTATCCTAACTTTATATATATATATATATATATATATATATATTAATAATATAGTCTGCTATATTTATAAGTAAAGAGTGCCTCAATATCATTGATAGAGCATGTATATCTAGAGTAGTGTACTGAAGACAAAGTCAATGGTACTTGGTAACAGACAGTTCCTCACCTATGTGATTTTCAAACCATTTGGTTTGAAAATCATATAAGCAAGAAACTTTCGCTTACCAATCAATATTGATTTTATGCCTTTGGTACCCTAGATAGATAGATAGATAGATAGAGAGAGAGAGAGAGAGAGAGAGAGAGACATACATACACATCAGAGATGTTGATAGGTACATATCCTGCATCCCTGATGCACAAAAATCTAAAAGGACGCAGTAAAATCGTATTCAGGCATCCCAGTGTTTTTCATTTTTCTTCCCCAACCATTTAAAGCTAACTGTAATTACATTTCAATAGTTCCTTAGAAATGAATTACACAGGATAGGTTACAAGGTAGGAGTTAGATAGCTTTAGTTGTTTCCCCAGATCATAAATAAAAACCCTACAATTTATTTAAAAACTTTTGTTGAAACCTATAAATTTTCCGGGGACTTATTCAAAGCAAATATGTGCATACCAGGATGCACCAAATCAAAAAGCTATCAGCATCACCTGATACATGCACCAGCACTTACACACACAAACAGGAGAATTTTAGTAATTTATCTATCTATATCTATGCATATATAAAGGGCAGTTGTGTGGATGTATGTCTGGAGGAAACTACAAAAATAAAACAATTAATGACAAAGTAAATGTGTATACACATTTACTAACATCAGAGCTTGCTTTAGTGCAAAAAAAATGAATATTTGATTTATATTCATGAAGATAATAAAAAAAAATTTTTTAAATCAAATCGTAACGGCATGGTTTGTTTTTTTTTTGGCATTTAATATTTTAAATAGGAGACACTGATTTTCTTTTCAGAGTGTCTGGATCAACGCAAGTTCTTTTTTTACATAGGGATTTTAATGGGGCATCCTCACAATTCAACAATAATGGATTTGCAAAACTACCTTTTTTTAACCCCCACACATCTGCCCAGGCAATGCCGGGTAGCCACTTCTAGTATATAAATAAGAGAAACAATTTTAAGTAACAGCAATCTGGGCAAGACTTTGGCAGCATTCTAGCAACCCCTTACCTCAGAGATACTTTTTTATTTTATTTTCTTTTTTACAATTTCTTTGCACAAGGAATAATTCAATATACCTTGAAATTGTCAGAATGCTGCCAACTTAGAAAAATAAAATAAAAATAAGATAAAAAATAAAAATACCAATACCATTGACATGCCATTTCAGGTGAGGTACTGACAACTTGCAGTAAAAGTGAACATTCAATAAGGCTTTATTGATATCTTACTAGTAATAACTGGCAAAAGATGCTGGTTAGGTATAGAGAATACTAACATAATTTGTCACAGACTGCTTGTAAAGATACCTGAGAAAACAGGATAACTTGTAAAGAGGAAAATAATTCCTGACAGTATAAGAATGCTGAAAAAGTTAGCAAAACAGAACATTGTTGTAAAGTCCTTAACATTGTCTAACGGTTTTTAGTACGAACTGAGAAATAAATAATAGAGTCAAAAGTAAAGCATTTTGGGAAGTTGGACAGTGCAGTTTTAATCCTCACCCTCACAGAGAACAAAGTTTTGTTTTGTTTTTTTTTTCCTTGCCTTCTGCAGTTTAAAACATAGTTGGATAATTTTGTATTAGATTCTTAATTCTCTATAGAGATGGCACCCTGACAAATAACTTCTAAATTAAATTTCGGAGAAAAAGACGCAGAAAGTCAAATATTAATAATCTATCTACCATATTTTATGGGATATAAGTTACAAGCTGCCAACTGTTATTAATATTTTATATTACAGTACTTACAAAATACGTGTCAAAAATTATATGATTATCAATGTATGAATTGGCACTACTGTTTGGGATTGGAATAGGTTTTTACCCCACTGATTCATCATAGGTAGAAAGTGACACAATGTTGGTTTGGTTTGGTTTGGTTTGTTTTGTGGCATATCAACCTCAGTGGGTCATTTAATGCCGATAAAGTTTTGAAATAAATCAATTCTTAATGGATAATACCATTTTTTTTATAAATACATTTTTCTATTTAACCTATAGATGGGACCCTAACAGGTACTACCACTCCGGGTTAGAGTGGACCAGGGAGCAATGGTGATGAAAGGGTGCTCCACATTTCCCAAACCTCCAAAACTGGAACCTCACCATCAGATAGAGTTTAACGTCATTCCCAGGACATGTAGACCCGCAGCCGCCTTCTAGCACCCATATGATAAAAAGGGGTTGGGGCTTGCCATAAGGGCAATAGGGTTGGGAAAATCATATAGTACAAAGTTGGGGCATTCAGTGAGGATCAAACTCACTATTCAGTAGTAATGAATCTGCAAAAATAGCTTGCTAATCATTACACCATGATGGGACACCCTTCTATTTTGGATTGTAGTAGGTATTTAGCCAACCTGTTAGCCACAAGGTTATAAGTATCAGGCATCCAGTGAGGATCAAACTCACTATTCAGTAGTAATGGATCAGCAAAAATAGCTTGTTTGCTAACCTTTTTAAAACAATCGGCAACCGCTATTTTATTAATCATTACAAATTCATGGAAGGAGTAACAACTTTGGAATTGGAGTATCTACTCAGGATGAAAGTATTGCTTCTGAGCTCTTCACCCTAGGATGGCTTCAAAGATGATGAACATACTGTTAAATTAGACAGATGTTGACTATTAGAAATGATTTTCTTTTAGCAAGAGAGGTGTACATCTGGATATTAAATTGACAAAGTGGGTGGCTTTCTTACCTGATGTGAATACGTTCAAAAAGAATTATATTATTTTAACTAGTCTTTTTCTACATTTTATTTTTGGCTTTTTGATTACAATTTTAAGAATTTCATAATTATAACAATGAAATGAGTCATGTTAAAAGGAACACATCTTCAAAAGAGTAAAAAATGTACAATTTTGACAGATACAGATTTTAATTTATAAAATCTCCTGTTTTAAAGACTATAAAACTAATAATTTTTACATGTGTTTTTTTTTCATCCTTCCTTTTCATAATACAGTAAAAATTACATTAAGTTATTTTTTATGGGTTGTGTTGAATTGTAATTCATCGGGGTGGGTTTAAAAAAACATGAAATTTTGAGCATACCTATAAACACACACAGACACAAATATATGGGTAGAAAAATATAGAAATAAATCTAATGTCATGTAGAAATTTCTACACATACACACATATATATATATATATATATATATATATATATATATATATATATAAATAATATAATAAAATAAATATATAAAGGTTTTACATATCTATTTATTAGGTGACAAAGGAACATATATTTTATATTGAGCACTCTACCAATAATACTGCCTTTGGTACGCCATTCCAGCAAAAGCTGAAACAGTGACCATCTCACACTATATTATATATATATATATATATATATATATATATATATATATAGTTGGAACAATCTGACAAACTGTTTCAGTGTTATCTTATCTCTTCAGGTGAGTGAAACAGAACCTGATTGCTAAGAGTATGTATGTATGTATGTATGTATGTATATATATATTGGTTTGGAGGTTGGTTTTGAAGGCTATCACAATGCAGGTGTAAACAAAAAAAATTTTTTTCTTTACACCTGCATTGTGATAGCCTTCAAAACCAACATATACACAATGCTTCAAGCAAATTATAAAACCCTTATATATATATATATATATATATATATACACACACACACAAGCCCATACACACTGGAGCATTAGTGTAGATTTGAAATGTCATCTTGCCTTTCCAGCTGAGATAACAACCTCTCAGTTCATGATCTAGGCAGTTAATTCAAAAAGAATTTATATAATTGAGTTAACGTTTTCTTTTGGGGAAGATATTGACTAGAAAATTACAAAGACCTGCGATTGCAATGTGTACAAAATGGCTAGACTATTGATATATTTCCTGTTGAAATTGGATGCCAAGGTTTTATTGCTAATTCGATCTTTGCATATCTGACTAAACTCAGTTTGTCACCAATAATAAAATGGAAATATATCAAGAGGCTCCAAGATCAGCGAGAAGCTACATCTCCATGGATCTGGTATTCCTGCAGTGTAACATAAAAACCAACAAAGCCTGGTGGTATCACAAGTTACTGGGGTGCCCTGGTTTGGTTTAATGGCATATCAACCACATGGGTTATTTAATGCCAACTCTATGACATTTATAAAATATATATATAATATAACAATGAATAATAAAACAAGTAATATAACAACAAATAATTAATGAATAAATAAATAAATATAACAATATCTAGCATAACACAATATATATATATATATTTATATACATATTTATACATATGTATGGTGTACCCTGGGATAATGTAATGATGCTTTAACCCCCAAAATATGCCTGACCCTAGGGCCAAAATATGATGAAGGCCTTTTTAGTGGCACTGCTGCTGCTGCTGTTGTCTTTGCAGTAGCAGTTGTATGAACTTATTCATGATATTTCAGTTCTATGTTTTTCATAAAACATAACATAAAAATAACACAATACTATATATAATACTATCAAAATCCTTCTGCAATTGGAGATATAAGAGTGATTATCCATTATAGGGCAAATGTTTAACTAAAATTGTTTATTAAGCCACACTAAAAACTGTATGTGAGCCTAATATGGTATACATTGAAGGTGTGCTTAGTATAATGGTTATCATCATAGTAAATAGAATCAGTGACCAGGGTTCAATTCCTGGGTGAGGCTTTTTGCATTTCGCTTCATGCTAATGTCCCTGGGAAAGCATGAATCTTTCTTTTCTCCCTCCGGCTATGGGTAAATAGTAGGGCAAATGGGTTCTTTAGTCTTGGTAAGGCCACCAGTCTAGGAGAAAGAAATATTAAAAATGTTCCTGTCCATGGCAGAGGGTTAGGTAAATACATATACCTAATAATATCCCCTTTGACTGTATATTGTTCCACTAAAAATAATTAAATTCTGATATTTAGTTTAAAAGAAAATATTTATAACAAATTGGTAAGGGTGTACTTATTTATGGGCTTAATAAATTGACATTGTGCAGCATCCTACTCGTAGTGGTTTGTTTTGTTCTTTTGTTTAATGGCATATCAAACTCAATGGGTTATTTAATACCCAAACCATCATTGTAGAAGAACACTAATATTACTATTTGACTCATAACTGGAGGTGAGGATATTCATACCTTTCCCAAAGGTATTAGATCAAAATTGAATGCAATAGCAAGACTGGATTTCAAACTCACTTGCAACAATATTGCAGTACAGCAAGTTACCCATTATGCCATGGGGACTCCCACTGCTTGTGATGAGAGTTTGGGTTAATACAAACATTGGTGCTACAGAAAAACCTTGGAAACAGTGACTCTATAACCATAAAACCTTTGAAAATAGGCATTACACTAATAGTAGTATTTCAGAATGTAAAGAAAATGCACACAATGTCAAGAGGAAGTTGTTAAAGAAAATGTATACTTCAAATGAATAGTCATAATCTTGTAAATTGTGCTTGGAAAAACTCAGAGAAATTAAGAATAATTAGATTTCCCGAAGCCAGAAAATTGTCAAACATGAGATTGGAGTTGGTATCAAAGTGCAAATAAAACCAACCTGATTGTTGAAAAAAAAGCAAGAAAAAGAAGATGGTCAAAAAATTAATGACATCTGAATTATCACTAATATTTGTACTTTGAAAAGAGAAGCCAATAAATAATTGATAGAAAAGCCATTTATGTGTGTGTGTGCATATATATATATATATATATATATATATCTTATTATAATGGAGATTGTGTGTTTTTCTGTCTGTAACCGAAACTATATTCCTACTCAAGTCACAATTCTCTAAGTTATTGACATCACATTCTCCATGATTTTATTTTTATCTAAACCTCAATTATTAATAAAATTGTCTTACATTATTAATACTGTTAACTATGTCTACATACTGACAACATGCAATTATATTTATATATACAAGAAAATAGCAGTTTACAGTGTGAACGGGAAGGCTAATTTGCATATTAATATTAAAAAATCGAATTTAATAAATATGTGCTTAGTATTATTGATTTCTAACTGTTTATTTTTATTTTAATGAATATAAGCAAAAATCTCTTCAATGAATCTTAAATGAAATCCATTAACAAGATAAAATAACTGTCATTTTATTCTTTATTTCCTCTTTTAACTAAATACTTAAATTAGAAAAAATAACAATGAAAGACGAGAGTGATGGAAGAGTAAGTTTCAGTTGTTCCATTTTTTATTATACTCCTCTGTTTCAAATCTTTTATTATACTCCCTCTGTTTCAAATCTTTTTATCTGTATTCTTATTTAGTTTCACTAGCCTTTCTAATTTAAAACAATATTTTATTACATTAAAACTTAAATACTTGCACCCGGAGGGTGCATATATTTGCTAGTATATATAACTTTCAAAGAAAGAAAAACTTAAACCATCATTACTATTATAATTTATTTCAACCAGAAACTCAAAATTAGTCTAGCCTCTTCAGACAGATTTTACAAATATAGGAAATCTCAATAAAAATATATTTCACCAGAATTAAGTCTTCTCATATACTCATGTAAGAAAACAATGTTTTCTTTAAAAATTTTGACCTAAGTAAGGAGATAAGTGGCTGTATAGCTGCTTTTTTGAGGGGTGCTGCTTCCAGGATTTGTTCAAGACAGTATGTAGCATTCTTATGTAGTTCCTAACTAGATTTTCGCTAAGCATTTCAGTAAAATCCAAGTGGTGCAACAGATACAACAACGAGAATTTTCAGGATCTTCTAAGATGCCTTATATATGTATTGAATTCTCAGAATTCCTATTTTGTAGAGATTTATCAAGAGGAAACAAAAAGATAAACTTGCACACAAACTCCAAGAACAAGACACTAAGTTGTTTTCCCTATTGATTTTGAGATTCTTATTAGTATCCAACACCTTTCCTATCTCCCATTATAGTAAGGCAGCTTCGTTATCTTCTGTTGGAACTTGGCACTGATAAGTAGTGATGTTTTCTTTTCTTTTTTATTGGATAACAAGTCATCACATGACCATAGTAACCTTGGTGATAGGTTCAAGGGATAGTCTTCTTTTTTAAAAATTTTTTTTAAAGTTCCTATTTGATAAATACATACAGCTAAACAAATTTTTGGTACAACTTAATTTATATGAAAGCTTAAACAATATCATACTTTAATAAATGTTGATCAGCTAATTAAATTAAATGTTTTTAAAGAGGTGAAAGAAAAATGGAGAATTTGAGCGCCCTTTCGATCAGTGCATTTTCAAAAGTTTTACAACTGGTAGATTGTTTAAAAGTCAATGCGTATATATATATATATATATATAAATATATATATATAAAACACACACAACCTATCAAATATCGGACATATTCTGCCAAAATAATAACTCAATGCCTGAAGAAGACAACAGATCAGAAACACATGTCACGTATGTAAGATAAAAATAATTTTTTTAATTTTTCTGAGAACATAATATATTTTGCGGACCTTCTTTTTTATAAAATATTAAATTTTCTCCCGTTGGAACCAGAACAACATTTTTTATATATATATATATATATATATATATATATATACAGCTAAGAATGTTAAACCTTGTTACAGTGAACAACATCTTTTTTTACAATGCACACATAATTTCTGCTTATATAAAAAAAACACAGTTGGAGATGTGTTGTGCAATGTTTAGAGTCATAAGAAATAGACTCATTTACCAGAGTTAAAAATCCTGGACAAGGCTGTTTGCATTTCACATAGCGCTAATACCCTTGGGAAAGGCATGCATCCAATTACTCCCTCTCTACCCAGGCAATGCGGGTAGCCGCTGCTAGTATATATATATATATATATATATATATATATATATATATATATATATAAAAGAAAGATTCTGTATGTCTGTCTACCTGTATTTCAGTATGTTTGTTTGTACAACCAGAGATGCTGATAGGTATGCGTCCTGCATACCTGACACACAAAAATCTAAAAGGAGGCAGGAAAATCATATTAAGGCATCCCAGTGTTTCACTTTATTCTTCCCCCAAGCTAACTGTAAATACATTTCAATAGTTTCTTAGAAACGATTACACAGCATAGGTTACAAGGTAGGAGTTAGACATAATAGTTTTTTTTATTAATCTATATATAAATATAGAAGGGCACCTCACATAGTGTAATGGTTAACAGGCTAGATTAGCAGACCATTGGTTTTGAGTTCGATTCTCACTGGGCGTCCCATACTTTGGGCCTTAGTAAATAACTATATATAAATATAGAGATGTATTTTTAACTTTTTAAATCCTGGGTAACACTGGGTAGCTCTGCTAGTAATAGATAAATAGTAAAAAGAAATGTTATTATTTCTTTGTCAAATAAAATTCAATTATGAGTCAGTATTTTTTTATTCAGTGGTGTTGTCAAGTTTATTAGTAACTTTTTTGACTCTGAACTTCATAAACACATGAACAGTCAAAGGTCAACTTACAAGTTGTTGACGAGCAATACCAATGATTTAATATGCTAATGACTGGTTCATTTTATGATTGATCTGTCTTACTCTTAGTCTATTTTATTTATTTATTTGTTTTTAGATTGGTATCTCTTCTATTACTCAGTATCCTTTGCACTTCAAACAATCTTTAAGAGCCGGTTTGGCTCAGTCGGTAGAACGTCTGACTAAGAACACAAGGTTCCTAGTTCGATACCGTCCCTTGCCAACTCAGCATATGAGTAGCACAGGGATATGTGCGGTAGACTAAGGAGCTGATGGTAGATGTGGTGCTCCACCTCAGATGCAAAAAACAATCTCCTTGGTCTAGTGTAGTGAAAAGGGGATAGACTCCCTCACTGTCTGGCTGATACCAACTTCAGGCCACCTTGATACCGACCCTCACCAACTCAGCATATGAGTAGCACAGGGATATGTGCGGAGCTGATGCTAAATGTGGTGCTCCACCTCAGATGCAAAAAACAATCTCCTTGGTCTAGAGCTAGTGAAAAGGAGATAGACTCCCTCACTGTCTGGCTGATACCAACTTTAGGTCACCCTGATGACTTTATTTTTAAAAAATTTTTTTTAAATATATTTTAACTGGGGAATGCCCTTAAAAGTATCTGCTGATGTTTAGTACTTTCCTTAACACCTTCACTGCCAAACTATTCTTTTTATATATATATATATATATATATATATATATATATATATATGTGTGTGTGTGTTTTCCTGTTTGATTTCTTTCTTGATGGGTACTCTACCGACTGAGCTAAACCAGCCCAATTTTTTTCCTGTTTTCTGTAAGGTATCAAAAATATTAATTAACACTCGTTGGCACTGAACATGTTAAATGCTTCCAAGTTTTAACATCGTTTAACATCACACATCAGGTTAACCATCATGTCAGACGTTAATCTAAAAAGGATATTTTACTATTTTACATCCCTTGCCTGCCAAAATAATTCTACTGTTTGATGTTGGTTAACACAAAAGACATTTTTCTATCATTTAGAACCAAACACTAAAACTTTTTGGCAGGCAAGGGATGTAACCCGAGAATTGTATTCCCTATAAATAACTAGCAGTGGCTACACAGCGTCGCCTGGGTACAGGGGGATTTTTTAAAGTTAGTCTTGCAGATCCATTATTACTGAATCGTGAGTTGAATCCTTGTGGGATGCCCCATTTAAATCCCTATGTATAAAAAATAGACCTTGCATTGATCCAGCTACTCTGAAAAGAAATGTTAATGTCTATTATCTAAAATATTAAATGAAAAAAAAAATCCATGCTGTTATCATTTAGATTTTATTTTTTAATTATCCTCATGAATATAAATAAAATCTTCATTATTTTTGCTCAAAAACCAAGCCCTGGTGATATTTAGTGTGTATTTATATTTACTTTGTCGTTGATTGTTTTATTTTCGAAGTTTCCTCCGGACATACATATACACACAACTGCGCTTTATATATGTATAGATGACCCTTTGAGGTGCATAGTGTAATAAGTCATAGGAAATGGGCTCGTCAACCAGACTTCAAATCCTGGATGAGGCTGTTTGCATTTCACGTAGCACTAATACCCTTAGGAAAGGTATTCATACTCTTGGGTTTGGTAAATATATATAAATAATGGCATGAAGTGAAACACAGTTTTATCCAGGATTACGTAGTACACAAGCTTGAACTCCAGTTTCAATATTATGTTCACTTTCAGATTAATATCCTTGGGAATGGTATGAACCTTCTCATCATCCTAGCTATGTGTTAAATAGTACCACTAGTGTTCTTCTACAAGGATGGCTTTGGCATTAAATAACCCAATAGTTTGATATGCCATTAAAACAAAGAAACCAGACTTTTCTTTTTTCCTAGACTTGTTGCTTTACCAAAGCTAAAAAAAACAATCTGCCCAACTATTTACCTAAAGCTGAGGGAGAATTTCACTTAGCGCTAATACTCTTGGGAAAGGTATGAATCGTACTCTCCCTCCAGCTATGGATAAATAGTAGGGCAGACTGGGCTCTTTAACCTTGGTTAGGCAACCAGTCTAGGAAAACTCTGAATTCAAACCTGTTAAACTCCGCTTAAGAAATTGATCTTGTGTCCTATCCAGCTCGTGCGGAGGGTTGGTAAATATATATAACAGTCAAGTCACACTGAAAGCACTGGTTCCTGCTAGATCACCAAAGTTAAGCAGCACTGAGTACATTCAATACATAATTGAATGACAACTTAAGCCACAACAGGTACTGTAAGCAACCAGAGCCCTTTGTTTATCAAGTTTAGGAAAACCTAACAAAAATAGAGTTGCTCCCCTTTGATCAGTAGGGGACTGATTGGACACCCGGAAATGGGGTTTCCGCCATGTTACTTTTGGATTGGGTTTGGTTGTGCGTGGACGCAGCTTACCAGGTACTCAGTACAGTTGAGCTAGTTAAGTCACTTTTAGGGTAGAAGCATTTTCTACCCTGTGTTAAATAAAACCTTGTTAATTTTCCAACAACCTGGTCTTGCATTATCATTCAGTCTTCCAACATATGTGAGCTAGTTAAGTCACTCTTAGGGTAGAAGCATTTTCTACCCTGTGTTAAATAAAACCTTGTTAATTTTCCAACAACCTGGTCTTTGCATTATCAATTCAAACAACCTGGTCTTGCATTATCAATTCAATCTTCCATATTTTATCTGTATGTAAAAATAACAATCAGAATGACTTTATTCTGCATTAACTCTTAACATCCTGTTCAGAATTTTCCAAGACGAGAGCCCCATTTCTATAAGAATTTATCTAAAAATGGCCTTTTCATTTAAAGTTATCCAAGATATTTCCCTTAAATCAAAGACTTCTAAATATGTTTAATATTACATTTAAACAAAGACTATTGTTTGGGGCAGATTAGGAAATGTGACGAATGAGGCAGTATAGAACGTTAAGAGTTAAATGACCCGAAAGGGTTGATATGCCATAAAACAAACAGCCTTGTCCAATATTTGAATTTGATCTGCTTATTCTATTTCCTATGATGATAACCGTTACGTGAAATGCGCCTCCTTAAAGCTAATTAGAATACACTATTCCTTTCTAATTAGAAGCATCAATATTATCACAGATTGCTGTAACAAGAGGAAACCAATCAGTTCACAGGTTGTCAAGTTTCAAATAATAATTATTTTCCATGTACGTTTTGTCAAGGTAAGAGTTTAATAAACAAGACATTCTTAAGTTCCGGCGTATTCCAGCAAACTTGAAGGAAGTTTATTATAAAGATAAGCAAATAAATTATATTAATAGATACAGCTACAAACAAACAACAAACTCTAAACATATTTTAGTCCAGAGTTTATAGTGAAATATACAAAACTATACAAAGTTTATAGTAAATATATGAAAACCAAAATCAAAACTGATTCGATTCGTAGCATATACAATAGCAAATAGATAAATAAAAAAATATAGTCATATGATTGTTCGAAGTTTATTCACGTGAATTTCCATATTAGGGAGGACTGTAAACACGGGCATAGAAAACGGAAAAAATATACTCTCCAAGGATTTTTTCCCCTTTTTTGGTTTTGGTTAAGGCTTGAAGGAAATAAATAATTATTAAAAAAAAAAAGAAGAAAGAAATAGATAAGATGCCGTAAGAGATTCAATGCACTAGTTTTGAAAAGGAATTTGAAATGAGAAGAAATGCCAGTTGTCAGCCTGTCATAGTGAACCAGGGTTTTCAGGGAGACGAATAAGGAAAACAAAAGCACAGAAGAACACTAAAGAATAAATAAAATAATAGTGACAATAATTTGATTGTTGCAATTTACGTAAAATTCAATGAAAGCAGAGAGAGAGAGAGAGAGAGAGAGAGAGAGAGAGAGAGAGAGAGAGAGAGAGAGAGAGAGAGAGAGAGAGAGAGAGAGAGGAGGGGGTGTAGAATTACTTTATAGCAACTTGGTTATTATATTTGAATTCAGACGCCTGTTTATATCTATTCTATAAATGCGTAGATTCATACAAGGTGTGTCAAAAAAGTATAAAGATTTTTTGTACGTTTTGATACACCTTGTATTCTGAAAAAAATACCCCCCCCCCAAAAAAAAAACGTTCCATTCATTCATCATTTCCATCTTGGTAAATGCAGCTTTAAAATTGATACCTTTTGACACACCTTGTATTCTGAAAAAATTTATGAATGGAACGTTATTTTTTTAGAATATAAGGTGTGTCAAAAAGTACCACAAATCTCGATACTTTTTTGATACACTTTGTATGACATGTTCAAAAACTATCGAGACTCGAGCTGTATTATTCACCAATACAAAAATGAACAAAAAAATAAATGTTTAATTTTCTCCAAATTCCACTAAGTTTTCCATTGGCCGAAGCACCCCTGAAACTCTTCTTTTGATATGGTGTGAAGCTATACCTTTATATCTTATTCAATATTGTCCTCCCAGTGGCGTAGCGTGCACTTTTGCCGCTCCTGGTTCATGGACAATCTACTCTACTATACGTGAATATTTAAATTTAGCCTAAATTTGACCCTGTATGAGATAACCCAACTTATTGTAGATAATTTTGTGAACCAACGACTTTAGAAGATCAGGTTTCACTGTGATATCTTCTCAACGTCCAAACACCCCAATACCTTCATGGTGCCCTGGAGCAGAAGCAGATTTGCCCCACGCACGAAAATCACCGCAAAACATAATAGATACAAGTTTGCTTTATTTTGCCATTCTGTCTTTTATTTAAGTGGAATAAATCTGAAGGAATGGATAGCACCAATACCTGGTCTACCGTGTTTGACAGGTTTGTATGTTATACTGAACTCTCTTAAGTAATGGCCAATCATTTTAGGTTTGAGTTTAATCGTTGGCTGGTTTGTTTTCTTCGTTTAATGCCTAATCATATATCAACCTTCACTGGTTTACCAATGCCATCCTTATAGAAGAATAGTAGTGGTATTATTCAATCCATATCTGGAGGAGGAGAGAGTTCATACCTTTTCCAAGGGTATTAGTCTGAAAGTAAACATCATAATAGCGAGACAAGAGTTCGAACTTGCGTACTTTTTAATGTTAGTTTGGTTTGTTTTGTTTTACGGCATATCAACCTCAGTGGGTCATTTAATGCCGATAATAAAGTTTTGAAATAAATCAATTCTTAATGGATAATACAATTTTTTTATAAATACATTTTTCTATTTAACCCGTGACCGCATACTTTTTAATGTTAATGCAATACTTGTAGAAGAACAATAGTGGTACTATATTTAACCCATAGTTGAGGGATGAACGGGTTCATACTTTTGTTAAGGGTATTAGTCTGAAAGTAAGTAAAGTAAAGTCGTCGGGGGGCGGCCTAAAGTCGGTATCAGCCAATCAGCGAGGGAGTCCATCCCCTTTTCACTAGCGCTAGACCAAGGAGATTGTTTTTGCGTCTGGGGTGGAGCGCCACACCTACCATCAGCTCCTTACTTTACCGCACAGATCCCTGTGCTACTCATACGCTGAGTTGGCGAGGGCCGGTATCGAACTAGGAACCTTGTGGTTTCTAGCCAAACGCTCTACCGACTGAGCAATGTAATTGGAGTTCGAACTGGCTTACACTCTGCCGCTGTCCAGCACGTTAGACATTAGGGACTCCCCTTTATCGTTGGCAGGCCTGTTGCGAAAAACACCTATTTTTATATGCTGCCATCTTTTTTGATGTAATGGATATGCTATCTCTGACATAAGTGATTTTCTTTTAAATCAAGCACTCTTGTTAGGGATGCATGGCAGCTGGGGTCCCCAAACAACCACTTCCATCTCAAGTCAGTTCTGGGATATTAATATCTAGAAGATTGTTTAGATTTCTTTTTTTTTTTTTTTTAATTGATATAGATCACTAAGTAGGACTGTGTCTATTCTTGTAGTGACCACCCCAAGCGGAGATTTAAGAGGTTTGAATTCAAAGTTTTTCCTTCTCCTAGACTGGTTACCTAACCAAAGTTAAAGAGCCCAGTCTGCCCTACTATTTACCGATTTTACCATGGAGGGAGAATAGTTGAATTCATACCTTTCCCAATGGTATTAGCGCTATGTGAACTGTGGCTTCATCCAGGATTTGAACTCAGGTCGACGAGTCCATTTCCTACAACTCTAACCAGTACACCACCGTGCTCTCCTTTGGATCAACCGAGTGTGCTTTTTGTAGTTACTTTTAGTTTACCCGGTATCTTGGCACGCAACACACACAAAGAAAAATGCGCAACATGAGGCCAATGTATTTGGCAAACATCATTTTTGCCATGAAAACGAATTGAGAAATACAAGATGATTTTATTTTATCTATTCAGTTTAATGCCTTCATTTTTTTTTTTTGTTCCATCCAGAGGGAACAGCTTGTTTAATATTTACTCTATGCATGCAAGAAAAAGGTTTCAGTTTGACAAGATTGCAATGTTAATCTGCCTAAGATGTATAAAAATGGATTAAAGCTTTATTTAATAACAGCTTTTCTAAACATATACAAATACCTATTTAAAAAACGTAAAAAGA
Organism: Doryteuthis pealeii; assembly: GCA_023376005.1. Lineage (NCBI taxonomy): Eukaryota > Metazoa > Mollusca > Cephalopoda > Myopsida > Loliginidae > Doryteuthis > Doryteuthis pealeii. The sequence continues at coordinate 16,711,891 of CM042158.1, read as the reverse complement.
TAAATTTTTGAAAGGGAAATTTTTTTCAGGTGAGAGTTAAAGTAGTGCTGACAGGAATATATATATACAGGTAAGCAACAGAGATGTAAAAATCTAAGGTAAAGTGCGTTATTGTTTGAAACACAAGTAAGACTAATCCTAAGCTTTCAAAATGATCTAGAGCATGGCTTCTCAAAGTTGACCATATAGATACCCGGGGTGAATAATAAAAAAATTTTTTTAAAAGCATAGGGTCCACAGGGGGGCTAAACATGCAAATCGGTCGGAAAATTAGGGTGACCCAGAAAAAAACAGAACCCAAAAATTTTGTAATAAAACTTAATTTTAACTAGGGGGGGGGGTTAGGGTTTAGGGTTGGTTTAATGGGAAAATAAATAAATTGGGTTCTATTTTTTTCTGGGTTTCTGTAATATGTTTTAATTTTCCGACCGATTTGAAAGTTCAGCCCACAGGGGATGAATTTACTAGTTTGCATTTATAAATTCCTTTATTAGTCGTCGGGGTGATCTAAAGTCGGTATCAGCCAGACAGTGGGGGAGTCTATCCCCTTTTCACTAGCGCTAGACCAAGGAGATTGTTTTTGCGCCTGAGGTGAGGCGTCACATCTACCATCAGCTCCTCGCTTTACCGCACAGATACCTGTGCTACTCATACGCTGAATTGGCAAGGGTCGGTATCGAACCAGGAACCTTGTGGTTCTGAGTTGTACACTCTACCGACTGAGAACTGAATAAAAATCGTTGGATCATGTAAACTATTTGCCAGATAATCAAAGAAAAAATACCAAATACGATTTTTTTTATTCGTAGGTGATTATTACGCGATTCCCTAACAGCATAAAATAATCCTAGATTCTACCACCTGGAATTGTTTCTACGCATACCACACACAAGCAAAACTAATGGTTAGTTCATTATAATTGAGCAAAGGACTCATAACAATAATAGGCTGAACTTGCACAACGGTGTCAAAATTAGGGTGACCCAGAAAAAACAGAACCCACAAATTTTGTAATAAAACCTAATTTTAACTATGGGGTCTAGGGTTAGGATTAGGGTTAGGGTTGAGGGTCTAGGGTTACTCTAATGGGAAAATGAATAAATAATATGGGTTCTGTTTTTCTGGGTCACTCTGTATACCGGTGACCCAGAAAAAACAGAACCTACAAATTTTGTAATAAAACTTAATTTTAACTGGGGGGGGTAGGGCTGGGGTTTAATGTTAGTTTAATGGGAAAATAAATAATTTGGGTTCTGTTTTTTCTGGGTCACAATTTTGACACCGTTGTGCAATAATAAGACTTTATTTGAATAGAATGAGTTCTCAGGTGAATAGATGGGGAACTTTGAAATATCCCACCATACAGGTAAAAAATACCAAGAAAATTTGGTATATCTGTTTTGGCAAATAGTTAAGTTAGATAATTTAAGTTTGATATCTTCAAAAGTTGACTATTTCAAAACTGCCCGCGATTATACTATTTCTCATTTCATGCTTTCTTGTTGTTTGTTTGTAGATTATATATATGAGAGGAGGGGGTGACAGAGATTTTGTTTGGGGTTTGTAATTATAGTATACGTTACGTTTACCGCCGGAAATTGTCTAAAATTAAACTTAGCACAATTATGAGAAATGCGTTGTTTTCTTTCAACGCAATGAAAATCGGTATATATAATATATAGTATACCGATTTTCATTGCGTTGAAATATACAGTGATGCTGAGCTTTTTGATTTGAATGAGTCCCCGGTAGATGTGATGGGTCCCAACTAAAGTTTCTTAATAAATTGAAGGGTTTTATTTATGATCTGAGGGAAACAGCTAAAGCCGTCTAACTCCTACCTTGTAATATATCCTGTGTAATTCGTTTCTAAGAAACTATTGAAATGTATTTACAGTTATCTTGAAATGGAGAGGGAAGAAAAAAGAAAAACACTGGGACGCATGGATATGATTTTACTGCGTCCTTTTATATTTTTGTGCGTCAGGGACGCAGGACGCGTACCTATCAGCATGTATATATTATATTATATTAGAAAAAGAAAAGTGAGCTGTTAGATTAATCAAAGTTGATAGTAATGGGTTTGCTGAACAAATCTTCGTGCGTGCGGTTACACCACAAAAATTCAGGGACATGAAGTGGAACAAGTTTGAAGATAAATGAATAGATAAATTATTTATTTAGTCAGTGTTTGTCCAGAATAGCCCACCTACGAAAATGTTGATGTACATTGTACGTACAAAAATGTAATATTCAGTGATTCTGATTCACCATCTAGAAAATAGTAATTTCGAGTTCAATATTTACTCATTTATTTTGTAATAATTTCCACATATTTGTCGGTTCATTTGCTTTCGTAATATTTTTTTAAGTTTTAAAAGAGACTTTATGGACAGCCTATATACAAGTCGTCGTCGGGGTGGCCTAAAGTCGGTATCAGCCAATCAGCGAACGAGTCTATCCCCATTTTCACTAGCGCTAGACCAAGTAGATTGTTTTTGCGTCTGAGGTGGATCGCCACATCTACCATCAGCTCCTTACTTTACCGCACAGATCCTTGTGCTACTCATACGCTGAGTTGGCGAGGGTCGGTATCGAACCAGGAACCTTGTGGTTTATATATATATATATATATATATATATATATATATATGGGGGGGGGTGCTTAATTTACATTTTTATATTACCGAAGAATTAATGGAACTTTTCATGCGTGGGCTTATTCTGGATAATTGCCACTTAATCTAAGACCTTTTTGTTGCTTCTTGTAATACCGATTTTCATTGTTAATTTAATTTACACCGTTGTCTTAATTCTAGATAATTTCCGACACTAAACACAACATTAAAATTACAGGTTGTTTACTCAACTTTGGCGCAGTCTAGTACTCAGGCCTCGGGTTGCTCACGATACCTGCTGTTCGGATTGTTTAAAGAGTAAAGATTTTTTGATGAGTTTTTTTTTTTTTTTATCGACCTTATGTTGCGATAGCAAAAGGAATTTTAGCGGTTCGTCTATGTTGCCGTGGGGTGGAGATATAAATAATGTACCGATGGGAGTTTGTTTACGGTTGTTAAGAGATTAAAAGTAAGGTACAAATAGTTTACGATAATTAAGGTTAATTATTATGGTATGCATATAGGTAAATTATTTATCTCTCTCGTCCACAGTAATTAGACTAATTCATACAGTTTCACTCACGATAAAATTCACCAAGAAGCCTATTTGAAAATTAAGTTTTCTTTTTTAAACAAAGTGAATCGACCCTAGCACCCACAGGTGGTATTTACAATTAGCTTTTCAACTACTTTTTTTAAGTGATTAGTTATTTTTAGTATTTTTCTTTTACTGTAAGTGCGTTTTTTAATGAAAACAAGTTCACAGTAACAGTATTTTACGTATTTTTAACAGATTTAATGGTTTTAAAAAACAATTTATGGACAGATTTTTAATAGATAAACTAGTAAGAAATTAATTTTTTTCTTAAAAAGTAGAATGTTTATTTAATCGAAGAAAAAAATACAACTCACCTGCAATGTATTGCAATTGAACCGGTGGGCAGGTAAAGGGTGCTCCTAGGGTGGCCCCACACGGGCGCCATCCGTCCGGAGACATAAAACCTGTTGCTAAAAAGGTGAGTAGAGTTTGAAGAAAAAGCAAGCAAGGCTTCTTCTTAAAGAACACACAACTTATCATAGCATTGTTATTAAATAAAAAAGCCAGAGTTGAATTTTTTAAATACTTGGGTTTGCTTTGATATTAAAACCAAATAAACCTTAAAAAAATCAATTTCTTTCGTCTTCTAAAAAAGAAAAGAAAGTATTCATTTTTTTTAAATTAGTAAGTAAATAATAATCTCCGCTTTTTCATTTTTTCTCTCTATTTTTTTCCTTTCTTATTTACTCCTTCTTCGTCTTTAAAGGTAAAATCCAATGCTCTCATCGTCGTTTTTTTTTTTTAAATTTAATCCCAGGGATTAACCGAAAAATTAATTCCTATTTTTAACAAATCAAACATCTGACACTTGTTGAATTTTTTTTCAACTATTCCGGGTTTTTTTTCTTTTAAATAATTAAATTCATATTCACATAGCTGTTAACTGCACAGAAATTATTTGTTGTTAATTTTAGACGTAATTCCCCAACAACAACAACACTTTCTTTCTATCCAAAAATATCCGAGTGACAAGTTTTTAAAAAAACATATTCCTTTCCAGGAGAGAGACCTTTTCGTCTTTCCTTCTTCCGTGGGTAGTAACTTCCCCAAATTATTTCTCTTCTGTCAGTCACGTCTTGTATGTAATATTAAACTAGTTTCATCCGTGGGAAAAAATATTTCCACATATAAACGCCTAAAGTTTTTTTGTTTTTTTTAAATAAAAACTATGCACTCGTAAAACTTACTTTAATAAGTTCAAATCTTCTGTTATGATCATTTTTTTAAACCGGCGGGGATTATATTCGTTGTCCCAAGGGGTGACAACAGAAGGGGTAACTGCCCAGAGTCTTTTTTAAGGAGATGTTGTCGGTGACTGAAGGGCGCTTGCTGTTGATTTTATTAGGGATTTTTCTTCTTTTCTTTATTTTTGTTTATAGATGGGGGTGGTGTTGATTGTAGGAACAGCGGTGTGTTGCGTCTGCTATTGACTGGGGGTGGGGAATTGATGGGTGAATGTTGGTCTAGGCGGAGAAGGAGAGGGAGGGGGGAGCAAAAACAAAAGACTAAAAAAAGAAACACAGTCCAACCAGCAACTGGTCCGCGATAGAAGGCAACCGTCACTGCCCCTTGATAGACCACACATCACAATTTTTTAAATCAGGGTTTTCTACAACTGTGACCTTTCTTTACACCTGTAACACGGGGAGTCTGACTCAGGTGTATACACACTCATCACAACATGGCTAAAATTCCTTAGCCGACGAAGAAAGCGGAGAACCACTATCTCCGTTTAATTTTTATGCTGGGTTGGCGGATTTTGTTACTGGACGTATTCTTAGCAAATAAAGATTATTAATTTAAACGTAGGGTTCTGCATTGAAGATTATTTTTAATTCAGTCTATGTCTTTTGCTGTCGTCAATTTTGCGCGCGATAATTATGTTGAATTTAAACATTTAACATTTTTTCTTTTCTTTTGTACCTGTCCTCATTTAAAATACGACCGTGTCTCCTAATTAAAAGTGCAATGATTCAAAATAACTTTTAAAAATTTTTTTAATGAATAAAAATCTCATTACTTAGCTTTACGCTCTGTCCTAAAATGACTGTTATGTGTCTAACGGCTAACCTGTCGTCAAGGTAAGGTGAGTTTTAAAGAAAAAAGTTTTCTTAGATACAACCACGGAATAAGTGAAGTGATAACGTAAATATAATTTTATTAGGTTTTTTCTTTTCTAAAACCATAAACTATATCGGAGATAATATTTAATTATTGACTGGACTTGCACAAAGGTGTCAAAATTACTTGACCCAGAAAAAAACAGAACCCAAATTATTTATTTATTTTCCCATTAAACCCCAACCCTAGGCCCCCATAGTTAAAATTAACAGTTTTATTACAAAATTTGTGGGTTCTGTTTTTTTGGGCTCACTGGTATACAGGGTGACCCAGAAAAAACAGAACCCAAATTATTTATTCATTTTCCCATTAAACTAACCCTAACCCTAGACCCACATAGTTAAAATTAACAGTTTTATTACAAAATTTGTGGGTTCTGCTTTTTCTGGGTCGTCCTTATTTTGACACCTCTGCAAGTTCAGCGTAATTAATTTTCGTTTAAAGATTCTCACAGATAGAGATAGGCCGGTCTAATATTGCAAAGTCAAACAAACTTGCGCTTTATGCATGCACATTTACACGATAACTAACTGTAGTACTACATTATTCTGTAATATATAGTATGCTTGCACACACTTAGTGAAATACGTCTACCTTTCTTTTTTTTTCTTTCAGCATTTCTCACGACCCCTCGAGTTCAACCTCTTTCCAGACCTCCCCCGACCAGCAACAATTGCCCTCCCCCTCGTTATCCTTGATTGATTAAATAAACGTACTCTCCAAACTTTTCAAATAATGTAATCGGGCGATTGTATTTCTCCCGCTCTTTCCCTCCCTTCGTCTCCCCCTCTCTCTCTCTCTCTCTCTCCCTCTCTCTCTCTCATAGACAATGCTAAAAGTTGTTGTTTTCTTCAATAGTTAAGTGTCCGTATTAGTTAACAAAACAAGTAGAATGTTTCATGAGAGAAAAAAATTAAAGTTGCAAAGAACTTCAAAGGGTGAAAATAAATCATTCTTTACTTTATTAATAGCTTTAAATTCAAGCATGTTTTACGGAGTTACATTTACTACATTTTTTTAATGCTTAAAATCAATGGAAGCAGAAAACATGATACCTGTGTACAAAATATCCAGCTGCTGAGGAAATGATGCGGTAATGTACAAAAAAAAATTATATAGGAATATATCGGACCGGCGCGTACTACCTCCTCCTGACACCCCCTCAACCAGGGCCGCCCCCCCCGTATCATAGTGGGGGGGGGGCACATGAGACCCTAGCACTGACCCTGGGAATGTGATATTTACATTTTTGCCACATGGCAGGTAAGTGAGGTAAAATAAATCATGTGGTTCCAGGGTAGACAGGCAGCACCTGCCCCTTCGCCTAAAAGTAGTAAGGGCAGGGTATATTGTTCGGTGCCTGAGATACCATTCATGGAGAATGCCGACGAGACCATACATTTTTTGGGCACTGGTTATCGCAAGTGCTTCAGTTTGTGTGTGGCTCAACATGTTAATCTGGCCTGGTGGGAGGTTAGGAAAATATACACTTACATTCATCATCCATAAAAGTTTAAGAGAAAATTTCAATCATTAACTTCATATATTCTTTTACTGAAGATCTTATTATAATGGAGATTGGGTAACTGTTTGTCTGTAACTGAAACTATGTCACCAGTGACGTCACAATTTCCTTAATTATTTAAGTTATATTCTCGATGATTATGAAATAGATCTTATTTAATCTTAATTAGCTTCTTATTTATTAACGTTGTCTCTATTAAAGTTTAACATTTAAAATCCTGAAATGTGTTATATATATATATCTAAGAAATAAAGATTTACTTAGAATATGCTGAGAATAATTTGCAAAATGATTTTAACAAAATTGGGTTTTATAAGCAATTATTTGCTGTTACTGATTTCTAATACAATCATCTTATTCTTAAACGCATTAAAAGCAATCCTATATATTATTTATATAGAAATCAATTAAAATAACATTAAAATAAGTCTAATATTTTTATATTCATTCATATTTAGTTTCGTTAGTCATGTTCGGCTGGGAACCTCAAGGTTCCTGGTTCGATACCGGCCCTCGCCAACTCAGCGTATGAGTAGCACAGGGATCTGTGCGGTAAAGTGAGGAGCTGATGGTAGGTGTGGTGCTCCGTCTCAGATGCTAAAAAACAATTTCCTTGGTCTAGTGCTAGGGAAAAGGGATAGACTCCCTCGTTGTTTGGCTGATACTGACACTAGGCCTCCCCAACGATTTTGCTTTACTTATTAGATTAAAACTTAAATATTTGTGCCCAGGGGGTATAGACTTTTGCAAGTTTACATTAAAAAAAAACATGTTTTCACACACTAACATAGCCCTATCAGTGGGGCTTAGAATAATCTGTATCCACAAAAAAGGGGACATTCTGGGTATGACATTGAACTACATCTATCTATACATATATAAAGGGCAGTTGTGTGTATGTGTATGTACGGAGGAAACTTCCAAAATAAAACAATTAACAACTAAGTAAATATATATATATATATACACATTAGATATCACCAGGGCTTGGTTTTTGAGCAAAAATAATAGAGATTTTATTTACATTCGTGAAGATAATCAAAAAATAAAATTTAAATGATAACAGCATGAATTTTTTTTTTTCATTTCATATTTAGGTAGACATTAAATTTCTTTTCAGAATCGCTGGATCAATGCGAGGTCTTTGTTTTTACATAGAGATTTAAATGGGGCATCCCACGAGGATTCAACTCACGATTCAGTAAAAATGGATCTGTGGGACTAACTTAAAAAATCCCCCTCTACCCAGGCGATGCCGGGTAGCTGCTGCTAGTCTTATGATAAGGCTCTAATTCTAAAGATCTAGGGAGTGTGGAGTATTTGTTTTGAACATTGAATTTTTTCAGTTTTAAATGGTTCTGAAAAAAATGGTTCGAATTAGCCAAAGTTTATTGGTTAGGTTAGGAGATATTTTCAAATTTTTAGCACTGACCTCTGATCAGCCAGAATAACAGTTCTTCAGAATCCTACTGACACAACAAATCCAATTTTACAATTTCATCTCTTAACCTCAATACAAGTTACAAGTTCAACCAGATTTCAGAATATTCTTAATAGAATTTCACAATCTGAAGAGTCTTTCACTGAGTTTTGTATTTTTTGTTTTTAACCAAATTATATGCTTTTCTGAGTAATGCATGTTAATGCATAAACTCAATGATTTTACATTTCTATAACAGCATAGTTAATGGAGGTGCGTTGTCTAATGGCTAGAGTTGTAGGAAATGGACATGTCGACCCAAGTTCAATTCCTGGACGAAGCTGTTTATATATATATATTTACCAACTCCTCCGCACGAGCAGGATACGACACAAGGTCAATTTCTTAAGCAGAGTTCAACAGGTTTGAATTCAGAGTTTTCCTTCTCCTAAACTGGTTACCTAGCCATGGTTAAAGAACCCAGTCTGCCCTGCTATTTACCCATAGCTGGAGGTATTAGCGCTAAGTGAAATGCAATTACCACATCCAGGATTTGAACTCGGGGCGACGAGTCCATTTCCCATGACTTTAACCATTACACCACGCGCTTCCTGTTTGTTTATATATATATATATATATATATATATATATATATATATATATAAACAGGAAGCGCGTGGTGTAATGATTAAAGTCATGGGAAATGGACTCGTCGCTCCGAGTTCAAATCCTGGATGTGGTAATTGCATTTCACTTAGCACTAATACCCTTGGGAAAGGTATGAATCCTTCTCTCCCTCCAGCTATGGGTGACTAGCAGGGTAGACTGGGCTCTTTAACCACGGCTAGGTAAACAGTCTAGGAGAAGGAAAACTCTGAATTCAAACCTGTTAAACTCTGCTTAAGAAATTGACCTTGTGTCCCATCCTGCTCGTGCGGATAGGTTGGTAGACATATATATATAACAGCATAGTTAATAAAAAATATGATAACAGAATAATGTATCAATATTCATCTTTATGGATCTCCAAAAAGTCATCATCATCATCAGGTCACACTGATAGCACAGATTCTTATGACTCTCTCTTGCAACCTGTCCCTAACGGTTATGGCTTCTGGCAGGTCTTCTGCACGATATCCAGTATACACAGAGAGCTGATTGATATTGTGCCATTTATAGTTTTTTTAGAAATAACACAAGGAAACTTTTTTTTTTTTTCATGTTATTTTTATTTTTCCCCAAGCCAAACTGCACTGAGTAAGAGACCATGTCTCACTCTGTCAACGCATATTTCCAAACTCACAAAACATTCTCACTTCTCACTCTTCCTCTCTCCCATTTTGCGATATGACACTTCTCGACCAGTAGAAAAAAATGCTATGTGACGTTCTGCTGATTCATCCTTTAAAATGTTCCATGCTAACCTGCTCTCTCTCTCTCTCTCTCTCTCTCTCTCTCTCTCTCTCTCTCTCTCTCTCTCTCTCTCTCTCTCTCTCTCTCCCAGGAACACTTTGGATTGATACATGATGCTTTCTAGCAATTGTTAAAGAATATTCATATTTCTCTCTACCAAGCAAGGACAGGTAATATGTGATTAGTACTGCTATACTATGCTATAAATAGAAGTGTTAATGCCTATATCAAAACTTTTAAGTCAGGTAAATATAAAAAAATTAGAAAAAAAAATTAAAATGTAGTATTAATTTACTCTGTAAGTTGAAGTGGCCTCTGTAATTTTAGATGAAATATTATATTTTGGCAAATTTCTGATCTATACCTAATTAAGATGTTTTTTTTAAGACCTGGGGCTTGTATACTTTAGTTACTCATTTTGCTCCTAGTTAGAAATTTTATTTTGAAAGTTCTGATGAAAAAACTTTGCTTTTAAATGGATAACCATTATATATATATATATATATATATATATATATATATATATATATATGTGTGTGTGTATAAACTAATCTTAATACATTTGCGAGAGAGAGAAAGAGTATGCGTGTGCATGAGTGTAGATAAATTCATTAAGTTCATAGAATACATATACATATATATATATATATATATATTAATAACTCCTCCACATGAGTAGGATGTGAGACTAGGTCAATTTCTTAAGTGGAATTTAACAGGTTTTAATTCAGTTTTTCTTTTCCTAGACTGATTGCCTAACCAAGGTTAAAGACCCCAGTCTTCCCTATTATTTACCAATAGCTGGAGGAAGAATAGTTGGATGCATACCTTTCCCAAGGATATTAGCACTATGTGAAAAGCAAATAGCCTCATCCAGGATTTGAACTCTGGTCGCCAAGTCAATTTCATTTGATAATGAATTTATAGAATACATACAACTGGAGCTGTATACACAAATGAACTTACATCAAGGTGAATTTTTATGCATATAGAATTGCTTTCATATATTCCCATAAAGTTTATTTCAGTAATACACACACACAATTAATGTAGTGTGGGCAGGGCAGAGTGTGGGGGGGGGTAACATTTATGGTGCACTTGTCAATTTTTTTTTTCTCTTATTCATTTGATTTCTGCAGCTACAATAGAAAAGCTTCTTCTACTGTAAGAAAAATAAAAAGCATTTACCAATGTCAAACATATTGCCTGTCCGCATTAGCATTGGCAATTGTTTTCAGAGTCATCTTTGGCATTTCCTTCACAATGGCCCTGGCTTTTATATGCTTCTAAAATCATGCTTCAATAAGTTAACCTCTATGTGACCTCAAAAATCAGGGTAAAAAAAAAGCAAAGAAAAGGAAGATGATGATGTTCAGTATTCAGTCACACAAAACTAATTTATACTCTTGATATCAATCATAAAAACCAGTGAAGAGATGCGTTTCTGAACCATAGAAACCAGGAAATAATGAAGTTAAAAGATTTTCTCTTTGATTTCTTGGTAATCAACAACTACAGGGCATTTCATAAAGAATGCCACTCTAAGGATGTCCCAACCTTATTGCCCTTATGGCAAGCCCCAACGCTTTTTATCATATGGGTGCTAGAAGGCAGTGGCTGAGGGTATACATGTCCTGGGTATGATGTTAAACTCTGATGGTGAGGTTCCAGTTCTGGAGGTCTGCAGAGGGATAAGACCTCCCCGAAATAGGGACACCTGTTGGATCATGGGTTGCAACCCGTGATGCATAAGGACGTAATTCTGGTGGATGAGCAGTCTGAAATGCAACACTCTACTTAGACCCTTACTTAGGCTAGATGGAAGGTTTGAGAGGCCCCCTCTGATCAATTGGCTGGTCCTTTCAAGCCCTAGCACCTGTATGTCGGCCCCAACCCTATTGCATATTTAATGCCAACAAAGTTTTTAAATAAATTCATTTTTCTATTTAACCCATAGATGTGACCTTAAGAGGTACTACCACTGAGTGTACAAGGGAGCAATGGTTATGAAGGGGTGCTCCACATTCCCCAGACTTCCAGAACTGGAACCTCACCATCAGATACAGTTAGTCATTTCCCAGGACATGAAAGACCCTGAGCCACCTCCTTCTAGCACATATATGATAAAAAAAGGTTGGGGCTTGCCATAATGACAATAGGGTTTGGACAATCATATAGGTGTTAGGGCTTGACTAAAATACAGGTAAATCACTGGTAGTTTGATTGATAGGTCTTGACCTCAGGTTCATCTGGAATGAGGCTCTCATTGGCTTAGAGAATTATATGATCAGGTGTATTGATATTTTTTACCTGTATGATGGGATATTTCAAAAGGATCAAGTACCAGTCTCAGAGCTGGTTCACAGACAAAAAAAATATGGCTGAGGTGTTCATGTAGGGATTTTTCAGTGTAAACAGGTGACACATATGAGAGCTGCTGTCAGCGGTTTATGGTAGGATTGCAGTGGTGGTGGAGCTTCTGGGAGCAGCTTAAAGTAGGCAAAGGGTTAAAGCTGGAAACTTTTTTATGGGGCTTTGTATTCTGAAAAGTCATGAAAAGTTTGGAATCTAGTAAACATATTAAATGAAATATAAGTCTCACTTTTTTTTACTTAATGATCAGTATGATCACAGTGGTAAGAGAGCCACTGTGAGCAGCTTAAAGTAGGCAAAGAGTTAAAGCTTTATACTTTTTTATAGCGCTTTGTATTCTGAAAAGTCATGAAAAGTTTGGAATCTAGTAAACATATTGAATAAAAAATATAAAAAAATTTCACAATAAACTAATTCTCTTTTTTTTTTTTAACATGAGTATCACGTTTTTTTTTGTTTTTTTTCACAAGGCAAATAATCAATAAAAATTTTGGTTACCATTTCCAAAAATGATAAAGATCTGTTAATGCCAAATTGGCAATATTTAAAAAAGTATGTTCTGATTTAAATAATGAAAAATAATTCAAGCAGTTAAAGTCAGTCTTGAGACTTAACCAAACTATATAAAAATTTTAGATACTGAAAAGTTCTTGATGTCCTGAGGACAGAGCTAACTTATCATATAAATTTGGTATGAGCTCTCTAAGGGGTTATTTAAATTAACTTTCACTACTAAGCATATAAGCAATGATCGTGTGCTAGCAAACTTGATCTCTCTATGATCATAAAAATATATAAACAAACCTATGTATTTAATAGTTTAAACACTAGCCCCGCTACAGCAGCTGTCAGTGGCCGAGGCATAAAAAATCAGTGTGGCAAACAGTCAGTCGGAGTTTGACCCTAGCCAAGGATAGATGTTGTGTCTAGCTACACTGAAGAGGCATTAAATGCCAAAACACATGTGTGTGGATGACTTATATATATATATATTATATATATATATATATATATATATATATATATGAGAAGTAAAAAAACAACGATGTGTTTTGATATGGCTTTTTTTAGCCGACAATTTTTGGGAGAATATGTGCTTAATTGAAGTCGTGCATAATTTTGAAAATTAATTAATTAATAATTAATGAATTAGGCAGGCATACCTATTCAAATGTAAGGCTAAACAAATCGAGAAAAATCAATCTCTGTGTGTACATTTCGGCCTATTAGGCCTCATCAGCAGAACTATAGACAGGAAGACTGCTTTGTGTGTGATTCGAACCCTATATATATATATATATATATATATAGGTATATGGTTTTAGAGTTTTCTTGAAAGAATTCAACCAAAATTGAGAATCATCAAGTCATCATATCTTGTCATTTACCTATTGTTTAAATTTAATATATATTGAAGTGAAAAAAATTGTCAGTGGGGTTTTGTGCACTTAAGGGACCCCCTTTAATTTAAATGAAATATATTTATCCAAGTAACCTGGGTAATGTAGTTTCAGAATATATATGGTTATGGGGTTTATCTCCAAAAACTATAGAAGTTCATGAACAAACAAACAGACAGGAACTATGACTTAGTATGTATAGATATATATGTATATATAGTATTGCTCATAAACATAAGTCTTGAGATTGTAAAGTCCAATCTTTGTATATCTATCCATCTCTCTCTCTCTCTCTATATATATATATATATATATATATTATATATATATAAAGAGCAGTTGTGTGTATATGTATGTCTGGAAGAAACTTAGAAAATAAAACAATTAACGACAAAGTAAATATATATACACATTAAATATCACCAGGGCTTGGTTTTTGAGACAAAAATGATAGAGATTTGATTTATATTCGTGAAGATAATTAAAAAATAAAATTTAAATGATAACAGCATGGATTTTTTTTTTTTCATTTAATATTTTAGATAGTAAACATTAACATTTCTGTTCAGAGTAGCTGAATTAATGCAAGGTCTATTTTTTTACATGGGGATTTAAATAGGGTATCCCACGAGGATTCAACTCACAATTAAGTAATAACAGATCTGCGGGACTAACTTTTAAAAAATCCCCCTCTACTCAGGCAATGCTGGGTAGCCTCTGCTAATCTTAACTAAAGTATACAAGTTCTAAATGTCCACTATTATTGAAACCTTTCCAGACTGATTTCCTTTTTGTTACTGACCACACAGTGGCCTCCTCTTTCACTTTGATCAAAAGTGGCTTCAAGTATCAACTCAAAATTTATCTCGTCTGTTTATCTTAGGTTGTCCTTACTCTTTACAACCTACTGTCCTTTTTGTGAACCCGCCTTCACCTTAGGGGCCCATCAAGAGGAATGTACAGGGTCTTCCATTCCCACATTCAGAGGCCATTCAAACCAACATATACATTTAATTTCTTCATCTTTGGTAGTCAGGGAGATGTTTCTGGTGTAGGGATTCTTATAAGTAAGCAAAAAGGAATATATAACTCATGTATACATACATATTATATATATACATAATTTACTTACATACAGATTTGTTATAAAATTTTTTATTTTCCCCTAAGCCAATATTTGATCACTTTTTCACTCTCATATATATATATATATATATATATATAAAGTAAAGTCGTCGGGGCGGCCTATTGTCAGTATTAGCCATACAGTGAGGGAGTCTATCCCCTTTCCACTAGTGCTAGACCAAGGAGATTATTTTTAGCATCTGAGGTGGAGCACCACACCTACCATCAGCTCCTTACTTTACCGCACAGACCCCTGTGCTACTCATACGCTGAGTTGGCAAGGGCCGGTATCGAACTAGGAACCTTGTGGTTTCTAGCCGAACACTCTACCGACTGGGAGAGAGAAAAAGTGTAACATATTTAGATTATATATATATATACACATAATATAATACACATATATGCATTATATATATATATATATATATATATATATATATATATATATACATATATATACATATAATGTATATATGTGCATGGCATATATATATATATACAATATATATATATATATATACATGTATATATATAAAAAGTAATAATTTCTTATTTTGCATCTCTTTACTGGTGTGTATATCTGTGTGGTCAGCATATTTTTCAAAGGCAATATAAAAATCATACACAGAACTATTTCTTATATATGAAAATAAAATAATAGTATTTTGAATGAATTATACAGGAAAGTTCTTTATTAAAACCTGCTTTTTAAAATTATTATGCAAATTAAATATCTCATGATCATGATAAATGCCATTTATTAGTACATATAATACACATTGCATGCTGATCATTCATATTAAGTATTCAACACAATATAGGACATTTTGATGTTAGGGGGGAGGTGAAAACATGCATGGAAATTGTATATACATATATATATATACACATCAATGTATATGGTTGGCACTATCACACTTGAAGAGTCAGTAGTAAGCTGTACAGTATTATTAGGAGAGTGCTCAATATCTGTGATAGAGCATTGATAAATATATACTAAAACATATATTTATTATCTATATATCTATAAGTAAGTAAAAAGTGAAGTCGTTGGAGAGGCCAAGAGTTGGTATCAACCATACAGCGAGGGAGTCTATTCTGTTTTCACTAGCGCTAGACCAAGGAGATTGTTTTTAGCATCTGAGGCAGAGTGCCACACCTACTGGCAGCTCCTCACTTTACCTCACAGTTCCCTGTGCTACTCATACGCTGAGTTGGCGAGGGCTGGTATCAAACCAGGAACCTTGAGGTTCCCAGCTGAACCCTGTACTAACTGAGTTATATATATATATATATATATATATATATATATATATATATATAAGTACACTTCAATATTATCCAGATGATTGATGGCAATATTTGTGGCTGGTATTTGCTATTTGATAAACAGTTATTCCATTAGAAAAACTGAAAAGGAAAGCACCCTTTGGCCTGGCACAGAAAACTCCACCCTAGCAATTTGTAGATTGATGTAGGTTTGAAAACTCAATATTAGAAAAAACAAATATAAATGACAAAACGTTTTCTTAATAAGATACAAGAAATGCAGAAAACTTAATGATGAAATAAGAAGAAAATAAGAAAACTTAATAATTGCAAAATTCAAATTTTAAAAATTTCTTCTTTATCTCTCACAGTTCTCTCCCTCTTTCTCGCTCTAGCTATCCATAAAAAAACACAGAGATGGAGAGAGAGAGAGAGAGAGAGAGAGAGAGAGAGAGAGAGAGAGAGAGAGAGAGAAACAGCAGAATGAAATAATTGATTAAGGTAGTGGGCAAATTTAGGTATAACTTGACAGTTTTCCAAGTTTTCGCAATTTTGTTATGGAAGATTTTTGCAGTTACCTAGCTAAGAGTTTAACTGTTTCAAGACCAACTACTATCAATAAATATGGATTCATGAATCTCTATCTCTCTCTCTCTCTCTCATATATATATATATATATATATATATCAGGAAAAATGATATATCATTCCTCCACCCTGTCAGCTGGGCGTTAGAATGCACCGACTGCACCTCTGCAGAGGGGTAAGACTCCCCCAATGGGGCTACCTGTTGGTCGTGGGTGGTAAGCTGTGATGCTTAAGGATAGAACAGGCGTTCAGAGACGCCCCCTCCGATCAATCGGCTGGTCACATCATGCCCTAGCACCTATATGATTTTCCCAACCTTATTGCCTTATAGCAAGCCCCAACCCCTTTTTATCATATGGATGCTAGAAGGTGGTGACTGAGGGTCTACATGTCCTGGGAATGACGTTAAACTCTATCTGATCGTGAGGTTCCAGTTTTGGAGGTTTGGGGAATATGGAGCACACCTTCATCACCATTGCTCCCTGGTCCACTCTGACCTGGAGTGGTAGTACCTGTTAGGGTCCCATCTATGGGTTAAATAGAAAAAATGTATTTATAAAAAAAATTGTATTATCCATTAAGAATTGATTTATTTCAAAACTTTATCGGTATTAAATGACCCACTGAGGTTGATATGCCGTAAAACCAAACCAAACCAAACCAAGAAAAATGGAAATAAATCTGACGGTGTGTAAACATATAAAATTATAGTCAAGTCATGCTGAAAGCACCACTTTCCTCTAGATCACTGAAGTTAAGTTATTATATGACATAGTTTTGAAACAGAATGCTACTAACTGCCATAGAATGTTAGGATTTTTTAATTTTCTATCCAAATTTGAATTGAATATAATTCAGAAGATACAACACCACATGTTGACAAGGCTCTGATGATGGTTTGATTGCTGACAGAAATCTGTTTCAACCATATGCGGTCTTTATCAAAGCATGTAAACGGAAAAACGAAATAAATATATCATTAATCATGAGGCACAGAATGCTCTCGATCAGTACCGGAATTTTCAAATAATTTTTAAAAATGTGTATTTTATGTTAAAAATGAAATAAATTTTATTTTAAAAAATGATAAGCATTTTTATCATTAAAAAACTCAAAAGAGTTTGCAGTAAAGGTGTATATAAATATCAAAAGGTTCAGGAAAATGTTCCGGTTACAATGTTGCTTTGATAAAGACTGCATATGGTTGAAACTGATTTCTGTCAGCAAAACTTTAAACATCTTGTTGTTTTTTCTACAAAACCTTCTACATTATATATATATATATATATATATATATATATATATATATAAATTGGTTTGGTTTCTTTGTTTAATGGCATATCAGCGTTTGTTAGTTATTTAATGCCAAAGCAATCCTGGTAGAAGAACAGTAGTGGAACTATTTAACCTAAAACTGAGGGGAATAAGAGGGTTCATACCTTTGCAGTTCAAAAGGGAATGTAATAGTGAAAATGTAGTTTTGAATTTGCTTACTATGTTGTAGAACAAATCAATTTCAAAATATTTTTTCTTAAATTAGAAAAAGTGCTTAGAAAAGATAAATAATGAAAACTCTTTCAAACAAAAAAATTGCTAGAAAACTTGAAAGAAAATAGAAAATACTTCAAAACAATAAGGATTCCATTATTTTAAACCAAATTTGCTTGAATATATATATACATACATACACACACATATATATATACATACGGTTTTTCTATATTTATAAATGAATAGTGCTTAATATGAGTGATAGAGCATATATTATTCTAGCCTTGAAAAGCACAGACAGTCAATACCACTTGCTGACAGTCCATTTATCACCCATATGATCATCAGACCATATATATATATATATATATATATATATATATATATATATGGTGGGGGGCAGCACATGCAGAATATTCAATTATCTGCCCTCGATCATATCTACTATACCAGGGGGAATAACAACTGTGGTTGCTAATGGAAACCAGCTCCAGATAAGAAGAAATCCTGGCCAAAAATCTGTCTCATTTGCAGCCAGGATGGTGCGACTTAGACATCTAAAGGGTCATGGAGTTCATTGCTTCATCCATGTTAATTAATCTAAAAGCCAATTCTATCTTCCAAGACTGAAATAACATAAAAACTAAAAACAACCTATAAAAATAACCTATAATACTGTCAAGAACTAAAAGCTACCTAAGAAACAAGCCACCTCTATAAGGTATATATATACAACACACACAGACATATATATATATACATACATGTTTTGTTAAACTGTACTGACGATTCTTGTCGGACAAGTTTTTGTTTGAGCCTTTCTAATTTTCTGGCTATCTTTTTAATTCCAGGGTTGAACGGGTGTAGAAATCCACCAAAAGGTTTCTTTACGAGCATGTCTATCTGCTATCTTCAGGTGTGAAACTGATGGGATGTTTCGGGTGTCTTGTTTTTAAACAACAAGCAGTAATGTGGAATTGGTAGAGGGAGGTCCTAGAAATTGGTAGTGGGTTCAAATGAATGATAGCAGTAGAGATTTTTGTAGGAGGGGGGTCACAAGTTATATATATATATATACACACACACACACACATATATATATACACACACACACACACACATAAATATTTAGGGATGAGGATCATTCCATGTAGGGTTAAACTGTAATATTACAGGTCATCTGTAGTGAGACCTCAATGTGGCTAGTATGTGGACAGAGCAATATAGTGAATAAATTAAGGAAAACCTATAAATTTCCTTCATGTAATAATTCATTTAGCAGCATCAGACAGAGCAATGTTTTTTCTATGTCTGATAAGGCTGAATTTTGCAGTTGAAATAAATTATTACATGAAGCAAATTTTAAGTTTTTTCCTTCATTTATATATATATATATATATATATATATATATATATATATATATATATGTGTGTGTGTGTGAAGAGATGGAAGTGAATCCGACGGTATGTAGTATATTAAGAAAATTGAATAAACACAGGTTTAAATAAGTTGAGTGGTAAGTTTATTAGCCGAAGCTGCAGTGTTTCGATCAATTAATTGGATCATCTTCTGGGCATTTTTTGGTATAAGGAAGGTGATAAAAAATTCTTATCACAGAATAACGAGAAAAGCAAGTGATAGTCCTTGTTTATCAGTCTGTTCAAAATTTGAAATCTGAAGAAAAGACGCTGAAAAAGTGGACAATTTGAAATATGACGTCAAATATTCTCTTTTACGGTGTGAGTGTGTGTATCGAAAAAAGGCATTGTGAATTTTTAGGTGTTTTGTGTGTGTGGTTGCACGTGTGTGTATAAATCTTTTGTGATAAATGACATCGAAACAAACCTCACTATATATATACTGTCACTATGATAAAGTTTTCTATGTCAAAAAAGGACTGCCACAGTCATCAGACACAAACATTCATATATATATATATATATATATATATATATATATATATTTATGGGTACTACTCTGTGAACATAGCGTAAGTAGTTAATCCAATAGGGCTCAATATATTGTGAATATAGAGCATTAATAGTCGTAAAAGAAGTTGTTTCCCGACCGCTGTTTTATATATATATATATATATATATATATATATATATATATATATATGTGTGTGTGTGTATATATAGGGTAGCAAACACAAAGTCAATGTCACTTGGTATATACATATATAAAATCACATTCTGTCTTATATATAGGTAGATATGTTTAAATAGATATAACGGATGACAACTTCTTAATGATATCATATTACTTAAATCATGTTCTTATATCTTCAGATATATTTGTACATTCTTCAAGAACACTTAAAAGTATATAGCTTATTTAAAGCATGCATTCCAATTCACTCACTAAAAAATATCAGAATATCAAGGATTAACTTGTAAAATATATATGTAAAGCAATGATAATACTGCAATATGAATTATGACAATCTTAAAATATGCAGATAATTTATCTTCTTATCTTTTTATCAGTCGTCAGAAAATTCTGTCCTATAAAATTTGATCTGAAGATTTCGTTATGAAGTATGCCATCAATATTTCTATAATGGGATTCTATTACTTCTTGTTTTTTTTTAATTTCCTTCCTTTCTTATTTAAAAAATAATATTTCCATAAATTTTTAGACTAAAATGTTTAATGACCTAAATTCTCAGACCGAATTTTCCTAGTATCCTATTGGTCTAAAACCTAACAGGTTGTTTTTGTATTTGTTTGGTTTGGTTTCTTTGTTTAATGGCATACAAACCTGCATGGGTTATTTTCAGACTAAAATCTTTAGACTGAAATATTTAATGACCTAAATTCTCAGACCGAATTTTCCTAGTATCCTATTGGTCTAAAACCTAACAGGTTGTTTTTGTAGTTGTTTGGTTTGGTTTGGTTTCTTTGTTTAATGGCATACAAACCTTCATGGGTTATTTTTAGACAAAAATCACTGAAATGTTTAATGACCTAAATTCTCAGACCAAATTTTCCTAGTATCCTATTTGTCTATCTAAAACCTAGCGGGTGGTTTTTGTAGTTGTTTGGCTTGGGTTTTTTTTTTGTTTAATGGCATACAAACCTTCATGGGTTATTTTTAGACTATAATGTTTAATGACCTAAATTCTCAGACCAAATTTTCCTAGTATCCTATTTGTCTATCTAAAACCTAGCGGGTGGTTTTTGTAGTTGCCATTAAACAAAGAAACCAAATCAAACCATGTTATTTGGAATAATAATGTGCACTACCAAGTAACCCAACAATTGCCCTGAGAGATGCCATGATGGGGAATTACTTGCATGATTCACTTAGCATGGAGGTGTGCATTGTGCGATGGTTATCATCATAGGAAATGGAATTGGAGACGAGAGTTCAATTCCTGGCTGCATTTAACTTTGCACTAATACCATTGGGAAATCCATCTCTTCTCCCACCCCGATATATTCTCACCCTAAATTGTAGTGTAGACTGGGTTCTTTAACCTTGGTAAGGCAACCAACCTAAAAGAAGGAAAACTCTGTCTTCAAATTAGATTTA
Organism: Doryteuthis pealeii; assembly: GCA_023376005.1. Lineage (NCBI taxonomy): Eukaryota > Metazoa > Mollusca > Cephalopoda > Myopsida > Loliginidae > Doryteuthis > Doryteuthis pealeii. The sequence continues at coordinate 16,690,413 of CM042158.1, read as the reverse complement.
CTCTCCTTTAGAATTGACCTTGTGCATCCTTTCTCATGGCAAACAGGGTAGGTAAATACATACTTATCAATGAGGAATATATTATATATATATATTATATATATATATATATATATATATATATAGATATAGATAGATAGATATTAGGGTAGCGTAGACATGAAGTCAACGGTGCTTGGTCACTGACAGGTTCTCACCTATGCAATTCTCAAACCATATATATATATATATATATATATATTATATATATATATATATATCATTATTATTATTATTATTTATACTAAAGCTGAGTTAATCAACTTTTGCTTCCTAAAGGCTTTTTTCCTGTTTAGTTTACTGACATGAAAATTATACTAAATTATTCCTTACTTTTAGGATTGATTTATATTTGAAAAAAAAAATGTTTTTATTGGTTCTAATTAGTCATAATTTGCAATTAAGTAAAAAAAACGGCCAATCTCTTACTTTACTCTGTGTCTATCTCTTTCTTCCCTTCTATGTATCTCTTGACCACCTCCTCGTTATATAATGTTAGTTTCTCTGGAGGGTAGAGAGAGAGAGAGAGAACCAGGAGAATTTGAAATGTATTTCTATGTTAAATTTCACAACCAGCAACCCGTAGCTTAAATGAGGTCAAACATTCCCTTTTTTAGAAAGCTAACAAAATGATTTTAAGATTTCGTCCGGTCGTATTTAAAAAAATTTTTTATTAGCTTTGCTAACTCCCTTTTATATATATATATATATATATATATATATATATATATATAATAGTGGAGGAAAAGAGTTAAGGGTCCACCATGGTTTCAATCAAATGATTTCAATATATATATATATATATATATATATTATATATATATATATATATACACACACACACACACACACACACACACACACACACACACAAGGTTTGTCAAAAACGTATCAAGAAATTTTGTACATTTTGACACTTTGTATACTGAAAAAAATTAATGTTCCATTTATTATTCATTTCCATCTTGGTAAATACAGCTTCAATCTCGATACATTTATGACACACCTTGTATATATATATGTATATATATATATATATATATAATATATATATATATAGTGGAGGAAAAGAGTTAAGGGTCTACCATGGTTTCAATCAAATGATTTATATATATATATATATATATATATATATATATATTATACACACACACACACACACACACACACAAGGTTTGTCAAAAACGTATCAAGAAATTTGTACATTTTGACACTTTGTATACTGAAAAAAATTAATGTTCCATTTATTATTCATTTCCATCTTGGTAAATACAGCTTCAATCTCGATACATTTATGACACACCTTGTATATATATATATATATATATATAATAATAATAATATTAGTGGAGGAAAAGAGTTAAGGGTCTACCATGGTTTCAATCAAATGATTTCATATATATATATATATTATATACACACACACACACAAGGTTTGTCAAAACGTATCAAGAAATTTTGTACATTTTGACACTTTGTATACTGAAAAAATTAATGTTCCATTTATTGTTCAATTCCATCTTGGTAAATACAGCTTCAATCTTGATACATTTATGACACACCTTGTATATATATATATATATATATATATATATATATTATTATATGTGTGTGTGTGTGTGTGTGTGTGTGTGTGTGTGTATGTGTGTGGGCAGTATTGTATGATTGATAGACTGTGTCTGAGTGTTTACTTATTTCTTTGCTTATAAATGGATGCAAAATGTGTGTAAGTATAAATATCTGTCATTTTAAGTTAGGTTGGGATGATTGGCTGTTTTTTTGTTTTTTTCTTCTTTCCTTTACTGAAAGTTGGGGATGAAAGAAAATGAATTTCCTTTTGAAGTTTTATAGGAAATCAATTATGTTCAAGTTGTTGCTTCATGTCATTATACATGCCAAAATAGATTACTTTCTTTATTGTACATATACCAAAAACAGGTAAATAAAATATGTTTTCTTATCTCTCTCACCCTTTCTCAATTAAACACTCTCTTATATAAAGGTTTATATATATATATATATATATATATATATTATATATATATATGTGTGTTGTGTGTGTGTGTGTGTGTGTATGTATGTACAGTATTGGCCATAAGTAAGTACACTCCTAACAATTTCTTTAATAAAAAAGTTAATTTTTTTCTCAACCAAAGTAGAGTGAGAGAAAAGAGAAGTAGGTAATAAAGAAATAAGTGAAAGTGTGTGTGTGTGTGAGAGAGAGACAGACAATGTGTGTGTGTGAGAGAGAGAGAGAGAGAGAGAGAGAGAGAGGTAAAGAAATAAAAAAAAGTAGAATGAAAGAGAGAGTAGGTAACAAAAAAGTGAAAGTGTGTGTGAGACAGAGACAGAGAGAGAGAGAGAGACAGAAGAGACAGACAGACAGAGAGACAGACAGAGAGACAGAGACAGAGACACAGAGAGAGAAAGTAATTGACAAAATCTAAGAAAAAAAAGATTAGAAAGAGAAAAAGAATGAGTTATCTGACAAAAATTCTTTCAACTTATTTCTTTTTTCTAATTACTTTTAATATATAATTATAATATTAATTGTCTATTTCTTAATCTTTGTTTTCAATTAAAAGTTTACACCAAATAGTCACAAATACTAATTGACATTTCAGGACATAAGAACATTGTATATATATATGTATATATATATTTAGCAACCCCTCCGCACAAGCAGGGTTTGACACAGGGTCAGTTTCTTAAGCAGAGTTCAATAGGTTTGAATTCAGAGTTTTCTTTCTCCTAAACTGGTTGCCATACCAAGATTAAAGATCTCAGTCTGTCCAACTATTTACCCATAGCTGAAGGGATATCAGTTGGATTAATACCTTTCCCAAAGGTATTAGTGCTATGTGAAATGCAACCAGCCTTGTCCAGGATTTGAACTCATCTCATCATGTTCTTTTCCTACAACGGTTGCCATTACACCATGTGTCTCCAATATTGTAGATATATCACAAAATCAGGGCTAGCATGTACTACCTCCAAAGCCAGGGGGAGCCTGGTTGGTAGCTCCACAAGGACAGGTTTCATATATTTTCTATCAATCCTACTTTATGAAAACTGTCATGAAGTAGTGGGGGTGGGGGTTCATATATTTTATATAAATACTAATTTACGAAAATTGACATGTAGTAAAGTGGGGTCCCCATATAATAGATTTGGAGAAGATGCCACGTTTCATAGATTTGAGGGGTAGGGATGCATGAAACCTTAGCACCAACCTTGCACATGATAATATTAATCTTATAATGTTATGTGATAAATTTCATGGAGATTTTGTTGAGAAGGAATATGGTTTTAATTTAAATGAATGACTTAAGAGATTTGTGGATTTATATAAAATTTATATAAAAATTTTTTTTCCAAATTGTTTGTCCTAAGCAAACCTCCTCCTCATCCTCATCCTCAAGTCGTGCTGATAGCATGGATTCTCTTTCTTGCCATCTATCCCTATTAGCGATCACTCTTGATCCTCTAAACCAAGCATGTCAAACTGAGTAGTCCCCTAGGGCCACATGTATTACATATGTACATCATGAGCACCGCATGGATTATATATGTCTATCATGAGGGATGCATATGACAACTAAGTCTTTAGTTCTTTCCTCTACATTAACAGAAAAAAGTAATGACTGCTATCATTAATTTCTTTATTATCAACTAAAAACCAATGAATACATATCTAAAAAAAAAGAAAAGAAGATTTTTGTTAAAAAGAAAGGACAAAAGAATATTATTGACCATTTCAAGCTAACTGTATATATTTCAATAGTTTTTTAGAAATGAGTTACACAAGGTAGGGGTTAGATGGCTTTAGTTGATTCCCTAGATCATAAATAAAAACTCTACAATTTATTAAGAAACTTTAGTTGACCCATCAGTTGATTCCCTAGATCAAATAAAAACCCTACAATTTATTAAGAAACTTTAGTTGGGACCCATCAAATTTCCCGGGACTCATTCAAAGCAAATATGTGCATCCCAGGATGAACTAAATCAAAAAACTATCAGCATCACTGTGTAATTATAATCTTAGTGATTTAGAGATTGCCTTTTCTTCAGGAAGTAGAGGATACAGCCTTTTTTCCATTTCTCTATTGTTTTTTGTTTATATACAGCATTGCATTATCAAAGAAGTAATGTCATCAAATTTTCTTGTCTTCCATACTTCAGGAGGTATTTTATATCTCTATATTTATTCCATACTTCAGGAGGTATTTCAATGCCTGTAGCTTTCCTGCTTTTAATTGTTTTCAGAATCATGAATCTGGATGATTATTTTAAGTACAACAAATGATTTGTTAAATATTTTTTTTACGGGTTTAGAAATTTAAATTCTGTATATGTCTCGCTGCAACATGGCTTCTCAAAGATTATTGTTTATTGTTAAAGAATTTGTCTCAATAAGAGCCCCCCCCCCCCGTCTTTGCCACATGGAATAAAAAAAGTTGTTTATATCAAAATTTTCCTCCTGGGTCTTAATAAGTATGCATACCAAATTCAATGGCTTTACATTAATTCGTTTGACTGTTTCTGGAGGAGAGACAAATGAACCCTTGCCAATATATATATATATATAATATATATATATATATACATATATATATGTGTGTGTGTGTGCAAGTGTTTAATTCTAGTGTTTATGTCTCTAGAGGAGAGACAAATGAACCCTTGCCAATATGTATATACATATACATGCAAGTGTTTAATTCTAGTGTTTATGTATTTGTCTGTCGCCAATTCTCACAGAAAATTCCAAATTGTATTGATTTTTGAATTAACGCAACTTCTGAAGAACAGCCATCAAATACCTTTTATGATTTTGAAAGAAATAAAGATTAATTACATTTGCTTTTTATTCTTCATTTGACTAGCAACATTGCTTATATCACCAAGAGTACAAAACTATTGACATTTGTATTTCACAGAGCAAAGCCATCAATTTAAATTTAGCAACTTCTATTCTCTTGTGCTAGAGAAATGGCTTAGTGGATAGAATGTTGGACAGACAACTGCGTGGACTCTATTTTGGTTTAATCTAGGTAATGCTCATTAGGTTTGGTTTGGTTTCTTTGTTTAATGGTATATCAATCTTCATATCCCAATTATGAGTGTTATGCTGGAGAAATGCCTCGGGGGATAGAATATTGAACAGGCAACTGCATGGACTCTATTTTGGTTTAATCTAGGTAATGCTCATTAGGTTTGGTTTGGTTTCTTTGTTTAATGGTATATCAATCTTCATATCCCAATTATGTGTGTTATGCTGGAGAAATGCCTCGGGGGATAGAATATTGAACAGGCAACTGCATGGACTCTATTTTGGTTTAATCTAGGTAATGCTCATTAGGTTTGGTTTGGTTCTTTGTTTAATGGTATATCAATCTTCATATCCCAATTATGTGTGTTATGCTGGAGAAATGCCTCGGGGATAGAATATTGAACAGGCAACTGCATGGACTCTATTTTGGTTTAATCTAGGTAATGCTCATTAGGTTTGGTTTGGTTTCTTTGTTTAATGGTATATCAATCTTCATATCCCAATTATGTGTGTTATGCTGGAGAAATGCCTCGGGGGATAGAATATTGAACAGGCAACTGCATGGACTCTATTTTGGTTTAATCTAGGTAATGCTCATTAGGTTTGGTTTGGTTTCTTTGTTTAATGGTATATCAATCTTCATATCCTAATTATGTGTGTTATGCTGGAAAAATGCCTCGGGGGATAGAATATTGAACAGGCAACTGCATGGACTCCATTTTGGTTTAATCTAGGTAATGCTCATTAGATTTGGTTTGTTTAATGGTATATCAACTTACATATCCCAATTAAGCATTGGTCACACAGAACTTACGCACACCTTTATACTCAAACAACAACCACAGAGTGAAACATGTCAAACACCTTACAGTGCATTCATAGAAATATGAAAAGGAGAAAGTACCAAAGGGAAAGTAGCTAATAGTAAGAGAGAGTGTAAGTGACAAAAAAAGAAACCAAGAGAGAGAGAGAGTAGGTGATAAAAGTAAAGCAAGAGAGAGAGAGGGGGGGGGAATGAAAGTAAAGCAACCAAAAGAGAGAGAGAGAGAGATTAGGTGATAAAAGTAAAGCAAGAGAGAGAGGGGGGATAAAAGTAAAGCAACCAAAAAAGAGGGGAGAGAAAGACTAGGTGTTAAAAGTAAAGCAAGAGAGAGAGAGAGAGAGAGAGAGAGAGAGAGAGAGAGAGAGAGAGAGAGAGAGAGAGAGAGAGTAGGTGATAAAAGTAGAGAGAGAGAGAGGGGATGAAAGTAAAGCAACCAAAAGAGAGAGAGAGAGAGAGAAAGATTAGCTGATAAAAGTAAAGCAAGAGAGAGAGAGAGAGAGAGAGAGTAGGTGATAAAAGTAGAGAGAGAGAGGGGGATAAAAAGTAAAGAGAGAGAGAGAGAAGTAGGTGATAAAAGGAGAGAGAGAGAGAGAGTGGGGATAAAAGTAAAGCAACTGAGGGAGAGAGTAGGTGATAAAAGTAAAGCAACCAAAAGAGATAGAGGGAGGGAGGGAGGGAGAGAGAGGAGAGAGAGAGAGAGAGAGAGAGAGAGAGAGAGTAGGTGATAAAAGTGAAGCAAGAGAGAGAAGGGGAGGGATAAAAGGAGAGAGAGGAGAGAGAAGAGAGAGAGAGAGAGAGAGAGAGAGAGAGAGAGAGAGAGAGAATAGTTGACAAAGACAAAGCATAAAATTCCAACAATTGGTTTGATTTCTTTGTTTAATGACATATCAACTATTAAATGCCAAAGCCACCCTTGTAACACAACAGTGGTACTATTTAGAGCATAGTTGTGTGATAAAGAGGTTCATACCTTTCCCAAGCGTATTAATCCAAAAAGTGAACATAATAGCGAAACTGTAATTTGAACTATCTTACTATAATGTAACAATCTAGCATGTTACCCACAACGCCATGGTAACTCACTCTATGTTAATTTTAATGTAAGATAGATATAGGATACCTGTAAAAGAGGAGGGAAATACCTTGATATCCTACATTCAATTTCCTGAAAGATATAATGCACCTTTCATTGTAAATTACTTTTACCAGTGATGAGTATCCATTAAAAGTACAATTATGCAATTTGTGAACTGGGTGAGTTGTTAGTTTTAAATTATCGCATGAGTTTGATAAAGACATCACATTTTAAAGGCCTGTAGCGTCAACAGATTTAGAGTAATTATTAGATTATATTGACACAATCAAAGCATCTTCTTTTGAACTTCCTCTGCATCTATTTTTACTATCAGAGAGCTTACTATTATTTCAATGCTCTTTAAGAATTTCTGCATTAGTTTTTATAAAATTAATTTTTACTAAGTATATAGATAATGGTCCGCGTGGCATAGTGACGAACATGTTGGACTGAGACATTATAGTAAGTGAGTTGGAACTTCAGTGGTGCTATTGCATTCACAATCGGACTACTACTCTTGGGAAAGGTATGGACCTTCACATTCCCCAGCTATGGATTAAGTAATACTACTAATGTTTTAAAAAGATTAAATTGAAGAAAGAAAGAAAGAAAGAAAGAAAGATAGAGTAGAAATATCAGGAAGAAAAAATAAATAAAGAAAGAGTAAAAGAAAAAGAGATTAAATTAAAGAAAGAAAGAAAGAAAGGATGGCTTTGGCATTGAGTAACCTATGAAGGTTGATATGCCATTAAACATGTTGGACTGAGACATTATAGTAAGTGAGTTGGAACTTCAGTGGTGCTATTGCATTCACAATTGGACTACTACTCTTGGGAAAGGTATGAACCTTCACATTCCCCAGCTATGGATTAAGTAATACTACTAATGTTTTAAAAAGATTAAATTGAAGAAAGAAAGAAAGAAAGAAAGAAAGAAAGATAGAGTAGAAATATCAGGAAGAAAAAATAAAGAAAGAAAGAGTAAAAGAAAAAGAGATTAAATTAAAGAAAGAAAGAAAGAAAGAAAGAAAGAAAGGATGGCTTTGGCATTGAGTAACCTATGAAGGTTGATATGCTATTAAACATGTTGGACTGAGACATTATAGTAAGTGAGTTGGAACTTCAGTGGTGCTATTGCATTCACAATCGGACTACTACTCTTGGGAAAGGTATGAACCTTCACATTCCCCAGCTATGGATTAAGTAATACTACTAATGTTTTAAAAAGATTAAATTGAAGAAAGAAAGAAAGAAAGAAAGAGAGATAGAGTAGAAATATCAGGAAGAAAAAATAAATAAAGAAAGAGTAAAAGAAAAAGAGATTAAATTAAAGAAAGAAAGAAAGAAAGAAAGAAAGAAAGAAGAAAAGAAAGGATGGCTTTGGCATCCTATGAAGGTTGATATACCATTAAACGTGTTGGACTATTATAGTAAGTGAGTTGGTACTTCAGTCATGCAATTACATTCACAATCGGACTACTACTCTTGGGAAAGGTATGAACCACCTCATCCCCCAGCTATGGATTAAATAATACTACTACTGTTTTAAAAGGATTAAATTGAAGAAAGAAAGAAAGAGTAGAAATATCAGGAAGAAAAAGAAAGAAAGAAAAAAAAAAGAGATTAAATTAAAGAAAGAAAGAAAGAATGAAATAAAGGATGGCTTTGGCATTGAGTAACCTATGAAGGTTGATATGCCATTAAACGTGTTGCACTGAGACATTATAGTAAGTGAATTGGAACTTCAGTCATGCAATTGCATTCACAATCGGACTACTACTCTTGGGAAAGGTATGAACCACCTCATCCCCCAGCTATGGATTAAATAGTACTACTACTGTTTTAAAAGGATTAAATTGAAGAAAGAAAGAAAGAGTAGAAATATCAGGAAGAAAAAGAAACAAAGAGTAAAAGAAAAAGAAAAAGAGATTAAATTAAAGAAAGAAAGAAAGAAAGAATGAAATAAAGGATGGCTTTGGCATTGAGTAACCTATGAAGGTTGATATGCCATTAAACAAAGAAATCAAACCAAACCAAACTTTCACTGCATCTATTTTCGCTATCAGAGAGCTTTACTATCATTTCAATGCCCTTTAAGAATTGCTGCATTAGTTTTTATAAAATTAATTCTTACTAAATATACAGGGGTAGTACCTGTGGTATAGTGGCTTATGTGTTGGACTGATACATCATAGAAATGCTTGAGGACAGGATCATGGTGGCTGAGTGGTCTGGGACCCTGATACTAAGTGGTCCACCTTTGCGTTTACTTGGCTTAATGTTTGAAAGAAGATAAATTAGAAAGTAGATACTTCCATTGAACACATCATTTACAAGAATAAATACAGGTTAATTTGCTCTGAAGTAAGGGTTAAAATCTTAGCAAATCATTAATACTGTAGTGATTGTAATTCTTACTGGGTGACCTAAACTTATAATAAAGGTAGAACCAATATATATATATATATATATATATATAAAGGGTGGCTTACCGGTGAATATGGGCACGATCGTTGGAGGTGCACAGGATCCAGGGGTTAAGTCCGTGATAAAACAAATACAAAGTGCTCAATACGAAGTAGAGCAAATTTATTGAGGAAATAGATACAATAGAAACCTACTCGAGTTTCATCGTTAGAATGGATTAATCCAATGGATTTAACCCTGATGATTCTAACGATGAAACTCGAGTAGGTTTCTATTGTATCCATTTCCTCAATATATATATATATATATCATGAGAGGCCTGATTTGATCAATTAGTTTGTGATGTCAAGCCCTAGTACCTATATGATAGACCCAACTGTATTCTTCAAAATGCCAACAGGACCAAGCATTTTTTGTACTAACCATTGCATGAGCTTCAGTTTGTGCATGCCCCCTACACACACACACACACACACACACACACACATATTTAAAATAATTATGGTAATTCGGCTTGGTGTTCAGGAAAATATATACTTTTTTTGACACAACTTGTATATCTGAATTAATTCATCAAAATTTGTTTTTGATTTTTTTTTTTTTTACCTGACTAACATTGAGTATATCTACTAGTATGCATGGAAGGAAAAGAAGTGCTGTGCATTTTTGTTCAGAGAAACTGACCAATTAGAGTGGTCTTACACAGCCTTATTATGACCTAAGTTACCTGAGAAGCTCTAGGCTACAATTACATGACCGGGAGGTGGACACTCACAAGGGTTCTAATTTTAATCACTTCACCCCTTCGCTGGAATCCATTTAAGGGACCTGCTGACTGCTTAACCATGAGGTTAAGATTATCTCTGAATCCTTGTCAAAGACATTCTAATACAGACCCCACTTATAAATATTGATGGGAATTATTATTTTCAATCTATTCCTTTTTTCTTTTTTTCTTTTCTGCCTTTCTCCATTTTTTTTTTGTTTCTTTCGTTTTTCCTTTTATTTCTCATTAATTTTTATTTTATTTTTCTTGTTTTGTTTTTTTTTTTAAATTTTTTACTCATAACTTTCTAATATTTTCTTTTTCATTCTTAATTGTTTGTTTTTATGTTTCATTCACTGTTTTTAGTATTTTTCTTCCTTTACCATATTTAAATATTTTTTATTTTAAATAAAAAACATTCTTGCTTTCATATCACTATCTTGTCTGTTTTGTCTTTCCTTCTCTTTCAGTTTTTTTCCATTTTCATTCAACATTATTTTGTATCTTTCATTTTTTATCCGTTCCAAAATTATTCTTTTTTCTTTCTTTTTCCAGTTTATTCTCTTTTTCTTTATTTACTTCTACAATATATTGTTTTCTTTTTCTTTCTTTCTTTTTTTTTCTTTCTTTCTTTTTTTTTCTTTCTTTCTTTTCCCAGTTTATTCTCTTTTTCTTTCTTTCCTTCTACAATATATTCCATCTGTTTTCTCTCTCTTTTCTTCCTGATATTTCTACTCTTTCTTTCTTGAATTTAATCTGTTTTTCTTTTTCTTTTACTCTTTCTTTCTTTATTTCTTTCTTTCTACAATTTAATATGTCTGTCTGTCTGTCTGTCTGTCTGTCTCTCTCACTTTTCTTCCTGATATTTATACCCTTTCTTTCTTCACTTTATAGTTTATTATCTTTCTTCAATTTAATATGCTTTCCTTTCTTTCTTTTTTTCTTTCATTGTTTCTTTTCTTTCTTTGTTTTTGCTATTCATTATATTTTTCTTCTCCAATTTATTGCTTGATAACTTTCTTTCTTTTTACATGTACTTTCTTTTCCTTTTTCCTTATATTTTTTTATGATAGTTTTATCTTTATTTTATTTCATTCTATTCATTCTTTAGTTTTTGTATTCCCATAATCCTCTTCACCCATTTTCTTTTGTGAAAGGTGTCAGTTTAGCTTCAAAACACCTAATTCCTTTCACCTCTGTTTCACCTTTTAACCCGGCCTCTTCTTAAGAGTCACTGATCCTTTACCAAAATCACATGTCCTTCAGTTTTTTCTCCCTGTGGGTCCTCTTCCAACATTAAGTGGCATAGCAGAACTCCCATTGGGGGATTGAGATTTAATAGAATGAAGAAAGCCTACTAGTGAGTAAAAAGACAGTAAAACTATTTTAAAACCTCTTATCAAAGGTATGAGAATACTAAAGGACCTTAAAAACAAGATGTTTTATTGGCTATGAAAGTAAATCTTGACTTCTTGACCTCAGCATGGCCCAACAACATTTGCTCCTGAATGCCTCAGTGGCTACATTAAAAGCTAGGAAAAAATCAGTAGCATGTTACCCCTTACAACAAGTAAAAGTAAATATAGGTTTATACAAGGGTTTTTATAAATCCCTAAGAGAGCTCAATGTATAATAACTAATAAATTAACTATATTCAGAGCAATATATAAATTAATTATATATATATATATGCACCCAAAACTTAACCAGCCTTCCTATGATGTACCCCACAATTGTATATAGTAAAAAATATAAATGATAGTTACCAAGTGGTGTTGTTTAAGTTAATGCTACCCCAACTAAGATATATATATATATATATATATATATATATATATATATATATATATATATATATATATGATGGATGTGAATACATTATATATATATATATATTATATATATTATAAGAAATTTGAAAAAACAAGTGTTCCAAAAATAGGATGAATTTATTTATCAATGTTTAAACATTTTGGTTTCTTTAAACCTTCATCAGGATGTATCTTGGGGTGAAGAAATTTCAAATTTCTTAATATTGTCGAATTTATTTTCCATATTTACTCCCATATATATATATGTATATATATATATTGATTTCTTCATTTAATGGCATACCAGTAGTGGTACTATTTAACCCATAACTGTGAGGATGAGAGGGTCCATACCTTTCCCAAGTGTATTAATCTGAAAGTGAGAGCAATAGTGAAACTGGAGTTCAAACTCTCTTACTATGTCGCGGTCTAGCACATTAACCCCTATGCCACAATTGCTCTCCCCCATATACATATTTATTTATGATAATATATATATTCACTCTATATTAATTTTGAATATATATTAGTTTTAAGTGTATTGAATATATATTGATATTTATGTATATTTTATATTAATTTTGAATTAACCCTTGTGTATACATATATATGATAATAAATATATATGTTTATGTTTCATATAGATTCACTTTATATTAATTTTGAATATATCATGATTTATATGTATTGAATATAATATAATGAATATATTACAATAATCATTATATCTATTCTATATTAATTTGGAGTAAACCCTTGTGTGTGTGTGTGTGTGTGTGTGTGTATATATATATATATATATTATATATTATAGCATTCACAGACACTGTGTTTCGCCATTTCACTTTATATAGATAAGTTGGCAGAATGACCTATTGTCGGTATCAGCCGGCAGTGACGGGGTCTATCCTCTTTTTATTAGCCCTAGACCAGGGAGATTGTTTTTGCAGAAGTTGACCACCAAACCTACAGTCAGCTCCTCACTTTACTGCACAGATGAGATTACCCAATCTGTGCTACTCATATGCTGAGTTGGCGGGGATTAGTATTGAACCCGGAATGTTACAATGCCTAGGCGGATGCTCAACTAGGAATGGATATATATAATTGGTAAAAAAAAAGGCTTAAAAATCTACCATTTTGTGGTTATATGGCCGATTTTTAAGCCTTTTTCTTTACCAGTTATATTGCTTTGTTCAATAATATTGAACATCGAGCTCTCAACTTCGACATGAACAACTCTAATATTCTGCTGTTGGAAGAAAGGTCCAAATTAGAATCATCTTAATACCAACTTACCTGGTAACCCATCTACGGATATATATATATATATATATATATATATTGGGGAGAATATGTGCTTTTTAATTTTAGTCAGACCTAATTTTTTTTTTTTTTTTTTTTTTTTTGAAAGTTAATTCATTTATTTTTAATTAGGCGGGATTTTAACTACTTAAATGTGAGGCTAAACAAATCGAGAAAAATCAATCTCTGAATATATATTTCGACCTATTAGGTCTCGTCAGCAGAAAAAAAAAATTAGGTCTGACTAAAATTAAAAAGCACATATTCTCCCAAATATACTATCGGCTGAAAATAGCTAAAAGTTGTTTACATATATATATATATATACATACACACGCAATATTACCCAAAGATAATAGACTAAAAATCTCATTCTTGTAACTCAGACTCCAGTGAAATACCATCACCTAACACTGGTGTGAAAAACTCACAAGGAGTGAAATAATAATAATAATAATAATAATAATAATAATAGCACAATGGGAATACAAAACTAGGCACGACTTGGTTGGGAAGGTGATCCACTGGGAATTATGCAAAAAATTTAATTCTGACCATACAACAAAATGGTATATGCATAAACCAGAACCTGTCTTTGAGAATGAGATACATAAAATTCTCTGGGACTTTGAAATAAAGATGGATCACCTTATCTCATCAAGGAGACCAGACCTAGTGTTGATTAATAAAAAAAGAGAGACCTTGTCAACTGGTAGACTTTGCGGTTCCAGCAGACCACAGGGTGAAGATGAAGGAAAATGAAAAGATGGACAAATACCTGAACTTTACCAGAATTGAAAAAGCTGTGGAATATGAGGGTCAAAGTGATACCAATTGTAGTTGGTGCACTTGGAACGGTCCCAATAAACTTGGAAAAAAGACTGGAGGATCTGGAAATCAGAGGAAGAATTGAGACCACCCAGAATACTGCGTTGCTGCAACCGGATAGAATACTCAGAAGAGTCCTGGAGATATGAGGAGACTTGTTGTCACTCAGACTCCAGTGAAATACCATCAGCCAACACTGGTGTGAAAAACTCACACAATATCCAAGAAAATACAAATAAATTTGGAAAGCTGTTAAACAAATATTCAATTTCAACAAGTATAAAATCCGAGAAAATTGAGAAAACGAAAGTTAAAATAATTATTTTATCAAATAATTTATTCCAACACACGAGGAAAACGTGAAAATAAACAACACCATATAATAAGTTCTGTTTATTTAATTTTTCTGGAGAAGAAAATCTTAGTCCTCAATTTCTTTACGGTCGATGACTGTTTATTAGAGACACCCATTTTTGTCGGCTGCTAAGAGTTTTAAAAACGAATTAAACATAATTAAATCTATTATTTAAGGTCAAACTTTGTCTAAATCGATAACTAGTAACATAATGACCATCATTAAAAAAAGAAGAAAAATATCATTACATATGCAATTTATTTTTAATACAATTTATACATTAAAAATCGTCCAAATTTCTAGGAAAAGTTAAGTCGAATTTATTTTGATTCATCGTGTTCAATAATGGTTTAAAAATAGTTTTAAAATACTTATAAACATTTCTTTGTAGAAATAAGTAAGGCGTTACTTTAAATACATATTTATTTATTTATTTAACACATGCAAGGCACAACAAATTAAGAAAACATTAGAAGAAAACGTGAAAATAAACAACATCATATAAGTTTATAAGTGTTTTCAGCAAATATTATTTAATTTGCCTTTTCTGGAGAGGAAAATCTTAGCTCTCAATTTCTGTACGGCAGACGATTGTGTTTTTTTTTCTTTTTAAACACACATACACACAACAAAATTAAAGTAAACATAAAACTTAAATACCTATTTATTCTGTAAAGTTATTCCTGCTTCATGAAATCTTACTATCTCGATATTTTCTCTCGGTCCAACAATTTCAAAATTGTCTTTTTCTTCTTCAAGATCTTCTCGTTGCCTTCTCTCTCGTCGTCTGCTTCAATCAAATATTCCCGCCCTGGCGGTCTATTAGTTAACTTCAAAGTTCAAGGGGAATAACTCCTCTTATTTAATTTTTTTATTAAATTTAAAAATAAAGAAATATCGTAAATTACTTTTTCTTTCTTCTTATTTAACTATAAATAGACGTGTTCATTCTTTTAAGTCATTTAAAAAAAAAAGTTATAACATATATATGATATCTTGTACAATGTACTATGATATTAGTAGCTTCATACATATTCGATATGACTGTGTGCAAACAAAATAAAACCAAAAACTCTAAAATTCTTTTTTTGAATTTTTATTTATTTATTGTGGCAAAATAAAATAGCAAATCACCAATTAAGAGCAGGTCATAAATTAAAACTCTCAGGGGTCATAAATTAAAACTCTTTAAATAATTTTGTAAAGCAAATACAAGACAAAATTATTTTAGTAACAGAGTGGTGAATGCATGGAATAAACTACCATCAGTGAATGACCCATCTCTAAACTCCTTTAAGGCAATGTTAGATAATCTGTGGAAAGATTATAAATATTCTGTGGGATTAAGAGGAATAAACATTCCTCTTAATTCCACACGAAGGAACAGCTGACAGGTCTCAGACCTAATATACTAGCTGAAAGGATATTATTATTATTATTATTATTATAAGAGGGGAACGTCAACGCCCCGCAATCCCAGCGACAAGTAGATAAAACTTGACTCAACTTAACTGTGGAAAATTTGCAACAATGCCTTGTTGCGACCTTCATAATCAGGTACGATGTGAAATAACCTCTTAGGTCTTGTAAAGTTAGCGACAGGAAATCAAACGGTAAATAACAGAATACTTTTTCCGTTACCGGACGCCTAAATCTTCTAGGAATAGTCCTAGGGACTGGCCAAAAAATCAGCTTCTACGAGTTTTAAAAGCGAATTAAATCTATTACTTAAGGTCAAACTTTGTTAGTCCACTACAAAACTAGCAGTTAACGAGGTATTTATAACCCATTCAACCAATCAAAAACGAGAATTACAAATTAATATCAACAACAAATATAAAACACTGTTAATGGATTCTTCGAACTTTTCCTCCCTACGAAGATTACAGGTAAGTAAATGTTTTCATAGCATTTTCCCCTAAATGTTAACTCTAACAAGGTCTAATTTTCTGACGAGCATTGGCTTTTCCGTTTCTATCTCAGAATATCAGAGAATTTTGCGTAGCTCATTCCCCAGCATTGATAACTCAGGTAAAATAGAGTTTAGGTACCACCAGACCGTTTATGCCATCTTGAATAAAACGGAAATAGATATTTCCGAACTTTGTTTATCAAAAATCTCGTAAAAAAAAGATCGTACAGGGTTGTTACAAAGAAAAATAGTTAATTCAAAGATCAAATTATCCGATTGGGAAAAATTACATCGTTATCTTAAAAAATAAACAAACCTGCCCGTATTACATGCTAAAGGGTAATTTTCAGACCGTAATATAGACAGAAAAGTTACTAATTATTTCCCTTTTTCGTTTAACCCGTAAAAGTATGGAATGAAAATTTGAATATTTTTTCTAAGAGAAAAACTGATAAAATAATCTATTATACTTACTTTTTATTTTAATTATTGAAAAAAGTTAAATAAAATAATTTTTTTCACGCTAACACTGTCAGCCTAACAGGAACAAACTTTGGTTACTTAGAAGCGTCTCGTCTCTTTGTAAAACAAATGTCAGCAATGCTCTTCCGTACATTCTAAGGATCACACATTACTATTCAACAACAAAAATTACAAATTCTTTTAAAAATATTAATCGAGCTCGTATCGGACCAATGTTTAGTGCACCTGAATTATAAAATTCATATTTTTAAATATCCGTGAAAAATTCGATTTTTTGACGCAGGAAAAAAAAAAATTTAATTTATTTCACGCAGAAAATAAAAATATTTAATCACACAAAAGATTGAAAATCTCGTAAA
This sequence comes from Doryteuthis pealeii, assembly GCA_023376005.1. Taxonomy (NCBI): domain Eukaryota; kingdom Metazoa; phylum Mollusca; class Cephalopoda; order Myopsida; family Loliginidae; genus Doryteuthis; species Doryteuthis pealeii. The sequence goes on along the minus strand of CM042158.1, from coordinate 16,673,178 downwards.
AATTAATTTCTTAAAAAAAAATTTTTTTGTTGACAATTTAATAGAATATAGTACATACCAATTATAAAAGCAAAAAAAAGTTTCAAATATTAATATTATGACATTTTTTGCACTTTTTATTTCCGATTTCATTAATTTTTCCTCAAAAACTAGACCTTGTACATTCATACAATTTCATTGATATAGTTATTCAGACTCTTATCTTTATAGAAAAAAAAAAAAGAATTTTTTTGACGCGTCATTTTTTTTTTATCTCATAAAATAAAATGGGGGGGAATAGACCTCGTAAAAATATTTCCCCTAATATATTTTAGAAAAAACTATTTCAGATGTATTTACATCCAATGGTAACCATTTATTGAAATTTTCGGGAAAATCAGATTATTAATTGATTTTTCATAGAATTTTAAAAAAGTCCTCTTATCGTAACTTGTTTTTAGCTACGTTAAATTTCAGTTGATTTAACAGTGCAAAAATGAAAACATTGTTTTCAATCATAATTTTCATTATTTTCGTAAGCTGATAAAAAATTTAAAAAATCATCAGGGGTTTGTTTAATGTTTTTTCTTTCGAATGGAAAAAATCTTTTCAACAAAATATTATTTTTTCTGCAAGTTTCAATGTGTTAAATGTAGGGGGGGTAAATTGCACAGGGTCAAATTGGTGGTACCTAATAGAGTTCATCTGTTTTAATTAAGAGAGTGCCATCTCCTCATTAAATGGCAAGCCTCTGAAAACCTTAGTAGACCAGTTTATATACCTCGGTAGCAATATCCCATCGACTGAAAGTGATGTCAGCATACACATAGGTAAGGCATGGGCTGCTATTGACAGGTTAACGACCATATGGAAATCTGATCTCTCTGATGAAATAAACAAATTCTTCCAAGCGGTAGCCATATCACTAGGTATGGTCAAATATCAAAAAGGGAAGTAATAAAAATTTAATAAATTTTTTTTCATTTTCAAACTATTACCAAAAAATCAGGGAATTATCCGATTTTAATGAAATTTTCACCAAATTATTTATTAATGATTTGATTTTATAATGAATAGGTTAATATATTAAAAAACTTAACATTTTTTTTTTTATCAATTCAGAATTTAATGTGGGATTTGACCTTTGGTCATTTGAAGAAAAAAAAAATTCCAATATTCGAAAAAATTTATTTGAAAGCTCAATTTATAATAATTTTTAATAAATAATTTTTTAAAGCATTTTTTTTTTCATAGTTTTAAAAACAATATTTTTCTTTGAATTGCTGCCCCGCCCCCACCCCCCCCAAAAAAGAATCAACCAATTTTCTCTGATTCAATTGGCCTATCATTATTCACTTAAAAATTTAATAGGGAATTTTAAATGTCTGGAAGGTGCCATGTTGAAATCAATAACTTTCTGAGGAATAAAGATTTATTCAATCAAACTAAAAATGTAAGTTTAAAAATGGACAATTTCGCGCAACGTATTTTCTGAGATTTTTATATACTCAAAAAATTTTTACTAACAATTGTTCTTTTTCTACACAGAAGACTGAAATGACATAGGTTTCACCCTTTTTTTTCAAAATATCTGGATTTTTAATCTGGAACCTGAACAATTATTCAGTTCATGTACCCTTGTTGTGTTTTAGTTTTTCTATGTTTTAGCTATGCAGTGTAACTTTGTTGTGGGGAATCTTTTATACATATAAAAAGTAAAGTTGTCTGGGCGGTCTAAAGTCGGTATCAGCCAGTCAGCGAGGGAGTCTATGCCCTTTTCAATAGCGCTAGACCAAGGAGATTGTTTTAGCATCTGAGGTGGAGCGTCACACCTACCATCAGCTCCTTACTTTACCGCACAGATCCCAGTGCTACTCATACGCTGAGTTGGCGAGGACCGGTATCGAACTAGGAACCTTATGGTTTCTAGCCGAACGCTCTACCAACTGAGCTAACCCGGCCCCTATGCTTCCATAACTTTGCCTAAATCCTGAATTAATAATTTGGGGGATAACTCTTGTAATAACATAAGAGTTATGTCCCTTGTGAACATACCTACATATCAATATTACTGTATAGCTGTAACACTTGGACTTTAACAAAATGTCAGGAGAAAAAGCTTGATAGGAAATCCTGGACAAGGCTGGTTGCATTTCACATAGTGCTTGTACTCTTGGGAAAGTTATTCATCCAACTATTCTCCCTTCAGCTATGGGAGAATAGTAGAACAGACTGGGATTTTTAACTTTAATATGGCAATCAGTCTAGGAGAAGGAAAACTTTGAATTCAAATCTCTGCTTAAAAATTGACCTTGTGTTACATCCTGCTCACGTGGTAGGGGTTGGTAAATAAACACACAATGATGCTGCGTGCTGTACCACTTGGAATTTAATGATGGTTTGGTTTCATTGTTTAATGGCATATCAACCTTTGTGAGTTATTTTATGCCAAAGCCATCCTTGCAGAAGGACAGTAGTGGTACGATTTGACTCATAACTGAGGGGATTTTAATGAAAACAGCATTTTTACAGACACTTACCTCCCATCTCATAAAGCATCCAAGTAAGACGAGCAGTACATTTGTAGTATAACTTTAAATTCACTGTTTTCTACTGTAGTAACCATATAAAATGAAGTCATCTATAGTGTTGCTAGATTTTGTTTATTTAATTGTTTGTTTGCTTTTTCTAGCAGCAGCAGCAGTAGCTGTGGTGAATGTATCGGCACACAATGGTTTCCCTTCAGAGAGAAGAATACTCTTAAATGCAGTATGAAGATCAAAATGACAGATAGATGATGCTAAGGAAATGGGATCAGTCTTTTATCTTTTTTCTAATGATTTTGCTTTTCGGCAGATCTCTTTGACAACACACCTGCTTCCTATATCTGACAATTTTGTCATTATACTATCCAAAAGTGCCAAAATGCGTTAGTATTAATTCATGGGAAGTGACACATGTGTTTGAAGATGCCTAAATTACGTTCGACAATATCCCTGTGCATTTTTTTTTTAATCATAGGACCACCCCCAATATGCCTGTCACTTTCTGACTGTTGCAAGAGAATGCTTTAAATTTCCTTTTTGAGTTCAGTGAAGGTTTCGTGTTCAAATCACATTAGAGTCTCCATTTGTTATGGTAGAATTTGCTAACGTGAATTGGGCTTGTTAAAAATTTAACAGTTCTTCCCATGAACATTTGTTCATAAACATACAGGAAAAAAAAAAGCTAAAACATTTGTTTGGCACAAGTGAATAAAAATGTGACAACCAAATTTGTATGTACAAACAAGTGTAATATTTTATATGACTTTGTTTTTAGATAGGAGAAGAAATGAGTGAGTGAAGTAGAAATGTTTGATAGAATTATATTTTGTGTAGGAAGCTGTTAGGGGAGATAACGCTTCCCTGATGAATGATATCAATCTTTAGTAAAAGGGTAGTAGAAGGCAACATCTGTACAAGGAATGATCCTCAAGCAAGAAAACAAGATGGCTGCATGAACACACATGTGAGGACAGTAACTGTCTAATCCATAACAATCCTCCTCTACCATGGTCGGTGATAAATAAAAACAAATGTTGTTGGGTTAAAAATGTATTTAACTGTTTGTAATGACAAACAATAACACTGATAGACTTTGGAAAGCTTTATTCTACTTAGAATAATTGGTACACTTACTGAGAGTGTATATAGTCTAGTATTCACTAGAGAGTTCTCCAAAGGGGAGGTAACTCTCGATTACATAATACACTGTTTTGTATTGTTATTCCTAGCATTCTGGGTTATAACAGAGGCATTTATTGTTTGGTATAATATTTTTTGAGAAGTTGAATATATATACTAGACAAAACATGACACATTGGGTTACCCATTGAGCTCTGGGTAGATAATTGGGATTAGAGAAACGTGATTTGCAAAGTGAATTAGATTCTAAAAAAAAAAAAATACAGTCAGAGAATTTAAAAAAAAAAATTTCTTTTGTAAGATTTCTAAGAAAAGAAACGTTTGACCTAATTTAAATTGAAATGGACCTGATACTTAGAATTCTATTAAGAGCCAGAATGTTGAGAAGCTATGGGTTTGCTGCTGCTGAAATTTAATATGCAAATAAAGGGGGAAATCAAATATCTCTCTCACACTCTCCAATCACTCTCTTTGCAAACACACACAGAGGAACTAACATATATAACACGGAAGTAATCAAGATATACATAGAGAGGGGGAAAGTGACAGGCAGAATGTAAAGTAAGAGATGGGTCTGTTTTTGACTTAATTGCAAATTACCACTAATTAGAACCAATTAAAATGGACTTTTTTCAAACATAACTCAATCCTATAACCAAGGAATATTTTAGTATGAATTTTTTGTCATGAAACTAAAAAGGAAAAAAGCCTTTAGAAAACAATCATTGATTCACTTAGCTTTAATTTGATGATAGAAGATATATATATATATATATATATATATATATATATATATATAATATCATTAAGTCATGCCAACAGCACAGATTCCTATGACTTTCTTTTGCCATCTGTCCCTAACAGTCATCACTCCTGACAAGTTCTTCACACACCATCCACTGTCCATACAGAACTGATCAATGTAAGTTTTTTTGCTAGTCAACCAGCCCTGATGTGTTCATATCCACAGGAGAACATCACTTATGGGAATGTACTCCACCTATATGATACATTAGAGGCGCTCATCGTGTAGTGGTTATCACCATAGGAAATGAACAAGGGGACCTGAGTTCAAATTGTGGATGAGGCTGCATTTCACATAGCACTAATATCCCTAGGAAAAGTATGCATCAAACTATTCTTCCTCAAGCTATGGATAAATAATAGGGCAGACTGGGCTCTTTAAGCATGGTTAGGCAACCAGTCTAGGAGAAGGAAAACTCTGAATTAAAACCTGTTAAACTCTGCTCAAGAAATTTAGCTTGTGTCACATCCTACTTGTGTGGTGGGGTTAGTAGATATATATATTGAGGGTGAGTCAAACAGTAATGCCATTTTGTTTATTTAGGTATAATTATCAACACAGGAACATATGTCATACATCAAAATGAAGCTGGTTCTCTGTGGATCACATCCTTACTTCTCCAATTCGTCACCGTTTCTCTCAATAGCAATGTTCCACCTTCAAATGAGAGCATGTATCCCTGCTCCATAAAATTCTGTTGACTGTTCTTTGAGCCACTTCTTCACTAGGGATTTCACTTCCTCATCACTGGAATAATGTTTGCCTCTCTTCTGCCCCATGAAAGAGGGCTTGAGAGGCAAAAATTATACATGTCCTAAACAAAATGGCATTACTTTTTGACTCACCCTCATATGTACACACACACACACACACACACACACACACACACACATATATATATATATATATATATATATATATGATGAATTGCTGCTTCTTGTCACATGATAACCATCTCTCCATTTAAGAATTTTCTATTTCTTAGTCATGTTTATGCAGATGACTCAACAGGACACTATCTGTCTTGCAAGATTATTTCTCATTGATTGTGAGCTTCATTTAGTGAGATATTCTCATACACTTCCATGTGCTTAGTCAGACCACTAGATAACATGCATGCATATTAGGCAGGTGTTCTTTGCTGGTCTAGTGCATAGAAGCTGGTTGAATGTAGCTTGGCCTTTTGATAGGAACGCATGATTACAAATGTTACAGGTCAGATTGCATTGTAGATTGATGGTTAACACCTCATACTCCAGCTTTTGAAGGAGTTTAGAGTGGTTCTACAAATATTGCTGCTTCAATACCAAGGCTGGAGACAAATTTGAATTGCCTTGGGGACCTCAGCTTCTGGTTTGTGATTCAGTTATTTTAATAAATTATAATAGTAAAAAATATTGGTCAATGCATTTCTATAATAATAATCCCTTCCAATAAATTCTTATAGTAAAAAACATTGGTCAATACATTTTTATAGTAAAAAATCCCTTCCAATAAATTCTCATAGTAAAAATCATTGGTCAATGCATTTTTATAGTAAAAATCACTTCCAATAAATTCTTATAGTAAAAATTATTGGTCAATGCATTTTTATAGTAAAAATCCCTTCCAATAAATTCTTATAGTAAAAATTATTGGTCAATGCATTTTTATAGTAAAAATCCCTTCCAATAAATTCTCATTGTAAAAATTATTGGTCAATGCATTTTTATAGTAAAAATCCCTTCCAATAAATTCTTATAGTAAAAATCATTGGTCAATGCATTTTTATAGTAAAAATCCCTTCCAATAAATCCTTATAGTAAAAAACATTGGTCAATGCATTTTTATAGAAAAA
>CM042158.1:16636871-16661871 GCA_023376005.1 Doryteuthis pealeii | reverse complement strand
AAATGCAGAAGGCCATGTCTATGATTTGAACTTGGATAACAGAGTCCATTTTCTGCCATATCTATTATGCCACCTGTTTCATGCTTATGTACCCATATACATATATACACACACATATACACATACAAATATGCATATATGTACACACACACACACACACACACAGTAAAATGCAGAAGGCCATGTCTATGATTTGAACTTGGATAACAGAGTCCATTTTCTGCCATATCTATTACGCCACCTGTTTCATGCTTATGTACCCATATACATATATACACACACATATACACATACAAATATGCATATATGTACACACACACACACACACACACACAGTAAAATGCAGAAGGCCATGTCTATGATTTGAACTTGGATAACAGAGTCCATTTTCTGCCATATCTATTACGCCACCTGTTTCATGCTTATGTACCCATATACATATATACACACACATATACACATACAAATATACATATATGTACACACACACACACACACACACAGTAAAATGCAGAAGGCCATGTCTATGATTTGAACTTGGATAACAGAGTCCATTTTCTGCCATATCTATTATGCCACCTGTTTCATGCATATGTACCCATATACATATATACACACACATATACACATACAAATATGCATATATGTACACACACACACACACACACACACACACACACACACACAGAAGGCCATGTCCATGATTTGAACTTGAATCACAGAGTCCATTTTCTGCCATATCTATTATGCCACCTGTTTCATGCATATATACCCATATACATATATACACACACATATACACATACAAATATGCATATATGTACACACACACAAGTACACACAACAAACATGTATGTATATATATATATATATATATATATATATATATATATATATGTGTGTATGTGTGTGTTTGTATATAAGACCAATCAGTGATAATGATTTTTACAAAAGGTGAACATATATGAATGAGGAAGGCAATCACAATTAGTTGAGCTAAAATAATGACTGCAGGGAATTTGTATAGCATCAAAGTCTGTCAAGAGATAATTAAAGCCAGCCTCTATGCAATTGTTGTTTGGATGTGGTTAATTAAGTCGAGGATAGGTGTGCTTCGATAAACAGTACGTAAAATGAGGCTGGTCTGTCTTTTTTTTTTCTATGGTAAAAAGAGAAAAAAAAGAAAAAGATAAACAAATATAAGAATTCTTGCTGCTCGTAACAAATAATGTGAATCCCCATTGTGACAAGCATCGCTAAGCAAAGAGGAAAAAAAAATCTCTTTGAACCAAAGGCGATATTGGAAAGGGAGGAAAATATAGGACGGTATGTTGACATAAAATTTGTGCTGTTATTGTTCTTCTGTCATAATACACAATGGCTAAAAAGACAGTTCAGTTTATTAAGTAAGAATAAAAGACAAAGATATCTTCTACAAACAGTGCTACCTTGACTTACAAGTTTAATTCATTCTGCTTGTAATTCAATTTCCTTGTATATAAAATCAATTTTTAGCATTGAAATAAATTGAAAGGCTATTAATCTGTTTCAGACCCAACAAAACATCTTCACTCGTACACCTTGATTTAATTGCAAAAAGTGTAACTGTAAACAGTGCTTCCTACTGCCAACTCCTTAGGCAAAATTCACCTTACTTATTGAATGACCATTGTATATATATATATATATATATATATATATATATATATATATATACATATACCCCCCCCCATCACATTTCTTATAAACTTGTGAGTCCCTCCTCCTACTTATATACATATAAGAGAGTTTTATAATTTGCTTGAAGCATTGTGTATATATTGGTTAGGAGGTTGATTTAGAAGGCTATCACAATGCAGGTGTAAAGAAAAAAAATAATAATACGGTAACAATGATGTTGTGTGTTAACCTGTATTTAATTCTTGAATTTTCGAGATAATATCTTTTTTTACAAAAGATCACTGGAACTGAAGCAGTCTAGTTATGGCATTTCCTTTTAAATGAATTTTTTTTTTGAAAATGATGGTATTTTTATATAACTGTATACTCGTGTTGTATGTTTACGTGAATGCGGTTTTTTTTTTACACCTGCATTATGATAGCCTTCTAAATCAACCTCCTAACCTATATATTATATATATTATATATATATATATATATATAGAGAGAGAGAGAGAGAGAGAGAGAGAGAGAGAGAGAAGAAGCTATATATATATATATATATATTCATCGATGAAGCTATATATATATTGTCATCCACACACAGTCCTGTTGCGTGTTTCATGGCTCAATAATGTGGCTAGACAGGCAGGCTGCATCAGGTCAGGATCGAAACTTGACCAATTTGTTGTCAGTCAGTTCTTACTCTGCACCATCTACACAACCCACTTTTAAGAAAGGGAATTTTATTGATATAAACATATGTATATTTACCAAACCCCTCTGCCTGAGCAGGATGTGACACAAGGTCAATTTCTTAAGTGGAGTTTAACAGGTTTGAATTCAGAGTTTTCCTTCTCCTTGACTAGTTATCTTGCCAAGGTTAAAGAGCCAAGTCTGCCCTACTATTTACCCATAGTTGTAGGGAGAATATATTGATTCATACCTTTCCCAAGGGTATATAAACATATATGATATAAATATATAAGGCTGATAGGAGCACTCTATTCATTTTTGGAAAAGTATGCAATTTTAGCATAATTAGCGTATAATATAATAAAAATATATAAATGTATATATGATTTTATTCCAAGCCTTGCCTGTATATATATGCCACTAGAAAAGAGTATGTGTCCTTTTTGTTCTTGTTAGGTGACACATTTATATCTTTCTTCTAAGTCTTGAGGGAGAGTAGGATTCATACCTTTCCCAAGGGTATATAAATATATAAGGCTGCTATGAGCACTCTATCCATTTAGAAGTATGCAATTTTAGCATAATTAGTATATATATATATATATATATATATATATATATATTTGTGTTTATTTAAGTATATGTATCTGTTTGTAGGAGGTACATATATGAAGTTTGGGCATTAGTGTGAAGCATTAAAGAAATTAAAAATATAAGAAACTTGTTTGTTTTAGAGAAAAGTTTCGTTTATATATATATATATATATATATATATATATATGTGTGTATATATGATCTTATTCCAAGCCTTGTCTGTATATATATGCCACTAGAAAAAGATCATGTGTCATTTTTGTTCTTGTTAGGTGACACATTTATATCTTTCTTCCAAGTTTGTTGCCTATGAAACCTTATTAATAATCTGGAATGATTTTTCAAGTGATAGGCTTTAAAATATGTCACTGATTATCGTATCACTAAGGACATCACTAATCCTACATCCATTCATCTAAAAACATTTCTAACATCATTATCTCCCCTTTCTCATTAGAGCTCTCTCACATTTTTTCTTTCTTCTTTTAAATTGCTGCTGCTGCTGCTCCTCCCCTTCCTCCTTCCCCCTCGCCCTTCTCCTCTCAATTAAAGACAAGTGGGATGCACTACCCTCATTTACTTTCTAATATCAGTTGGAATAAAAGCAGGATCTGTTATTAACAAAAAAAGGGGGACAACTTAAAACCATTAACTCAACTATTTCCTCTGGGAGATTATTGCTAACTATTTGACCCCACATTAACCAGACATCAAAGAGTTCCCATAATCCGTGAGGTCTTTTAGGAAGCCTTTGGAATGAGGTGGCAACTCATGATTCAATCAGTTCCATTCAACTATATTCTGATTCAGTGCTTATCAATTTTGGTTTAGATACGGATTCATTTCTTAGAACAGTGGTTAACAGTCGAGAGGAGGCAGTTAAATGTTTGCCAAAGATCAGTGAACATTTATATGCAATTGCAAATGCTTTGATTAGAGTTTGGTTTTAATAATGTGTGTTCTTATATAAGAGTATTTATTGATTTATATATAAGATCACTTAATGTTTTATGATATGCTCAGGAATATTTAAAAGTGTTTATATAAGCTATGTTCTTCTCACTTTCAAAATCTTAATAATACGATTAAAATATCTATATCTATCTATCTATCTATCTATCTATATATATATATATATATATATATATGTTTGTGTGTGTGAGTGTGTGTGCATTTGGGCAGCATTCTTTCATTTATACATGTAGAATTAAAAGTGTTATAGGCATTTTAAAATGCCTATACCACTTTACCTACCAATTCTCCTCCTTCCAGCATCCACAACCCTTAATATACTAACTTGAAAAAAACTGGAACATACCCACATCACCCCTGATGATGGCACTTCTAAGTACCGAATGTACTTGGGATACGAACTTCGGTGGACTAATCTATGGATTCCATCCAAATATAAAAAAGTTGGCCAGAAAGCTTGAAAAGATTGTTAATAAAATTGTTAAACAGGAGATGTGCCTTTTGTTTAATTCTTCATGTATACACACACACACACACACACACACACACACACACACACACACACACACACACACACATATACACATATATATATATATATATATATACAAATAGTTTGATAGTAAAAATATACAACCAAACTTCACCTGGGGAAAAAAATAAAAAAAAGAAAAGACGAAGAGGGTCATACCAATGAAAATAATGAATTATACTATTCTGCATTTGTACCATGAAATACAAACAGCTTCATCCATGATTTAAACTCAGGATGCTGAGTACATTTCTTATGATGATAACCATTTATGTGCCTCCATAAATGATAGAATATAAATATATACACACACATATATATTCTATGATTTATTATAACTACATACTATATATATATATATATATATATATATATATATATATATAGTTGTAATATCTAGATAAGCATTATGCCATTTGTGTTTCCTTTGTGGAATAAAATGTAGATGTTTAAATGAACAATTTGGTATAAAAAGGAAAATATAACTTTCTTGCTATTTTTATTATTTTCTCAGGTTTTAAAACATATTCTGTTTATAATAAACACATACACAATTATGATTGCTGCACATGCCAGCTTTAGGCATGATAATTTCCATTTTCCTTACAAATAAACAAAAGATATTACTTTCATAATGTTTATAACATATCTTGAACAGAACAATGTCAAACACTGTAGCATTTATCTTAAAATAAAATCAAATAATTCTATGAGCGGATACATATGTATTTTTTAAAGAATGAATATTTAATAATTTGGGTTGAATATAAGTTGAAAAAATTAAAAAGGTTTTTGTTGTTATTTAAAAGTAGAGCAATCCTATGAAATCTTTTGTGAGCCAAAATGCTTGCAAGAGATTTTTTAGGAGGATTGATGATTTTGCAATCATTGCAGAAAACTGTGACTTTTTAATATTAAAGTGGATTGAAAGAAGCATATGAAGTTTATAATTACATTCTATACATATATAACATTCTCAAATGTCTACTTTATGTATATTAGAAAATGGCATTAACAGATGATGTGGTTGGTGAAGATTGTCTAAAGAGTGTCCTCTGATGTTAGGTGGGTTTCGACTTTTGTGTCATGTGGTTAAATTGAGGAAACTGAAGAAGATAGCATAAATCATGTATATAGCATCCACATATAAATAGATATATCTATATTCAGTATACATATATAAGAACTGAATCCAGAACTCAGTTCATGTCCTGAAGAAGGTCATACATACATATATATATATATATATAAAGAGAGAGAGAGAGAGAGAGTTGGTCTGAGGATTGCATAGGTGAGAAACTATCAGTAACCAGTCCGTGCTACATTAACTCATATATATATATATATATATATATATACATATGCCTAGTTTAAGCTGCTCACAGTGGCTCTCTCACCACTAAGATCCTACTGTAAACTGCAGGAAGCAATTCTTGCACAGGTCACTTATTTATACTGAAAAGCCACTATGTTAATACCCCTGCAATCTTTAGTTGAATAGAATGTGTTCTGAGATGAATAGATACAGAACTTGGAAATATTCCATCATACAGATAAAAATATCAAGAAAGTTTGGTACTGCTACGGAGGAAATTTGGTAGATAAATATATATATATAAAAGTAAAAACTTGTTGGGGTGGCCTAATGTTGGTATCAGCCAATCAGCGAGGGAGTCTATCCTCTTTTCAATAGCGCTAGACCAAGGAGATTATTTTAGCGTCTGGGGTGAGGGCACCACACCTACCATCAGCTTGTCACTTTACCGCACAAATCCCTGTGCTACTCATATACTGAGTTGGCGAGGGCCAGTATTGAACCAGAAACCTTGGGATTCCTAACCAAATGCTCTATTGACTGAGCTAACCTGGCCCTTAGCAAAGAAAATGTTAAAATACCTGCCATATTAACAGTTATAAATTTATTCAATTGGCTTCATGTCACTGTGTTTCCTGAGAAAATAGTACAGAAATCGCCAAAACTTGTTTATATTCTTATAATGTTGAAATAGACTCTTAGTGTATATATATATATATATATATATATATATATATATATATAATATATATATATATATTTTTGGGAGAATATGTGCTTAATTGAAGTCGTACCTAATTTTGAAAGTTAATTAATTAATAATTAATTAATTAGGTGGACATACCTATTCAAATGTAAGGCTAAACAAATCGAGAAAAATCAATCTCTGTATGTACATTTCGGTCTATTAGGCCTCATCAGCAGAGCTATTGTCGGCTAAAAAAAGCCATATCAAAACACATCGCTTGTGTATTTACTTCTCATATACATATATATATATATATATATATATATATTCTGTGTATATACTATCCAGTATATTTATGTTTAGAATAAGCAAGGTAGTTAGTGGGGAAGAAAATAAATTTTAGGAATGTGTTACTTGAAAATGGTCTTATAACCATCTCACTAAGATTACTGTTGGTGCTTTTCTCATCATGACTCATCATGACTTCAATAAAAGATTGTTGTAGATCCACCAAAAGAAAAGTAAATATTCTCTTATAAAAAAGGGCTGTAACATAATTTATCATACTGAGCATGTTTTAGATTAAAATACTTTAATTCAATACGGAATCAAGTCATTTCTATATTTGGTTTTGTTAGAAAGACCTAACAAAAATTGAGTTGCTCCCCTTTGATCAGTGGGGGACTGATGGGAACCCGGACATAGGAATTTCACCATGTTACTTTGGAATGGGATTTGGACTGTACGGACGTGCGTAAGCACTAGTCACCACATGTGTCAATTACGGTTGGGCTAGTTAAGTCATTTTTAGGGTAGAAGCATTTTCTACCCTGTGTTGAATAAAACCTTGTTAATTTTCAAACAACCTGGTCTTGCATTATTATTTCAGTCTTCCAACACATGTGAGCTAGTTAAGTCATTTTTAGGGTAGAAGCATTTTCTACCCTGTGTTGAATAAAACCTTGTTAATTTTCAAACAACCTGGTCTTGCATTATTATTTCAGTCTTCCAACACATGTGAGCTAGTTAAGTCATTTTTAGGGTAGAAATATTCTCTATCCTGTGTTAAATAAAACCTTGTTAATTTTCCAACAACCTGGTCTTGCATTATCATTTCAGTCTTCCAACACATGTGAGCTAGTTAAGTCATTTTTAGGGTAGAAATATTCTCTATCCTGTGTTAAATAAAACCTTGTTAATTTTCAAACAACCTGGTCTTGCATTATCAATTCAATCTTCCATATTTTATCTGTATGTAAAAACATAACAATCAGAATGACTTTATTCTGCATTAAATGACCTAAAGGTTGATGTGCCATAAAACAAACAGCCTTGTCCAATATTTGAATTTGGTCTGCTTATTCTATTTCCTATGATGATAACTGTTACGTGAAATGCGCCTCCTTAATGCTAATTAGAATACTACAATACTATGTTAAAAACCATAACAGGATTTTTACAGCACCTGTTTTTACTTAAATGGTCACCCATCTAAGTACTGAACATGATCATCACTGCTTAACTTTGGAAATCTAGCAGGAATCGATGCTTTCAATGTGACCCTGGTGGGTGGTTGGTTGGTTGGTTGGTTGGGTGTTTTATGGCATATCAACCCTTTTTCCATCTAAATATTGAAAAGTCTCATCACTGCTTAACTTCGGTGATCTCGATGTGACTTGACCGTAGGCCTTACTCTGGTGGTAAATATGTAATTAACTCAGGCCACATGAAGAAAAATATTATAGATTCCTAATGATTATCTATTCAAAGTTAAATTCATTTTTGTTTTATCAATTTAATTCAATTTAGCAGGGGCAACTCCAAAATTGATCTCCTCTGAAACTTGAAATATGTAGATGTAATTATAGATACTAGGCTTCAGCCAAATACCCTCCAGCCATCTTCAGGTGTCCGTTTTCTATTTGTTGATTATTATGCTATTTTGTCCCTTGAGATCCTGTTTTTTTGCTTCTTCCTGCCAAACCCGATTATGTAGCACAATAATGAACTCATACACAATATCCTCAGTCAGCCAAAAATGGACACTCGGACTTGACCAGAGGGTAGATGGCCAAAATCTTATCTATAATAACATCTATATATAACAACCAAGATGAAAACAATAGTTCGAAAAAAAATCCATATATAATGACAAACAGACATTATGTTGTTTCTGGTTTGAAAACAGTACATTCGTGTACTTGTAAATTCTTCAATACCTAAATAAATAAATGTCTACTGCTTATGTCTATATTCAGATATCAGTTATCATGTAATTATTTATATATATTTACCAACCCCTCCACATGAGCAGGATGCGACACAAGGTCAATTTCTTAAGCGGAGTTCAACAGGTTTGAATTCAGAGTTTTCCTTCTCCTAGACCGGTTGCCTAACCAAGGTTAAAGAGCAAGTCTGCCCTACTATTTACCATAGCTGGAGGAAGAGTAGGATTCATACCTTTCCCAAAGGTATTAGCTTATGTCTATATTCAGATATCCTGTGGAGTTCAACAGGTTTGAATTCAGAGTTTTCCTTCTCCTAGACGGGTTGCCTAACCAAGGTTAAAGAGCCCAGTCTACCCTACTATTTATCCATAGCTGGAGGAAGAGTAGGATTCATACCTTTCCCAAAGGTATTAGCTTATGTCTATATTCAGATATCGGTTATCATGTAATTACTTATATATATTTACCAATCCCTTCGCACGAGCAGGATGCGACACAAGGTCAATTTCTTAAGCGGAGTTCAACAGGTTTGAATTCAGAGTTTTCCTTCTCCTAGACGGGTTGCCTAACCAAGGTTAAAGAGCTCAGTCTGCCCTACTATTTATCCATAGCTGGAGGGAGAGTAGGATTCATACCTTTCCCAAGGGTATTAGCGCTAAGTGAAATGCAATTACCACATCCATGATTTGAACTCTGGGCAACGAGTCCATTTCCCATGACTTTAACCATTACACCACGTGCTTCCTAGCTCTTCAGAGCTTTAGCCTCACCACCAGATACCATTTAATGGTATGGTTTATATTTTACTTATATAGTCAGTTTATATAATATCAAGTCATGGAGGTGTGCGTGCGTGGTGTAATGGTTAGAGTTGTAGGAAATAAACTCGTCGAGCGGATTTAAGAGGTTTGAATTCAGAGTTTTCCTTCTCCTAGACTGGTTGCCTAGCCAAGGTTAAAGAGCCCAGTCTGCCCTACTATTTACCCATAGCTGGAAGGAGAGTAGTTGGATTCATACATTTCCCAAGTGTATTAGCGCTATGTGAAATTCAAACAGTCTTGCCCTGGATTTGAACTCTGGTCGTTGAGTCCACTTCCTATGACTCTAACTATTATGTTATGCACCTCCATCATAACTAATTACATGATAACCAATACCTGTGTTGGGTTGTTTTCCTTTGCCTGGAAGAGTTATCTTCCCTATGGGTTCCCGTTTTTTACCACCAGGGTTTCATTTAAGCGCCTGTTTCTCCTTCTTTTCTTCTCTGGGAACTCACACACCTAGGTTAGACGTTTATGTCTACACCTTTTCGTGTGGGGGCATCAGTCCCCATTACAGCTACTAGTAAGTGACTTTAGTCTATGGACTCTCCATAACTATCCATAACTTTGTATCTTATTCCTTTTATATATCTTTGTCACGTACATGTATTCTATGTTATAAATGTTTCTCCATGTGCTTATATTAAAGTCCATGTTATGTTTAACATGCGTGTTGGAGTTGTTTTGTTCAACCAATTATAACATTATTATAACCTTGAACCTATATATATATACACACAGCTTCATCCAGGATTTGAACTTGGGTTTACAAGTCCATTTCCTGTGACTCTAAATATTACACCACACACCTACAACCAATCAAATATACATAACAACTGTGTTTATTTGTTTTTATTTAAAATATTATAAACATATATATATATATATATATATATATATATATATATATATTATATATATATATGTAAAAATGGAATTGGAATTGAATCCGACAATATGAGGAAGAATGAATAAAGAAAAGAAAGTACAGAATGGATAATAAAAGATGAATTTAATCAATATCCCTTACACATGTGTTTCGATCAGTTTATCCTTGTGTACATGATTCAAACTATTATTATCATTAAATAAACAAATGAAATGAAATAATAATAATAGAAAAATGTAAAAATATTTTGTACACAGAGAAAATTCGACCTTCATCAGAGTCAAATTTTATTTTGAATGTTTATATATATATATATATATATATATATATATATATATATATATATATATATGTGCCCAAGTTTCCACTAAGATAAAGAAAACCTTTGAATAAGTCTCAAAAGGGAAGGATCAAAAATAAATGCATTTTATTGATAAGTCATACATTAAAGATTTGGGAATTATTTTGTTTAATTTGTTACCTGCAACAATGGCCAAACAAAACAAAAGGAAAATATAGAGGTGGGAATGAAATCAACATTTAAATATCCCATTAAATAACAAAAGGTTAAAAATATTTTCTTTCTAAATGTTTGTCAATTAGGGGTCACTTCACTGGTTTGTGCATATTTTTCTCGGTCAATATCCTAAGATTCTCCTCCTTCTATATTGACTTTTATTGTGAAAGAAAATAGTTGATGTTCAGTCAGCCATATTGAACTACCCACTTTTTAGCAAAAGGGATCATAAGGTTCTTTATGTTTTCACCTCTTTTGGGAATATATTTGATTAGCTGAGTCACAGGAAACAAAAGTCAAAAGCAGAATCAACTTGTAAGGATTTGGATCACTTAAAAGGGAAATACGTTTTTAGTAACACAAGTTTTGTTGTTTTTTTTATTTCTTTTACAACTTCCTTCTTCATTTATTGTTTTTAACAGCTTCCTACTTCATTTTTTTATTTTATTTCTAAAGACTTCCTCCTTCATATTAATAACTTTCTATTTCATTTATTATATCTATTAATAATGGAGATTCGTTTCCGGTTTTTGTCTGTAACAAAAACTATGTCACTGCTTACGTTACATTACCCAAAATCGTCATAACATAGAATAAGCAACATTAGACAGTCCTCATTGTTTTTTAAAACAAGTTTTAATAAATACATGACTGGTATTATATATCCATATATAGTTTGTTTTATTTTAATACATATTTAAAGTTTACATTTCAAATTGTTTTATTTTTTAATCCTTTAATGAATTTGATGATTTTACTTACTTAGGATACAAACTCGCTGACATTGAATTTTTTACCCAAAATCGTCATAACATAGAATAAATACACTCAAAATTTGAACATGCAACATTAGACAGTCCTGATTGTTTTTTAAAACAAGTTTTAATAAATACATGACTGGTATTATATATCTAGTTTGTTTTATTTTGATACATATTTAAAGTTTACATTTCAAATTGTTTTATTTTTTAATCCTTTAATGAATTAGATGATTTTACTTACTTAGGGTACAAACTCACTGACATTGGAATTTTTAACTCCCACCCCTCAGGCAATATGTTTCAAATAATCTATTTTTACATCAGCCGGAGGGCGTTTTTTATTTTGCTAGTCTTAATAATGTCCTTCTTCATTTTTTAAATTTTTTAAATAATTTCCTTCATTTTTTATTTCCTTTATTTCTGTGGGTAAGCATTACACCACGCACCACCACTGGCATACAGACCTTTATGGGTTATTTAATGCCAATGTCATCTTTGTAGAAGAATAGTAATGGTACTATAGCAGGGGTTCATACTTTTTCCAAGGGAATTAGTCCAAATGTGAATGTAATAGTGTGACTGGAATTTGAACTAGATTACTATGATGTTAACCATTGTGTTATAGGGACACCTTTTCCACAGTTGGAGAGTGGTTCAGCCATAACATCATGATAATAACAAAAGTAACATTAAAACAAGATTAATAATCCAAGCAAATGCTAATTAACTTTAGTGAGTCAAATAGACACTTACACTGATCTGTTAACTGTGTTTGTTGTTCATCATAAGATATTTCAAAGAGAATTCTATATTCATAGGACCCTTAAACTATCATTATTCCTTATATCTGCTGTGTATGCTTATATTCAATTATTATCTTGACTGCAAAGTAGAAAGTCTCTTTGTCCCTATTATAATTAGATCTTATATGTTAAGGTTCAAAATGTGCAATGCAACCTAGACAAGTACCTAAGATCAATATCCTGAGATGTGATGAAAATATATATTATTCAAAAGACTACTACAACAGAAACTTGTTATTGTGTTACAAGGATGTAAATATGATACACAGACCTAGCTTGAGGGCAGCTGACACTTTACTGCAAGCTGAGATATGCAGCTTTAATAAGAGAGGGACTTTTTTTTTGAATATAGAAATGTTAGCAATTCAGTGGCAAACTGACTGGAGATGTAAACGTTTTTATAAACACAGTATATATGAATTCTGACCAGCAATCAGATCACCCCCATCAGACACACACACACAGCAGAAGTGGCCAAAAAAGAAAGTAAGCTTTGCTGCCTCTTGTGCCAAGGGCATATAACTCTTGTATTTTTAGCATAGGGTAAAATAATTCCCACAAGTACATTAAATGATAATTTTATTTAGGGAAGCCAGTTTTAGGGCTGGTTTAGCTCTGTCGGTAGAGTGACTAGGAACCACAAGGTTCCTGGTTCAATACTGAACCTCGCCACCTCAGTGTATGAGTAGCACAGGGATCTGTGTGGTAAAGTAAGGAGCTGATGGTAAGTGTGGCGCTTCACCTCAGATGCAAAAACAATCTCCTTGGTCTAGCCCTAGTGAAAAGGAGATAGACTCCCTCATTCTGGCTTTAGGCCTCCCCGACGCCTTTACTTTTATTATGGTGGGTAGGCAACACTTTCAAAGCAGATGAGAAATCCATAGTTTATATATATATATGTTTATATATGTATATATATATGTGTGTTTATATATGTATTTATATATATATATATATATATATATATATATATATATATATATATATATAAACAACAATGATCACTAAGATTATATTAAAAATAAATAAATGAATAAATTTCTAAGATGAATACATGTATGCTCATCTTATCAAACCTAACAATAATTATTCATTTTATTAATAACTAATTTAAGTATATAATAACAACATAAGTTCAACTTCAACTTTCTTGTACAAATCAATAATATTATTTACGAAAATTTAAAATTCCCTTTTTTTTTCAAATGTCACTCATCACCAAATATTATTTTATTTCTCCAACTATAAGCATCTCAAAAATTAAAAAAAATTTTTTTTTCAAACACTTCAAAATTCTATTTTGACCGTTTTAACTTCGAGTATCAAATATTTTGCCCTGAAGAAGGCCGTTTTCTTTGAATACTTAAATATTTTATATTATTATTATTATTATTATTATTATTATTATTATTATTATTATTTTATTTCATATTTAAAATAATAATACATAGAATACAATCTGTACATGGACAAACTCTCGGTCGAAACATGTGTTGGCATTTCATTAAATCATTTTTATCCATTCAACATTTTCTTTCCTTTATCTATTTATCCTTTCAACATACACAAATACACACACACACACACACACACACACACACACATATATATATATATATATACACAAATATACATGTATTTTTTACACACACACGCGCACGCACTCTCTCTCTCTCTCTCACACACATATATATAAATGCACACATACGTATATGTTTTGGTTTATCACACACACGCACATACATATACACATCAATCTGCTTTTGAAGGTTCCAATAATGTAGGGTTATTTTTAAGGACTGACCTGACCTTGTGACCTTTGTCTAGAAGGGACATTCATTGGAATTATTGAAAAGTTTACTCACCTGAAAAGAGAAAGAAACAAAAATCAATAACAAATTTATTCAAAAAGATAATTAAGAAGTGAAAGACATTTTTATTAGAAAACGATAACAAAAGACCTGAAGAAAATCTTATTATAATGGAGATTGTGTGTTGTTCTATCTGTAACCAAAACTATATTACTACTCAAGTCATAATTCCCTTAGTTATTTACGTTACATTCTCCATGATTTCATTTTTATTTACACCTCAATTATTAATAAAATTATTTTACATTATTAATACTGTTGGCCATATCTACATACTAATAACATGCAATTGTATTCATGTATACAACAAAATAGTGGTTTACAGTGTGAACGGGAAGGCTAATTTGCATATTGATATTAAAAATTTGATTTTGATAGATATGTGCTTGGTATTATTGATTTCTAATTGTTTGGCTTTTATTTTAATGAATATAAACAAAAATCTTAGGGATGAATCTTAAAAGAAATCGATCAAGAAGAAGAAATAGTTAAATTAGTAAAATTTAGCAATGAAAGACGGGAGTGATGGAAAATTAAGTTTTAGTTGTTCTATTTTTCAATTATACACCCCTCTATTTCAAGTTGTTTTTTTATCTGCATTCTTATTTAGTTTTATTAGCTTTTCTAATTTGATATGATATTTTATTACATTAAAACGTAAATACTTGCACCCGGAGAGTGCACATATTTTGTTGAATTAGTAATTAACCACTGTTTCCCAAAAAACAAACAAACAGCTCTGTTGGTGAGGCTTAGAATTGGATAAATCTATTCCCTGCAGAGGGGTAAGATCTCAAAAAAAAAGGTGGGGTGTTCTGAGTATGACACTAAACTGCATCTAGTGCTGAGGGTGTATTCCTGGAGCTCTGGGGAGTGTAGAGAGCCACCTTGTTGCCATTACTCACAGGTCCACTCTCACAGTGCTAATAACACACACACACACACACACATATATATATTATCATACTAATCAACTTTTGCCTCCTAAAAGCTTTTTACTGTTTAGTTTAATGACACGAAAATTATACTAAATTATTCCTTACTTTTAGGATTGAATTATGTTTGAAAACAATCATGTTTTAATTGGTTCTAATTAGTCGTAATTTGTAATTAAGTCAAAAACCGACCAATCTCTTACTTTACTCTCTGTCTATCACTTTCTTCCCCTCTATATATCAATAGACTTGGGAGAGGGGGAGTATTTTAAATGTATTTCTATGTTAAATTTCACAACCAGCAACCCGTAGCTTAAATGAGGTAAAACATTGCCTTTCTTAGAAAGCTTACAAAATGATTTTAAGGTTTCGTCCAGCCGTATTTATTTAAAAAAATTATTCGCTTTGCTAACTCCCATTTTCCTAATCTCAATTATCTACCCAGGGCTGAATGGGTGACCCAACAGGCCACGTTTTGTCTAGTATATATATATATCTTATTATAATGGAGATTGTGTGTTTTTCTGTCTGTAACCGAAACTATATTACTACTCAAGTCACAATTCCCTTAGTTATTGACATAACATTCTCAATTATTTTATTTTTATCTAAACCTCAATTATTAATAAAATTGTCTTACATTATTAATACTGTTAACTATGTCTACATACTGACAACATGCAATTATATTTATATATACAACAAAATAGCGGTTTACAGTGTGAACGGGAAAGCTAATTTGCATATTAATATTAAAAAATCGAATTTAATAAATATGTGCTTAGTATTATTGATTTCTAACTGTTTGGTTTTATTTTAATGAATATAAGCCAAATCTCTTCAATGAATCTTAAATGAAATCCATTAACAAGAAAAATAACTGTCATTTTATTCTTTATTTCCTCTTTTAACTAAATACTTAAATTAGAAAAAATAACAATGAAAGACGAGAGTGATGGAAAGTAAATTTCAGTTGTTCCATTTTTTATTATACTCCCTCTGTTTTAAATCTTTTATTATACTCCCTCTGTTTCAAATCTTTTTATCTGTATTCTTATTTAGTTTCATTAGCCTTTCTAAATTAATACAATATTTTATTACATTAAAACTTAAATACTTGCACTCGGAGGGTGCATATATTTGCTAGTATATATATATATATATATATATATATATATATATATATATATATATATATCGTATTTGACAGCATATAGGGCGCACTTTTTTTCTAAAATTTTGGCTCAAAAGATTGCCCTGCGTCTTATACATCTTAGGTGAAGTTTGAGACCTCCCGTAGGCCTAGGGTATAATATTATTATTTCCTGCTATTGATATGTCTTGTGTATGCTTATTGCTTGCCTATACTGTCAAATTGCTTTTATACAGCTATGTTTCTCCTTGTGTACAGCACAGCTAGACTGTTTTCAACAATATATGCTTAAATACACTAAAAACTTTTTTTTCTGAATCTGACCTGCTGAATATGCCCGTGCGTCTTATATGCTATCAAATACGGTATAATGAGAATTTTGATATAGATCGTTTAATCTACAAGTTCAATAATCATATATTATTTCTTATTTGTATCGAATATTCTCATTGGTAAAGAAGATGGTGTTCAGCTAGAATTCAACTTATGAATAAAATACTTTCCTAGAAAAATCTGACAGTTTGAGGCTATTGACCACGAAAGACTTTAAAGTTTTTGATGTTGGATTTGGTGTTTCTTTGGTAAGTCAGCACACCAGGGGAAGTTCTTTAGTGTCTAGCCAAAGGTCGGATGCAGGTGACTTTTAAAGATTTCAAGACGAACAATTGTTGTCGGATTTATTCTAATTCTGAACGAGATTCGACTTTTGTGATAAACTTATAACACGTAATTTAATGTCTAAGGTCTCGCTGGTTCATACCAGAGTCTGATCAGCATTTTGGAAACATGAAGATTTTATCATTTCTTGCAAAAAAAGATTATCAAGATTCTACGAGGAGCAATCAAAGTATATCTGTTGAAGGAGAGAGAGAGAGAGAGAGAGAGAGAGAGAGAGAGAGAGAGAGAGAGAGAGAGAGAGAGAGAGAGAGAGAGAGAGAGTCGAAAAGGTTATTTGATCCTCCACTTCTATACAACAGTTCATACCTTGCTTCTCCGACTAGTCATTTGCACTCCCCATACCTTAGTAAGGCAATGCTTATCTATATGACAACTAGTGGCAAGTACAGCATTTTCCTTCACGTGTTGAATACCCATGTAACAGTATATATATATATATATATATATATATATATATATATATATATACTGTTACATGGGTATTCAACACGTGAAGGAAAATGCTGTACTTGCCACTAGTTGTCATTAAGGTATGGAGAGTGCAAATGACTAGTCGGAGAAGCAAGGTATGAACTGTTGTATATATATATATATAATATATATATATATATAATATATAATATATATAGTTACATATTAAAGAAAAATTTAAAACCCGGCCATGTTGGCTTATAAATTTATTTCAATGAACTTCTTTTATTCATGAACTTGGACTCACTCAAAGAGTGTAGTTGTCAGACAAAATAGAATTTTCTCCCTATTCACATTGAAGGAGGGGCTTTCCCACCTCACGTGTCCTTTTTGGATTTCGATTGTAAGTAATACATTTCTTATACAGGGTGAGCCAAAATGATCTGATACATTTGAAGATTTAATGATAGCAAAATAGAATAAATAATGAAAAAAGTGTTATGATTTTCCAAATGTACATATGATTTTGTTTTATTTCGTTTAAAAAATTACACCAGTCAAATATTCGCCGTTATTGTCCACACACTGTCAAAGACGTTCGCAAACGTTATCCATAACTCGACCCTGTACATTAAAAAAAAAAAACTACCCCAGTGTGCTATCTATCTATACATATATAAAGGACAGTTGTGTGTATGTGTATGTCCGGAGGAAACTTCGAAAATAAAACAATTAACGACAAAGTAAATAAATATACGCATTAAATATCACCAGGGCTTGGTTTTTGAGCAGAAATAATGAAGATTTGATTCATATTTGTGAAGATAATTAAAAAGATATTTACACATTAAATATCACCAGGGCTTGGTTTTTGAGCAAAAATAATGAAGATTTGATTTATATTCATGAAGTGCTAATACATAGTGCTAATACACTTAGGAAAGTTATTAAATTTAAATGATAACAACATGGATTTTCTTTTTTGCATTTAGTATTTTAAATAGTAGACATTAATTTTTATTTTCAGAGTGGCTGGATCAAGGCAAGGTCTTTTTTTTACATAGGGATTATAATGGGGACCTCCTGCGAGGATCCAACCCGTGATTCAACAATAATAGATCAGCGAGACTCCTTTTTTTACGCCCCCCTCCTCTACCAAGGCGACGCCAGGTAGCCGCTTCTAGTTCTAAATAAATAACAAATGATTTATTTCCTTTTGAGGATTTGAAGAAAAGAAAAAATCCAAAAATCCCGCTTGCCGCTCACTCAGGTATAACCCTTCCTGTGATATTTTTTCTCAGCTTAAAATGGGCTAGATAAAAGCGCCACCTACATTCGATAACAATGTTTTTTTAATATATATGTATACAATACCAACTGGTAGTACTCAACAGGAGTCGCATAGTGATGAAAAAAGAAGCTGTCAGATGGAACGTGAAGTTAATTGCAAGAGAGCGGCAAGCGAGGGGGGAGATGTGGCGGGGAAGAGTAAACCCGGAACGGGAGAAGAAAAGAAGGAGGTACATCAATTTTTGCTAATAGAGGGGTGGAGATGCTGTCAATTGGTTTGTTAAGAGAGGGTGATCTATTGATATACAGATCCGGGGGGGTTCAAACCGACCTCTCCCCCCCCGCAAAAAAGGTGGTTGGGACTTTAAAAAATGGTAATAAGTAGGGTACAAGCTTCATGTGTATGGGGAGGGTGGGAAGGTTACAGAAAGTAATGTGAGGAGGGAGAGAAGTTGGCAGAGCACGTCTCCTAACTTTCAACAGTCTCAATGTCGCCTTATATAATTGTTGTAAGCTTTGACAACTTTAAAACCCTCACATTTCCACAAAGCGCCTGAAGTTAGTCTTTCTTACACTCCATGAACTTTACATCTAGCGGTATTTTTATTTGTTTATTTATTCACCTATATTTTAAGGCGCGCTTTGTGTAACGGTTATGAATTGGGTATCAATGGCCCGAATTCAAATTTTGGACGATACTGTTTGCATTTCGCTTCGCGCTAATGCTCTTGAGAAAGGCATGAATCCGTCTGTTCCCCCCTCAACTATGAGTAAATAATACGGCACGCAGAGTTCTTTAACCTTGGTAAGGGAACCAGTCTAGGAGAAGAAAAAGTCTGAACTAAATCTAGCCGCACATCGCTTAAGAATTTACCTTTTATCACATACTGCTTGTGACAGAGGGTTTGGGTAAATGCTTTAGTACTTGTACCTATTGTACATCGTGGGGTAATGGTTAGCAAGCTAGTCTCGTAAATAGTCTATATAAATATAACATTACTATAGGTTACCTTATTATTTCTGCCCCATCCTGAATATCAAGGGCAGAAACATATATATTTCAGTTTTTATCCGTATACACCCTCCCACACAAATTTACACCCCCACACATACATACCACGAATATATCTTCCTAATGCACCTTATGACCTTCGGGAATTGACGTATTTAAAGTTTGATTCTTGATATGTTTGATATATTCTCTAGCATACTTGACATTCAATCGACTCCCTTGCCGACCCCGCCACAGATCCGCTCGACATGGGTCACTGACTACATGGGCCACAGCGGTTCGATATGTGGGATTTATCAAGATGGAGGGTGGGGGGCGCGAAAGAAACAAATATCGTTTTTGGAAAAGAAAAAAAGGAAAGAAAGAAAAAAGACTCTGAATACTTTAAATACTGAATTAACATTGATTAAAATATATACTTAACTCTTTTTCACGCACACACACACACACACACACACACACACACACACACACACTTTCACACGCACACGCGTATGTATGTATGTATGTATGCATATACATAGATAGAGTCCTATAGTTTTTCCTATCTCTCGATCAGTATGTACACATGTCGATCTATCTCTGTACATATTTATCGATCTATCTATCTAGACTGAGCTAGTTAACTTCTGTTCATATCTATGTATCTAAAACAGATTGAAACACTGCAGCGTTCGCTAAATAAACATCACTCATTTTATGAACCTGTATTTTTTCAAAATTTTCACCATATTACATACTGTCGGATTCACTTCCATTTCTCTCTTCCTATCTATCTATCTATCTATCTCAATTTATACATATATGTTTGTCTATCGATCTATCTCAGTATCTATCTATCTAGCTGTACATATCAGTCTTTAAAAAGTGGTTTGTAGCTGAAAATGTGCTCTATCAAACGCCCCGACCTGTCGGCTGGGGCGTTAGAATGCACCGACTGTACATCTGCAGAGGGGTAAGACTCCCCCAATGGAGTCACCTGTTGGCCGTAGGTGGCGACCCGTGATGCTTAAGGATAGAACCCAGGTGGTTGAGCAGTCCATGACTTGCAATACTTCACTTTGGCCCTTTCTTGGGCTAGACGGGCGGTCAGAGACCCCCCTCCGATCAATCGGCTGGTCACGTCAAGCCCTAGCACCTATATGATTGCCCCAATCCTATTGCCCCAACCTTTTTTTATCATATGGGTGCTAGAAGGCAGTGGCTGAGGGTCTATATGGCCTGGGAATGGCGTTAAACTCTATCTGATCGTGAGGTTCCAGTTTTGGAGGTTTGGGGAATGTGGAGAATCCCTTCATCACCATTGCTCCCTGGTCCACTCTGACCAGATAATCTGGATTTACATTTTTGCATTGCATCTTGGACGATTTGGACGGTCTCATTTTTAACCAGAGGGTTTTGCAGGATGATAACGGACGGAAGATTTAGGAACAAGCATGTATATATATGTGTATATATATAGTTATTTACCACGTATCCCACGTGTACGGGTTAGGCTCAAAGCCCTATTAATGTGGCACCACCCACAAGTCGTGACTCATGAGTGGCGGTTGAAAAAGTGCGTTGATCCCGTCGGTATTCCTCCCAAGGGAGGTGCCTCAAGCACTAGGCAATAAACCCAGCCTTGCCCCTTTGAATCAAGAGGCAGGTGTTGCCTGGGGGATGACTCCCTGGGATCAACGCTGTTTGCTTGTAAGGCTCAGGGTCGAAGCCACTGGACCCTCGGCTGGGCCGGGTCTCGAAGAATAGGGGGCTTCTGTCCTGGATAATTGCCTCGAATCCCTGGTATGCGACTTATATCCTAGTTAGTTAACAAATTATACGTTTATTATACGTTTAAGTCGGCCTCCCCACTATAGATGAGGTTGTGGCTCGCAGACTTAGGAGGTAAAAGATAACATAGCTAGGTATAACGGCATGCTAAAATAAGTGCCGGAGTTGAAGTACATTTCAACTTTGTAAACGGTTTTATTTAGTAAACGTTAATTTCCTTTACTTCTGAAAGAATGTCCGGGAGGTATAGTCAGTCGCATTGTCAGGTTCGGTGAAAAGAACGAACGAACTTACTCAGAATAGAATTGGCTTAAGTCAGTTCGGGTTTTATCTTAGGTCTTCCTTGAGACACGGTTGCTTTCCCCCCTCCCTTGTGGCAGAGGTGGTTTGGCTCGTAGCCAAGCGAAACACGTGCGTCACATTATGTAGCCGATCAGAGAAAGAGAAAGGGCTTTTGTCACATGTCTACAAGACACTAGTTTTCAAACGGAAACTGAAGCCAGGAAAGTTCTACGCAGTCAGGAATAAGTAATCGCGTATTTATCTATCTAAATATTTAATTTATTTTATCGTATTTTATTTTCGGAATGCTAGGTGGCAAGAAGATATCTAGTCTCTACAAGGACAAATATTAGCTGGAGTATATCCGTGATATATTAACACTGAACAAAACGGAAGGAAAAACTAAATAAACTCGATTACACATACAAGGACTTTTAGCATTTTATATGCATGTGGCATTACAAAGGAAGAATACATAAACATGTTTCATGCTAGAATTATACACATAATTACATGATCAAGTAGTATGTGAAAGGAGTACAAAAATGGAAAAACCTCACTTAATTAATATAGATAACATAGTCATGTGTCTTTACCGTTCCCTGGTAGAATCTAAGACAATGATAGTGGCCAGTAGAAACCGAAGAGGGTTCTCTGAGACTGTCGTGTAACGCCCTGCGGCCCGTAACGAATTATATAGAGAAGATAATCATTTATTATATTTTTTTTAATGAATTTTTGTTGGAGGTATTTCCAACATATCTGTTATAGTTACCGTGGCAAGAAACAGGCGACATTACTTTCAGAGCAACCTCCTTTACGAGGGAGATACGGCCTCTAGAGGGGCTTCGACCTCTCGTCCTCAGAGTAAAGTAAAATTAATCGCGTGGTACAAAGTGGGGGGGTGGGTCGTCCTTCAGGCAGAACCTACCCTCTCATTTAAAAGTGGCAGGACCGGATTTATTCCCCGGTGCCTGATGCGCCTCAAAATGGTAATGCCGAAGGGATCACGCAGTTTTTGCACTGAGCAGTGAATGAGCTTCGTTTTGTGCGTGGATCCCCACATTAAATTGTCATTGTGTCAATCCGGCCTGTCAGTAAAATACTTACAACCTCTTGTTCATCATCGGCAAAAAAACAAAAAAAACAAAAAAAAAACAAAACAAATATAGCCAGTGAGTTGGATTATATTGTATATATGTGCTGCAATACACCACTTAAATTTATAGACTAAGCGAGGTCATGTGGTTTAAACACCAGCCAATCAACAGCTCGAATACGTGGTTGGTTAACTACTTAATCGGCTAATATTGACAGATGTCCATTTACACTCATTGACGAAAGACCTGCAAGACTGAGGAACACTAAGGAACAACCAAAGGATTCTTCACTAAGGATCGCGCTCTGCTTAACACAAAGGATCTCCGTTGGACAGCGATCTTGCTTGAAGCCTAAACGATGACCACAAAAATCGTAACACAGTGGAGGTGACTATGTGAAAATAATTGTGTTTTATAACTGAAAAACTTGCTCTATCTAGGTATTATTGTGTGTTCCTGTATATGTTGTAGTTAACATAGAAATAAATAGGGAGTATTACTTTCAGAGCAACCTTTGTACTTAATGAATAATGAGATCCCCACTTAAATATGCATTGGAAATCTCCTTTGAAAATAAACTGGCAGAGTTACAGAATAAGCACCAAACACCATTTATTTTTTTTTGTGTTTGATCTTTCAGACATTTCTTCGCATTATTAAATGATGAACCTAATCTGTTAATCTTACTTCTTTACCATTACACCACGGATTATTGAATAATAAACCACGGAGTTTCACATAGTACAAATTTTTTTTTTCGAAAATAATTTATTCCTTTTTTAAGAAGTTAGGGGACATGGCGTCCAGTATCAAACTTTAGTATTCTCTTTCAAATACCCTTATTTTGTGATTTTTCATTTTTTATTTCGCGCCTACTTAGATACAAGTGAGAGAGAGAGAGAGAGAGAGAGAGAGAGAGAGAGAGAGAGAGAGAGAGAGAGAGAGAGAGAGAGAGAGTAGTTTTTAGAGTGAAAGTCAGGGCACGTTTTTGTAAAAGCGTGCATTTTAAACTGATATCCTATCGTAAAACTCAATCAAATTAAAAAAAATCTGAATCTCTGCTGCTTAAAATAATAATTCTAAGAAATTTCTGAATATATATATATATATATATATATATATATATATATATATATATATAAACAAATTTTTGGTACAAATTTATATATAATTAAAAAAATATCATACTTTATTGATCAGCAATTTTGAATAGTGAAAAGAAAAGGGAGCGAAAAAAAGAAGAAACTTGAGGGTCCTTTCGACCGGTGCTTTTTCAAAAGTAACGACCGGTAGATCGTTTAAAAGTCACACTGTATATAAATTGGGTAAAAGAGGGAGATTAAACCATACAAAATGGTGGGGCAATATGAAGGAATGCTAAAGGGGGAAAATTGTATATTATACCTTCATGTTACCCCCACTTCAGCTGTCATATCCCCAGTAAAAATTACCAGGGAGTGTTTCAAGTGTCTTTGTCGACTTATATATATATATATATATATATATATATATATATATATATATATATATAAGTTAAGGTAGCGTGGATATAGGGTCAACGACATCTAATTACAGACAGTTTCTTACCTATGCGATCTTCACACCACGTTCGATTTTCCCTCTTAGTCTGAAGACTGCATAGGCGAGAAACTGTCAGTAACCAGGTGCCATTGACTCCATGTTCACTGGTTACTGACAGTTTCTCGCCTATACGATCTTCAGATCAAGTGAAAAAAGTCACTTGGTATGAAGATCGCAGAGACGAGAAACTGTCAGTAACCAGAAACCGTTGACTTCATGTCTACGCTACCTTAACTTAGGTATAAATGCCCTATCCATGATATTGAGCACTGTTTACTTATAAATATAGCATCCACATTATATATTATGATATATATTTTTTTATCTTTATTTTTTATTCTTACTTTTATTTTTTAAACTTTTATTTTTTTATTTTTGTGTTTTTAAATGAGGAAGAGTCCACAGCAAATGAGAATCTTATTTTCTCCATTGTATGATG
>CM042158.1:16569371-16631871 GCA_023376005.1 Doryteuthis pealeii | reverse complement strand
TTTGTTTGGCCTTGAAAAATATTGCGTCATACGTGATTGGATCAGATTTTTATCTCGTTCAGACACTATTGTCTCGACTGTCGATTAGTTGTCCGACGGCTATTGTCTGCGATCAACGTTACTCCAAGGAAGTGTACAAAAATTGTAACGTTGCACGAACTGGCAAGCCTTACAGAAAGATTACGGATATCTATTAATAATGGAAATTTAGTCTCTTTTTGTCTGTAACCGAAACTACGTCACTGCTTACGTCACAGTAATTAAAAAGATTCTATGAAAAAAGAAAAGAGTCAAATTTTCATGAAAATTTTGACACTTTTTCACCTTTAGATGAATTTAAGTCTAAAATATTTTTTTTCTAAAATATATTATGGGAAATATTTTTTGCAGGGACGACCTTCTCCATTATTTCATTTTAAGAAATCCGAACAAAATATATTTTGTTCGTACGATTTAAAAAAAAATTATATAAAGATAAGAGTCTGAATAATTCAATCAGAATTTTTTAGATACGTTTTAGAGGTCTTTACTGTTGTAAAACAAAACAAATATCTCAGTGGTGTGGAGTGAATATGATGCTTTTGAGTAAGTAATTAATTTCTAAAAAAATTTCAACGTTTTATTTTAATTATCTAATTCCTCTCCCTTAGGCAATATCTTTTGAAAATTTACTTTTACACCGCCCGGAGTGTGTGTTTTTTTTGCTAGTTATGATAATGACGAAATTATTAGTTTTGTTTCAATTAATTTGCACAAGGTTGTATATAATGTCGTTTTAATTTGCCTTCATGAAGCAATGGCTGACGTACGGCTGCTTCGTTCAGTTTTATGACCTCTCTTCTATTTACTATCAGATTCTGACTTGTAAAGCTTATATGCCAAAATTCGAAATCTTCGCATACTTAGCGACCTCGCTCCTAAATATTTACAAGATATCACTCTCCATCATAAAAAGTCCCCTCTTGCTCTTATTCACTGCCCTTCCCCTCCAGCAGCCAGTTCGGCATCTCCCCTGGACAGTGGTCAAGCAGGAATTAGACATTTGTCGCTATGCACTCCGCCATCTTCCTCCTTTGCGCGGCAGACTTCAAAAGTATAGAGACGGAATTTCATCCTTGGCAGTTATCCAGACCAGGAATCTTCACCCTCTTCCTTTTCAAAAGAGGGGGGGGGAGAAGGGGCATTGAGATTTTCGGATTTCTACCGGAGTAACCATTCTGAGAGATTTATTTCTTTGAAAACTTATATTAACCTTCTTAAGTCGTATATCAGCAAGAATGGTAAATTATTCCATCATCATCATCATCATCATCAAATCGCCTTTAAAAACTTATACTAACCTTCTTAAATCTTCTCAAGTATATATATATATATATATATATATTTGCCAACCCCTCCGCACGAGCAGGATGTGACACAAGGTCAATTTCTTAAACGGAGTTTTTCCTTCTCTTAGACTGGTTGCCTAACCAAGGTTATAGAGCCCTGCCTGCCCTACTATTTACCCATAGCTGGAGGGAGAATAGTTGGATTCATACCTTTCCCAAGGATATTAGCGCTATGTGAAATGTAAACAACCTTGTCCAGGATTTGAACTCGGGTCGACGAGTCCATTTCCTACGACTCTAACCATTACACCACGCATCTTAAGTCTTATATAAGCAAGAATGTAAAATTACTCCTGCATCATCCTCTTCCTCATTATCATCATCCTGATCATCATCATTATCATTACCATCGTCTTCGTCATATGATACTAGTTGTGATCAAAAAGTATCGAGATTGAAGCTTTCAATTTAAAAGATGATCTGGTTGGTTTATTATGAAGGCAGTTAAAAAAAAATCTGTGTCAGCCATTCCAAGATCTGCGGGGCACCCCATCGTGAAAGAAGGGGAGGAAGGGAGATAGTTGTATAAAGAGGGAGATGGATGAAAGAGAGTGAGAAGAATGAGAAATAGAAAAGAGACAGAGAGAGAGAGAGAGAGAGAGAGAGAGAGAGAGAGAGAGAGAGAGAGAGAGGAGGAGAGGGAGAGAAGAGATACAGAGAGGGAATAATAGTGAGAGAGGGTATGGAGAAGAGGAGAAATAAGTTAAATAGAAAGGGCGAGTGAAAGACAAAGGAAGGCGCGAGAAAGGCAAGTGAAAAGCGCTAGTATCTTAGAGCAAGGAGGAGGATGAGGAGAGAGAGAGAGAGAGAGAGAGAGAGAGAGAGAGAGAGAGAGAGAGAGAGAGAGAGAGAGAGAGAGAGAGCTTCCTCAACAGATATCCGAAGGTAGGATCACGGCAGTCAAGATGACAACGCAGACATCGGTAGAAAACAAGCCTGGTGACATGGTATTTACATCGTACCTCACGAAATGACAACAAGTCTAGGGACATGTATTACCCACAACCAACAGGTCAATTACCATTTTCTGACACACACACAAGAATATCGACAGAGACATATTTTCTCGTGGACAGACAACAAAAAGCAAAATTCTCACCGAGTAAATATATATTTACTCAACCCGTACGCCACGGGTAGGATGTGACACAAGGTCACAGCGAGGATCGAATTCGCTATTCAGATGTGAACATTTTCCTGGGCTCCGACCAGGCCGATTTGGCACAAAGACTTTTTAACATAGGGAGCCATGTACAAACTGAAGCTCATGCAGTGACCAGTGCAAAAAGTGTGTGATCCCTAATAATAATAATAATCCCGAGAAATCAATTATAGCTTCAATTAACTATTCTTAATACAAATAATTTGTCCACAGCTATATAGTTTCAAATAACTAATAATTGTAATCCTTTGTAAACAATTATAGCTTCAATTAACTATTCTTAATACAAATAATTTGTCCACAATTATATAGTTTCAAATAACTAATAATTGTAATCCTTTGTAAACAATTATAGCTTCAATAACTATTCTTAATACAAATAATTTGTCCACAATTATATAGTTTCAAATTACTAATAATTGTAATCCTTTGTAAACAATTATAGCTTCAAGTAACTATTCTTAATACAAATAATGTGCTGTTATATGGTATCAAATACTAACAATTTTTGAACAGATCTATTTGACTGATTTATTTTATATCTTACTAGTCCAGAAGCCGAAGCCCCTCGTCTATGTTATATTCTGATAGGCCGTTAAAAAATAAACCAAAGCAAGAGAGGTAAATGATTGATGGCTTTGTTTGGTTTTATTTGTTTAACGGCATATCAACTCCCTATGGGTTATTTAATATCGAAATTTGATTCATTTCTTAATATTTGATTGTATCCATAACTATACTTTCAATGTTCCATAGAATTTTAAAATAAAATATTGAACTTTTTTATTTGTCTATAATCATTTATTTACATATAGTTATATGATATCAAATATCCCCATCTAATACAAAAAAAAATACCCATAGTTTTATAGTTTCAAGTATTCCTAACTAATACTAATAATTCATACACAATTATATGGTTTTAAGTATTCCTATCTAATACTAATAATTCATACACAGTTATATGGTTCCAAATAACTATTTCTATTTGATAATATTTACTTGTTTACACACAGTGATATAATTTCAAGAAACTAATAATAATAATCCCGAGTAAAGACGTATTTACAGTTAAATGGTTTCCAGTATTCCTATCTAACATAAATAAATATATTTACTACTACTACTACTACTACTACTACTACTACTACTACTACTATTACTATTTTATTATTATTATTATTATTATTATTATTATCATTTCATTTTCACTCCTTTTGAGTTTTTCACATCAGCGTTATTTGATGGTATATCACTGGTGGCTGAGTGACAACAAGTTCCTCAGGTTTCCAGGACTCTTCAGAGTATTCTAGCTGATTACAGCAATGTAGTAGTCTGGATGGTCTCAATTCTTCCTCTGATTTCCAGTTCCTCCAGTCTTTTTTCCAAGTTTATTGGGACTGTTCCAAGTGCACCAACTACAATTGGTATCACTTTCATTCTCATATTCCACAGTTTTTTTCAATTCTCAGGCAAGTAGCAGGTATTTATCCATCTTTTCATTTTCCTTCAGCTTCGCCCTGTGATCTGCTGGAACCGCAAAGTCCACAAGTTGACATATTTTCTTTTCTTTTTTTTTTTGTTAATCAACACTAGGTCTGGTCTCCTGGCTGGGATAGGATGATCCGTCTTTATCTCAACGTCTCAGAGATTTTATGCGTTTCATTCTCAAGAACAGATTCTGGTTTATGCATATACCATTTTGTTGTATGGTCAAAATTTAATTTTTTGCACAATTCCCAGTGGATCACCTTCTCAACCCAGTCGTGCCTAGCTTTGTATTCCCGCTGTGTTAATTATTATTATTATTATTATTATTATTATTTGTAGTAGTACTACTACTACTACTAGTAGTAATAATAATAATAATAATAATAATAATCATTTGTTTGCACACATTTATATGTTATCAAGTAGTATTCCTGTTTAATACAAATAGTTTTTAAACAAATCTGTTTGACCTATAGATGGGACCCTAACAGGTACTACCACTTTAAGTCAGTGTAGAACTATGAATAATAACAATGAAGACGTGCTCCATACTCCACAGAGCTCCAGAACTAGAGCCTCACCCCTGAATGTGGTTTAGTATAATACCCAGGATACCCTTTTTTTTGTGTGGGGGGGGGTATCATACTTTTCAGCAGGGGATACAGTCGGTGTATTCAAAGCTCCGTCGACAGGGTTGATAGACATTTCAGTTAAAGTGAGTCGCTGATCAGGGGACGTTGGCAATTGGTGTCCTCGTGCCAATTTATTTGATGCATCGAAACGCCCTTGGGTTCAGCAAGATTAATGGCAAAAGCATCAGGTAAACCCTCAAGCCACTGCAGGGGATCGAAAAAAAGTGAGAAAAGATCCTTCCGGGTTTCACCGGGTGTTGAGCAAAGCACACAAGAAGATTAAGTGTTGGGTAATGGGAAAAGGCCGTAGGTGCCCCGGAAGAAGTTGGCAAACGTGGGCATTTGAGCGTAATGGATAGGGGGAAAGGGTATGATGGGGAATGCAATAGATGTGGGGGGCGGGCAAGCCTATAATAGGAAGATAATGAGAAAATATGACAACTATAAAGTTCTTCCTAAAGCAGGAAAAGGTTTAAATGATACTAGCTTGCTAACCCTTATAACACAACTAGAAGCGGCCAACCGGCGTCACCTGGGTGGGGGTTTAAAAATCGCAATCTGGATCCTCGCAGGATGCCCCATTAAAATCCCTACGTAAAAAAGACTGTGTGTTAATCCAGACACTCTGAAAACACAAACCAATCTCGCCTATTTAAAATATTAAATGCATATATATATTATATATATATATATATATAATATATATATATGCTGTTACTACTTAAGTTTTATTTTTTAATTATCGTTATAAAATGATATTTTTACATATACCTGCCCCTCGTTGTTTCTCAAAGTCCAGCGGAATGCATACAGCACAACTACGCAAAATAAGTACGATGAACCCGATTCCCTAACCCGCTGGCATAAAATAACACTAGGAGGGTTGACATGCCGTTAAAATCAATCAACCAATCAATCATAAATCTTTTGGCTGATCTAAAGAGCCTCTTCTCTTCCAGCAAAAGGCATATTTTTTATCAAAATAAAAGCTACTATTTATCAATATTTGATTTAAAAAATAAACAAAGAAATGCTTCCAGTTTCATAAATTGTCTGAAAACTCCTTCTTATTGTCTATTAACACTATGTCTGGTCTCCTAGACGGGATTATGTGATCCGTCAGTATCTCAAAGTCACACAGGATTTTATGCGTCTCATTCTCCAGAAAAGATTCCAGTTTATACATATAGAATTGAGTAGCATACTGAAAAATTTGGTTCTTGCCCAGTTCCCAGTGATCAGCTTTCCCACTCAGTCGTACTTAGTCTTGTACCCACTTCCTATTAATTTGCAGCTTTTTGCATATTATATAATTAACCGTTTCATCTAATCTATTTTCGCTTTCTTGTTCTTATGGCACTCTGCAATTATGAGATATTCAGTTTCTTCCTTGAGTTTTTCCTTTCTTAATCATATTTTAGCCATGTCCAGGTCTTACTCATTTTCAATCTCTCCAGTTTATCCCTTGAAGTATCCGTATAGTTGTTTCCTATTCCTATATCATGGCTGTATATTCTTATGGTTTATACAAGAGTTTCCAGTTCTTTTTCATTGTTTTCCAAAAATCTTGATAACTTCCATCAAATACATCAAATGATTGATTTTTATCCTGTGATTATCAACAATTATTGTATCCTTACAAACTATCATACGAAACTATAATGAAATTTTGTGTTTTTCACAGGTTATAATTTCCAGATGTTCTTTGAGATGAAGAATTTATTTTATGAAAAAAAAAAAAAAAAAAAAAGAATACAACGTATTATTTCCTCTAAATGAGGTTTTATCCAGTAATTTCACAGATCAATGGCCTTGAGAAGTTCCCTCTGAAAAAGCACGTTTCAATTTAGGAAATATCGTCTATAAACTTGAAACTAATAAGCACGCAAGGGCAGGTGTGTTAACTGTTTAAATGCATAATAAACTGTAAACATATATTCCCTAAGGTTTCACTTTCATTTTCACTTTCACCGCGCACGTGATAAAAAACACATTAGCATAAAAAGAAAAGAGAGCATTTTTCGATCGTCATAAATGAAATCAATTATATAGAATTTATATAAGTGAAATCATCTCAATCTCAGAGAACAGTGATAGCAGTGTTATTAGAAATAATATACCGGACGTACTCGCCTAAATGTCGAATTTGAAAGCCTGGATTTTGGAGCAATAAACTGGCGTAACGCGCTTAGCGAACGGTTATCGTCATAGGAAATGGAATCAGCGAACCGAGTTCAAATCCTGAACGAGGCTGTTGCTCTTGGGAAAGAACCTGTCCATTCAGCTATAGGTAAATAGTAGTGCAGAATTGATTCTTTAATCTTGATTAGGCAACCACTCTAGAAGTAGGAAAACCCTGAACTCAAACCAGCTGTACTCCCCTGAAAAAATAAACTTTGTGTCGAATTCTATCTATGGGGAGGGGTTGGGTAAATGCATGTACATGAGTAATAACTTTGAAAGTTGAAATTGAAAGGTCACGTGACGGACAAGAAGTAACCCTTGGAATAGAATATAATTCCATAAATTAATGATTTCGCGATTTTATAGATACAATCTATAAATAAAGATCCTTCTATTCATGAGATCGATTTATACACGAGTATACACGGTATATACAAGAAACTGGTGTCGATTATAAGTGACCGGTGTTGCTAATTCGGTCGAGTGTCCGCCTAAGAACCAAAAGCTACCTGGTTCGATACCGGCTCTTGTCAATCCAGCACATTAGTAGCACAGGGATCTGTGCGGTAAAGTGAGGAGCTGATGGTAGGTATGGCACTCCAGCTTAGACGTAAAAAAATCTCCTTAGTCTAGCACTAGTAAAAAAGGGATAAACTCCCTTGTTGTTTGGCTGATACCAACTTTAGGCCACCCTTTACTTTTATAGATAAGTCTCTTCATTTGCCTGTGAGTAATAATTTTCTAAAATTGAAATTCAAAGAAATAAAGCTTAAATAAAATAAAACTTCCTCAAATTTTCAATTATCTTATTTGTTGTTCTCAAATCAATCTTATTTTTAGTGTCCACATTAGCGCTTCCACAGGATAACGTCGCCTATGAGCTCGTCCTTGCTTCTCCAGCAGTGTCCTGTGTGTCTAGTCCATCTTACTCGGATGGTTTGTCAGATGGGGGACAGGTGGCCTTACAGCTGCTTCCTTGTGGGATGCTGTTTCCACGACTTGCTCAAAACTGCTTGCAGCATTCTTGTGCAGCTCCCATCTAGCTTATTCTCAAGGCACCTCGTTAGGGTCCAAGTGGTGCAGCTATACAGCAGTACCGATATAACCACAGCCTGGAAGAATTGTCTCTTTAGCTTGTCAGGAATCGGATATGACTGATAATTTGTTTGTGACCAACCATGCCTTTCCTATTCGTGTGTGAGCTGCTCAGCAAAGACCTACATTGACCAACTATGTGAGGATACTGGCTGCTGTGCAGAACAACTCACAAGGGCAATGAATGATAGGAAGGTTGGCGAGAGATTGTCATGGATAACCGTGCTGATTACGCGACATGATGATGATGATGATTTTTAGTGTATCTGTTTATCTGCCAGTCTGCAATAAACAAAGCTATGTACCAAGTAAACGAATGTTCTAAAATCTAAGATAAATTCATCTTTTTGGAACACATTGGTTTTTCTTATTTACTACATACCAACGGATTTGTATTTTCATATTTTACCACTCATGTGTTATGTATGTAAGCTACCCCTGACTAACGTCCCTTGTTATACTGTGTAGCTCTTCTATTAAAAGAAGCAGCGCTACTTGCTGTTAGCATGACCCCAGCAATAAAGATGTTTTATACCCAACTCCGTTGTCGTCCTCGTTTATACTAAAAGTACACTAACGTAACATGGTGGCAGTGATGAGATTATATAAATAATTAGAATAAATTTCACTCCAAAGAGGTAGTTGTTGCCTATATAAAATTAATATTCAAATTAAAATATCAATCACTCAGAGAAAAGAAAAGAAATTAGGACTAGCCTTAAAAAAAAACAAAAAACAAAAAAAAACAATTAGTTATCAATTCAAGCGCATTAAAAAAAAAAAATCCCTTTTAATTGCTAGCAATAGTTAAGCAATTTT
Organism: Doryteuthis pealeii; assembly: GCA_023376005.1. NCBI lineage: Eukaryota > Metazoa > Mollusca > Cephalopoda > Myopsida > Loliginidae > Doryteuthis > Doryteuthis pealeii. The sequence continues at coordinate 16,623,100 of CM042158.1, read as the reverse complement.
GTTATATGACAATGTTGATGAATAAATAAAACATTTACGCAGAGTCCTTTTTATTTATTATCCGATTAAATTGAATACTACAAAGAACACGTTAAATTTTCCCTCCAAAAAACAATACTGACTCGACTTGTACGTTTAAACTAAATAAATTAATAAAACCACAAAAACAAACGAAATAAAAGAATGTTTTCATTAGATCTAAATAAAATTTTAATTATATCAAGAATCATTCTTTATATGGGTTTGTTTTTGTTTGTTTTTATCTTATTTGCCTATATAAGCTACCCCTGAATCATGCCCCTTATTTTAACACCTACTGTGTAGTTCTCATATAAAGGGAAGTAGCTATACTTGTTATACTTGAGTATAAAGCCGTAACCATCAAAGTTGTAGTCTGTCAACCGTCTGTCACAATGTTACTAATCTGACGCCAGGGACTTATAATTACTTATCTCTAGCATCTCACTTGGTTTCAAACTCAACTAATATCTACTTCCTAATTAACTCACTAAAACTTAACTAATTAACAAGCTAACTAATTAACAAACATTCTAAGCCCACCCCCAAGAAATATGGCAAGTTCTTAATACCTATAGTGTAATACTTATGGAGGCGGTCGTGTGTAATGGTTATCGTCGTAGGAAATGGACACTATAATCCAAGTTCAAATATGGGAAAATACTGTTTTCATATCACATAGCGCTAATACCCACCCAAAGCAAGTAGATATTGGTTTATCTGATTCTAAGGAAGATATTCAGTCGATTGCCTGCACACCAAGGACCAATATTAGCATTAGTATATATATATATATATATATATATATATATATATATATTATATATATATATTAAAATGTTGTTCTGGTTCCAACGGGAGAAAATTCAATATTTTATAAAAAAGTAAGGTCCGCAAAATGTATTTTGTTCTCAGAAAAATTTTTTTAATTCTTTTTGTTTTACATGTGCAACACGTGTTTCAGATCTTCTGGTATCTTCTTCAGGCTTTGATTGATAATATGAAAAAAATATATATATAGGGGTGTTATAAAGAATAACATTAAAATACGCAACATAAATATTCATGAGTGGGAGAGGTTAGCCAAGAATCGTGTGGCTTGGATGAGACCTTTTTTATGGTAGCTGTAAGGGGTTTGAGGTAAGGCGACTCGAACACTCCCTCCTGAAGCTGTCTCTGCGTAAGCGGCACATGACGGACGTCATAGACACATTTCCTACATTTAAGCCTGACCATATATATCACCTGTGTGGGTTTTCGGTCACGTACGGTCGCATACGAGAGGAAGCCGGGAAAGGGTTCATATGTGTGACAGGGTGCGTAAAAACAAAGTTGGGTCATGAGCCATCTGCGTGCTCACAACCGAACTAGTTGTAGAAATGACCTTCTTCTGTGAAGAAGTGGCAATCCATATATATATATATATATATATATATATATATATATATATATATATGGGGTTTGACACTTCTTGCAGCTATACAAGCACTTGTCCCCTTCAAACCATCAAAGTAAGACTAACAAGACACGCTGGAGAAGGAAAGACGAACCCAGAATATATATATATATATATATATATATATATATATATATATGGGGAGCAGCTTCCAGGATTTGTTCAAGACAGTACGCAGCATACTTGTGCAGTTTCCATCGAGATAATCTGACCTCTCTGTAAGATAAAGCAAGAATCCTTCCAAGCTGTAGCCGTGTCAGTGCTACTGTATGGCTGCACCAGTTTGGCTCTAACGAAACGCTGAGAGAAAAAGCTAGATTTGACCGTGAGTCAACTTCATAATGTTGATGTTTTCTTGAAACTTGCTTAGCAATTTGACTTTTTTTTCTGTTATTTTTTTTTTCAGGGGAAAACTGTTAAAGCTAAGAAACGTGATAATCTCCTATTACAGAAGCAACACCTGATATAGTCTTTAAAAAGAAAAAGAAGAAAATAAATGTCTTTGCTTCGAGCAGTAAGAGATGCAAAAACTAATATAGTTGAAAAATTAATAAGACAATAAAAAAAAGGAGATAGTTTCTCCCCTTGAAGGAGTTCAAAACCAATTATTGCAAAGATTAATCTATCCGATAAGAACTTTTCAAAAAGCCTGTTTCTTTCGAAGAAGAGGAGCAATTTCCAGGCTTTTGAAAAAAAAAAAAAAAAAAAAAAAAAGAAAATTTGAAAAAGGAAAAAAGCAACAACAAAATAAGCCCCCCCCCCCCCGCCAAGTGTAATTATCAGCCAAATTCCGGAACTTAAACACACTAGCTTGTGTACAAAAACCACTGTTGGGTTGGTTGGTTGGTTGGTTTTACGACAGGTTACACTTTTTTATTATTTGAATTATTCGGTCTATTGTCCTCATCTTTATTGTTATCTCTACACGATGTCTGTGGATGACTTATATATATATATATATATATATATATATATATATATATGTGTGTGAAAATAAAATGGAAATTAATCCGACAGTATGAATAAGATATAATGAAAAAACAAACGATGTTTACAACTGAAATAGGCTCATCAGAAGAGAAAGTGTGCCCCGAAACGGTTTGCACACTTTCTCTTCTGATGAGCCTATTTCAGTTGTAAACATCGTTTGTTTTTTCATTATATCTTATTCATATATATATATATATATATATATATATATATATATAATATATATATATGTAAAAACAGATTTGGTATTGAATTACCCACAACGGTTGGTATACCTTTAAACACCAGCCTATCTATAGATCAAATTGATCTGTTGAAAGATTATTTGTATTCGATAGAACTGTGCACAAAAAACTCTTCAGAGACAGCTACACGAAAATGTAAATATAAACGTACAATGAACGTGATTCCCTAACCCATCAGCATAAAATATCACGAGACAGGTTGACATGCCTTTAAAATCAACCAGTTAATCGTTTATCGGTAGTAATACTATACGGCATCGAACGAAGATATTAATTTAAGAGGAAAACCCCTGAATTCAAATCTGTTAAAATTGACCTTGTGTCACATCTTACTCGTTCGGGGTGGTTGGTAATTATGCACCAATTATTCTTCTAATCAAGGGTTGACATGCCGTAAAACCAACCAACCAACCAACTACCATTTCAAGTTTAAAATAATTTAAGTTATTCAGTTCAAATATATCCCCCCCCCCCCAGAATGCTTTTATTTCAGAAATTCTCTTTCAATCTTTTTGTTTTTTATTACGTAATGTGAGTCTTTTAAATTTTATCATTATTTCTAAAAAAAAATTTCCTTCTAAAATTGAAAGACCAATCATTTCGTTTACTCGAATATTTCTATTAATATAATTCATTTTTAATTTAAAATTCCTTTGTTGGCTTGTATGCAATTTAGCTTTATGAATTTACATTTCTTTAAATTGAGCCGAAGTCGACGAAGAAAACTTCTTGACTTCTAAATCTGTTTTGATACAAGAGTTCAGTGATTAAAGTAAATCCGTTGTGATCAAGGAAATTCCAATATCATCTATGTTCTTCTTTCTCTGACTACGATGTTCTAAGGATATGACTCTTTGTTTCTTTTTTTTAATCTGTTAAGACTTACATTTAGTATTGATTATTGTCTTACTTAAAAAGAAAAAGACAGACTTTATGTTAATCCGGCCTTGGTGGAAGACCCGGAAAATATATACTTTGGTTGACTTATCGTGGGTATTATTATGAGAGATATTTCGGACCATATACCTTAAGGAACACCTTTTCAATTTCGTATCATTAGTCATTTTTTTTTTCATTTACACCGTCAGTATCCGGTTGTTTGTTAGAGGTTAGGGTTAGGGTTAGGGGTTGATATTGAGGGTGTAAATGAAAAAAAATGACCTAATGACACGAAATTGAAAAGGGGTGCCTTAGGGTAATATGGTCCGATATTTCTTTTATCATCAGCATGACGTTCACCTTTATTTTTATTCAGACACAGACACACACACCACACACATATATATATATATATATATATATATATATATATATATATATATATATATGATAATATAGTCTGCTATATTTACTAGTAAATAGTGTTCAATATCATTGATAGACATTTATATCGAGGTTAGGATTGCGTGGACACTAAGTGGTTACTCGTCTGTGGGATTTTCAAATCAAGTGATATATATATATATATATATATATATATATATATATATATATATACAGCAACCTAACTTTTTTAGTTCTTTTGAAGAAAGTGTACTTTGAACAACAAAACCGTGGTAGAGAAAAAACATTTTCTACCACTATATATATATATATATATATGAATTTCGCATTGGTGAGAAACTCAGTTACTAAGCGCCGTTGACTTCATGTCCACGCTACCCTTATACACACACATGTATATACATATATATATATGTGTATGTTTGTGTGTAAGTTAGGGTAGCGTGGACACACACACACACACACACACACACACACACACACACACACATACATATATATATTAGACCTTATTCAAATTTAGTTTTTACTGTAAGAAAGAACACTATTTGCTTTTGATGTGACACAAGGTCAATTTCTTAAACAGAGTTCAACAGCTTTGAATTCAGAATTTTCCTTCTTCTAGACTGGTTGTCTAACTAAGGTTAAGGAGTTCTGTCTGTCCTACTATTTATCCATAGCTGGAGGGAGAGTAGGATTAATACCTTTTCCAAGGGTATTAGCGCTAAGTGAAATGCAATTACCACACCAAGGATTTGAACTCTGGGCGACGAGTCCATTTCCCTTGACTTTAACCATTACATCACGCCCTTCCATAATTTCATTTTCCCTTATATGAGCTTTATCCCCCATTTGATACAACTTCCACTTATTGCTTGTTCAAGGAACAATATGTCTATATTTCTTGCCGGTGGGACATGGCTGTAAATTCTTTCTTTTTAATACAATTGGTATGTATATTATTCATTAATAATGGAGATTAGGTCTCTATTTGTCTGTAACCGAAATTACGTCACTGCTTACGTCACATTACACAAAATCGTCATAACATAGAATAAATACACTCAAAGTTGAGGATGCAACCTTAAACGATCTTCATTGTTTTTTAAAACAAGTTTTGATAAATACATCCCGTTATTATATATTTATATATTTGTTTTATTTTAATATATATTTAAAGTTATCAGAACTAAGTTTCCATTTCAAATTGTTTTATTTTTTTTTTACTCTTTCAATAAATTTGATGATTTTACTTACTTATGGTACAAACTCTCTGACATTGAATCTTTAACTCCAACTCCTACAGGTAATAGATTTCAAAAATTAATTTTTACACCACCCGGAGGGTGTTTTCTTTGCTTGTGTATTTTAAAGTAATTGGTTGGTTGGTGCTATGTGGATATTTAGTCTAATCCCCACCCACCAAGGTCCAATATTAGCATTACTGTATCCATGATAAACTAATACTGAATACAGAAAGATAATACATGCATAATATATATATATAACCAACCCCTCCGCACGAGCAGAATGCGACACAAGGTCAATTTCTTAAGCGGAGTTGAACAGGTTTGAATTCAGAGTTTTCCTTCTCCTAGACCGGTTGCCTAACCAAGGTTAAAGAGCCCAGTCTACCCTACTATTTACCCATAGCTGGAGGGAGAGTAGGATTCTTACCTTTCCCAAGGTTTTTAGTGCTAAGTGAAATGCAATTAGCACGTCCAGGATTTGAACTCGGGGCGACGAGTCCATTTCCCATGATTTTAACCATTACACCACGCGCTTAATACATGCATAATATACGTAGAAGCATTGACAAGAATAAACAAACGTGTCCCAACAGATAAAATATGCACATATTGTTCTCTGAACAAGCAGTATGTAAAGTGGTATAAAGAATAGTTAAAGTCTTACTTGATGTAGATGTATAGTGCAGATGTTACATATTATGTGGTGTCATGGGTTGTTGACAAGACCCTGTAGTTAATTTGAAATAGGTTCGTTGGAGTTGAAAGCGTATGCATGTAGATTTCCGTTGGAAAAATACCAGAACTGTTGGTAACACCATATGACCCCCAGAGAACACGCCATGAGAAACACATGACTAGTTTTAGAAATCAGTTTTCAACCAGAAATGGATGCAGGTTAGACGTGCCACTGCGAGGTTGATTCTCTCACGCGGCGAATAAGAACATGGGCAGAAATAAATCTTGATCAAGAAAATAAAAGTCTTGTGAGTTAATTAATTTGCATGACTAAACAAGTAGCCCGAAAGAAGCTCTTAGAAAAAGAAGACTATACAAGATGTCGGCCAAAGAAGTAGAAGAGGAAAATGGCAACTAGACGTAGCAAGAAGAAATAAAGAACTGCGTCTGTCTGTCTGTCTGTCTCTCTCTCTCTATCACCGAGTCTCCTCTCTCGATTACATACCCGATGTTGGGTATGTGGTGAACCGGAAATTCTCTCTACGACGATTGAGAGTCGAATAACAAAATACGTATTATGCTCATTGGATTCGCGCATCAGAAAGAGAAAAAATTGAAATAAATATTTGTACATTTTCGACCAATCAGAGACGTTCGCGCCTAAAAAGAAATTTACCAAATAGATTCGATTAGGAGCCTACCCTTTTTGTATAAATTAAAACCTTTTACGGATATCAAGCAGAAAGAATTTACTTGTCTTAACAAATCCACGTCTTCCTGTGTAAGATTAAATCACATTCAATTTTAGAAGGTATGAACAATTGTATCTCTCTCTCTCTCTCTATAATCAGCCATTTACGAGACCAGCAAATTATCTACGCCTGACTGTTTTGTGACTTTGAAATATTACCCTTTCTTTCTCACTTCGAAAATTTATAACATCTTTTCTCACTTGTTATAATGAACTTTGACAAAAATTACCTTTTTGTACAAAGACTGATGAAAGAACCTTACCCGGTATCCTGCATTACCTTTTTGTAAAGTTTATCTTAATACAAGTTGTTTGTTTTAAAACTGGATTTTGTTTTCTATGCCATGTGCCTACATATTTAAATGTTCTTATGATGTGTTTTAATTTTTGAATAATATTTCATAAATTTTAACTTTAAACTGGTGACCTCACAACTTACTTCAACAACCCTACCATAACCACCATAGGTATATACGACGATGGCGATATAACACAGAGACCATAATCGGTAGAGGAGACAACGTCTCCACTGTTCAAAAACAGAGGGAAACAGAGTATGTACTTACTGTTAAAAACAGATAAAAGATACCGAGATTGATTCTCGGTTTCTCACATGAGACCGTCAACACACTTACTTTTCAAGGGAGACAATAAACAATTGTCTCCCTACAAAAGGTTAAATGTTCTTGTATGTACAAATGCGTTTATCTTCGCTGTGTTGACTGTTAGTATATCACGTATATACTAATGCTAATATTAATCTTTGGTGAGTAGGGAATCGACTACCTTCAAGCACCCAGGTAGCCCCATGTACTGCAAGCGACTGGTACTTTATTTTTAGGAAAATATCTCGTTCATACCAATGAGGTTGTTCATTTCAACCTTATTTTCTTGTTTCTCATCACAGGCAGACATTTAAGGTATAGGTCCAAAATCTCAACGCTTCCCCCCCCCCTCTCTCTCTCTCTCTAAAACTGCTTCAACTCATCTTACTCTGACATACAATCAACTTTGCAAAAAGAAAACTGAAACTCGATATTACTAATCATGGAACTCGCTAATCAACCCTAGAAGAGAAAAAGAGTGAAGCAATAATAATAATGATAATAATAGTAATGGTAAAAGTATATCTATCAAAGCAGTATAAAAGAGAAGAAAAGCTTTAGATGATATAAAATCCTTTAAAAAAAATCCCTAACGAGCAAACAAGGGAGGTAATCAAGGAAGGCTTTAGGTATAAGAAGAAATAAAAAGCACATAAAAAGAAGAGAAAAAAAAAAGGTAAAAAGAAAGGAAAAAAAACGAAGGACACGAACCTGGCTAAGTCTAAGGGAAATAACTCACTCGCAACGGAAATTTGTAATTAAGGGGGAAAAGAAATAAAAGAAATATAAGGAAATCGAATAAATAAAGAAGAAATAAATAAATAAAATGAAAGAAAGGAAGAAAATATTCAGGTATAATCATGTAGACGTTTTCATTTACTATTTGAAAACTGCCTTGCTGATGCTTCCACCTTATTTTTGTTTTCTTGAAAGGAACCACGTGAATAGAGATGAATTACTTAAGACCATTATTTACTAAATCCGTTAGGAAAGATCAGAGATCAATATGATTGATCAATCGATTGATTTATTTTAACGGCATATCAACCCGTATAGGGTTATTTTATGCATAGAGGGAATCACATATTTACATTTTATGTGTATTTCTCTGTTTTTTTTCTAGATGAGGCTTGATAATCTGTATTATTTGGACTAGTACAAAATAAAAAATGACCTCCGGGTGATGTAAAAATAGATTTTTGAAACATTTTGCCTGAGGGTGAGAGTAAAAAATTCAATTCAGCGAGTTTGTACCCTAAGTAAATAAAATCATCAAATTCATTAAAAGAATAAAAAAATAAAACGATTTGAAATGTAAACTTTAAATATGTATTAAAATAAAACAAACTATATATAGATATATAATACCAGTCATGTATTTATTAAAACTTGTTTTAAAAAACAATGAGGACTGTCTAATGTTGCATGTTCAAATTATGACGATTTTGGGTAATGTGACGTAAGCAGTGACGTAATTTTTGTTACAGACAAAAACCGGAAGCGAATCTCCATTATTAATAGATTATTCGGGCCATTGTTCTCATCTTTATTGTTATCTGCACAACGTTTCGACTGACCCAGCTTAATACTTGTACCCAGTCATGGTTAATGGAATGAGAACAGTCTACTCATATGGATTGAATAAAGGGTTAGGTTCGAAGTTCCGTGAAGACTTCCGATTACGACAAGAAGATTCTCGCGTTCGAAGAGAAGGTTCCTAAGTTCGAGCAGGGGTTTCCCGGGTTCTAGAAGGTTCTCGAGTCCTACAAGAAATACCTGAAGAAGGCCGGAGAGCACATCGGACGAAACTTTGTGCAGATAACAATAAAGATGAGAAAAATAGTCCGAATAATCAAAATAATTCAAATTTTGTGTGTAGTTGTTTCTTACAGTCTCCGACACCATTCAGGCCTATTTTGTGTTGTATTCAGTAAGTTTTTATATGCGCCTGCCTGATCCCCTTCACGCCAACATATTTTATCAGGCTTAGAATGTATTTATCGAATTTCTTTTGGTAAATCCAAAAATCTATACGGATGGATCTACGAGTTCGTTAAAGCCGAAATTCTTTCGATCGAGGTTCGCTGTAGCGAGGGTTCACAGTAAATACATTGTTAGGCATGTCGATGTACCAGATGATTGCTACGATTGGCAAATAAATTCAGTTGCTGTTTACTAACAAATATATCGACTGACAGATTGGAGAATAAATGTGTTTGCATGTCAAAATCGATAGATAAATAAATTGACATTAGAATGTACTGTAAGAGCCGAATAGGCGACAAATGTAATTTAACTACAATACATTACTTGAATATCATTATTGTAAATCAGTTTGTTATCGCGATCCACTGTTTTGTAATGATTTGCATTGCTAAATAGTTTACAGGCCATCTAGACTGAAAGGCCTCTCATAATGGCAATATAAAAAGCCACAGCCGAAATTCGAACTCATTCCTCCAATTCCATTTTTGTATAATCAATCAATCTATCTATCTATCTATAGATTATCTGTGATAGAGAATAAATTGTCTGTCTCAGCTTTGGGGGACGCTCAACCGCTCCACTAGGCTGCATCCCCTCCATTGCACTAAAGGCGGCGAATGTCAAAACCAGTCCCTGATCCCTGAGGGGGAATGCCAACGGAGCTGGACGCGTATGCCTGAAGGGTTGTGCAGTAAACTTGGCCTTATCTCGGATCTTGACTTCGTTAGGTCTATAACTTTATCTCTCTCTCTCTCTCACTCTCTCTCTCTCTCCACACACACACATATATATATATATATGTGTGTGTGTGTGTGTGTGTGTGTGTTATATGTGTTTGTATGTGCGCGTGTGTGTAAAAGATACAATCCAAAATAAATATGTTGCCTAAAAAGAGCGCCCCATCGTGGCGTAATGGTTAGCAATCTAGTCTTGCAGATCCACTGAATAGCGAATTGAATCCTCGTTCGATGCCCCATACTTGTAACCTTGTATCACATCCTACTCGTGGTGAACGGACTGGGTAAACCTAATTGTGACCTCAAAACGTTATAAAAATGTAGACGTCGAAGGCGGCTATTTATGTGCGAAGTGTAGCACGCGACATAGTCATCTCAGACCGACATTATATATATATATATATATATATATATATATATATATATATATATATATGCGCGCACGCGCGCGTGTGTGTGTTTACGTACGTATCTGCATGGATTCATGTATGTGTTTGTATATATATGTATGTATGTGTTTGTATATATGCATGTACGTATTTACTTTTAAAGCAGAGTTTAACAAGTTTGAATTCAGAGTTTTGCTTCCCCTGGACCAGGTGTAATATCAAGATTAAAGATCTCAGTCTGTCAGATAATTTACCCATAGCTGGAGGGAGAAATATGAAATGCAAAACCCCTCGTCCATGATTTGAACTCGGATCGTCGTGTTTATTTCCTACGACTATTACCAATTACACGACGAACGCATTCTGTGTATACATATTTGTGCGTGGGCAACTATTTTTGTACACACACACACACACACACATATATATAATATATATAATATATATATATATATGCGTGTTGTGTGGTGTTCTGTTTTTATAATTTCACAGTCACATGACATGCTTGCACACGCACAAATTCTTCATAAATCACGTTATTTATAGGTCTCTACAAAAAAGCCCCCCCCCAAAAAAAACAAAACAACAAAATAAAAAAACAAAGACACACACACACACACACACACACACATACACACACACACGTTGAATGACAAAAAAAGAAGCCCCAAGAAGAAACACACTCACACACAAAGGCATACACGCACAAACACACACACACAATTAAACACTCACACACATAAATAAACACACACACACACACAACACACGTTGAATGACAAAAAAAGAAGCCCCAAGAAGAAACACACTCACACACAAAGGCATACACGCACAAACACACACACACATAAATAAACACACACACACACACACACACATAAATAAACACACACACACACACACACACACACACACACACCACACACACGTTGAATGACAGCGGCAATAAAATAATTCACAGAAGATGAAGATAAGCCACACGAAACATCGTAAACGTTTTTGGCTCGAGTAATTAGATAAACAAACCACAGATTTCAAACTTAGAAAACAGTTCCGAGTAATAAATAAGACAAAAAAAAAAAGAAAAAAAAAAGGAGAAAAATGAAGAACAAAAAACTCCTCAAAACGTTATAAAAATGTAGACGTCGAAGGCGGCTATTTATGTGCGAAGTGTAGCACGCGACATAGTCATCTCAAACCGACATTTTCACCATTTTGAAATAACTGCATATTTAACAGAATAAATGGCTAACGCTTCTTTTGACTACCTAGGGAAACTGATCGGTTTGATTTTGGTTCTCAGAAAACTGGAAGACGGTCAGCAGTCCCTATATATTGGGAAATGGGGTAACTAAATCAGTCCCTATATATAGGGAAAAGGGGTAACTAAATCAGTCCCTATATATTGGGAAATGGGGTAACTAAATCAGTCCTTATATATAGGGAAATGGGGTAACTAAATCAGTCCCTATATATTGGGAAATGGGGTAACTAAATCAGTCCCTATATATTGGGAAATGGGGTAACTAAACCAGTCCCTATATATAGGGAAATGAGGTAACTAAACCAGTCCCTATAGATAGGGAAATGGGGTAACTAAATCAGTCCCTATATATAGGGAAATGGGGTAACTAAATCAGTCCCTATATATTGGGAAATGGGGTAACTAAATCAGTCCCTATATATTGGGAAATGGGGTAACTAAATCAGTCCTTATATATAGGGAAATGGGTAACTAAATCAGTCCTATATAGGGAAATGGGGTAACTAAATCAGTCCCTATATATTGGGAAATTGGGTAACTAAACCAGTATATAGGGAAATGGGTAACTAAATCAGTCCCTATATATTGGGAAATTGGGTAACTAAACTAGTCCTATATATAGGAAATGAAATGAGGTAACTAAACCAGTCCCTATATATAGGGAAATGAGGTAACTAAACCAGTCCCTATATATATAGGGAAATGGTGTATCCAAATCGCCCATATTTTGTTTTGTTTCTCTTTTGTTTTGGGGGCTTCAGTTCTTACGATCGCTTGTCATTTTCAGACCGTTATCAACTTGCAATATCCTCTGGTTAAAAATGAGACCGTCCAAATTGTCCAAGATGAAATGCAAAAAATGTAAAGCAATAACGTTAAAACATTTCAATCGAACATAATGAAAATATGAAAAGAAGGGAGAGAGAGAGAGAGAGAGAGAGAGAGAGAGAGAGAGAGAGAGAGAGAGAGAGAGAGAGAGAGAGAGAGAGAGAGAGTTAAATCAAGATTATACCTTTTATATATTGAAGTATTTTGCAATAGCTCTTAAGTAAACATATCAAACTTGTAATAATTAAATTATCATACCGTGGTATATCCACAGGCTCTGCTAGTTAGCTATCAATATAACAAACTAAGTCGTTGGGGTGGCCTAAAGTCGGCATCAGCCAAACAGCGAGGGAGTCTATCTCCTTTTCACTAGCACTAGACCAAGGATATTGTTTTTTAAGCGTCTGATTCGGAGCGCCACACCTATCATTAGCTCATACATAGATCACTGTGCTACTCATACGCCGAGTTGGCGAGGACCGGTATCGAACCAGGAACCTTGAGGTTCCCAGCCAGATACTCTACCGACTGAGATAAGTCAAGCTTATCAAATGACAACAGAGTTGTGAGTTCGATCCTCACTTGATGACCCATACCAATGGTCTTGTGCCAAATCTAAGCAATGATTCGTTATTTAAGCACCCCCACACCGCGGCCCATGTGTAATTGTTAGCGAACTAAGTTAGCAGACCATTGTTCTCTAAAACTAGGATTTTCTGATTATTATCGAGTATTTCAATTGCTAGGAACTGATAATGACCGGAGAACTAGCCGATCGGAATGTCATGATAAAAAAAAATCAATAAAGCTGGCGTGGATTTACCAACTTTAAAGCTTACGGTTAAGGGTATTTACTACGCATCCCACTCATGCGGGTAGGACACAAGGTCGTATTAATGTGAGACCACCCACGAACCGAAGCTCATGGGATGGCAGGCACAAAAAATGCATAGATTCCGTCGGCATTCCCCCTCAAGGGGGGGAGGAGAGGCGTCTCAGGCACTGGGGAATAAATCAAGCTCTGTCCATTTAAATTAAGGGGGAAGGTGTTTCCTGGGGAGGATGGCACTATGGGATCACGCCGTTGATTACAATACCGGTCCAGAGGCCGAAGCCACTGGACACAAGTTTCCGAAGAAACAAACTCGTCGAAAGCAGCGGTTCCCGCTAGATCACCGAAGTTAAGCAGCGATGAGCCTGTTCAGTACTTAGATTGGTGATCATTTAAGCAACAGCAGGTACTGTGAGTAACCGAATACCAAAACAACTTGATTCGACATTAAATGACCCGAAAGGGTTTATTTGTCTCATACCCCACCTGTATGGACTGGGCACAAGGCTCCGTTTTAACGTGGGCCCACCCACAAGCCGAAGCTAATGGGTGGGAGAGAACAAAAATTGCGTCGATCCCATCGGCATTCCCCCCTAAAGGGGGGCGCCTCAGGCGCTGGGCAATAAACCCAGCCCTGCCCCCAAAGGGGCAGGTATTGCCTGGAGGCAAAGGGGTTGATATGCCGCAAAACAAAACCAACCAGCCAACAACTAACCGACTTTAAAATAATTAATGAAAGGAGAACAGAAAGATATTTGCTTGGATCCCATTGGTTTAAATAGTCATCGACAGCAGATATGACGTCATCATATAAACTTTTTAGCCAATGAAAATTTTCAGCCCACCCTCATATATTATCTGTATGCCCCCCTCTCTCTCTCTAGCTTGCTGGTATCTGTGTTTGTCTTTTTGAATTAGAGCAAATATCTATACATTTTATCGAAACATATTTCTCTTTCCCATGCACTGTCTTTTATTATCCCTTCTTATTTTCTTTCTTCCTCATACTTTTTTCTTAGATATGTTTGCACATTATATAAGTAAATTAAGAAAAAAAAAAACTGTTTGAATACTGCGCGAAAAAATTGCATTAAAAGTGAATGTAATGAAATCACGTTTTGTGTTCAAAAAACGTAATTATATTTTTTCTTTCTTTTATACATATACAAAAAGAACTAATTCAATTTCAGCTTCGACTCTTTCTTTTTATTATTTTTTTATTATTATTATTATTCTTGCATAAATCAACATATTGGCCTTAGTATAGTAACTGGCAGGCTACCTGGGAATTTCTCCTCGTTAGCTATTTTTCCCCCCTTTCACGAGGAAGAAAGGAAAAAGCGAAAAATTAAATAAAACTTGTTCGATATATTTGCAAATTCAAAACGCTAATGTACGACCGAAATTCAGTGCAGCTCTTTACTTTTATTCTTTTCTTTTTTTTTTGTTTTGAATGGAGGTCATCATGAATCGTGATTGTGTGTCGATTAGGAACAAAAGTTGATTTAGAGATCTGTACGACTATTAGATTTGCTTAGGCGATTATCATAATGATAATGCTTTTGAATCTACTAAACTTTGTATTATTTGTATTATTCGGACTATTGTTCTCACCTTTATTGTCTGCACTACGTTTCAGCCAATGTGCCCTCCGTAGGACTATTAGATTTGCTTAGGCGATTATCATAATGATAATGCTTTTGAATCTACTAAACTTTGTATTATTTGTATTATTCGGACTATTGTTCTCACCTTTATTGTCTGCACTACGTTTCAGCCAATGTGCCCTCCGTAGGACTATTAGATTTGCTTAGGCGATTATCATAATGATAATGCTTTTGAATCTACTAAACTTTGTATTATTTGTATTATTCGGACTATTGTTCTCACCTTTATTGTTATCGGCACAATATTTCGGCCAATGTGCCATCCGTAGGACTATTAGGTTATCGTAGGCGATTATCATAATGATAATGCCTTTGAATCTACTAAACTTGTATTATTTGTATGAGAACGTCAGATATGATTTCATCCTTACTTCTTCAAAATTTAACATATACACGGTATGATGTTACAACATTTTATAAAAGGTTTTCAACTCCAAATTGTAGCTTGGAATCTTCTGAGTGTGTTCTAGAAAAAAAGCGTTCTAGAAATGCAGCCTAATACTAAGTTGACCACATCCGAAAAATAGTGATACAATTCCTGTTAAAAAGAGATGTGTGTAGTCGAGTAGACAGGTGACTGTTGCTTGCTGTTAATTGTTCTCGCTCATGATGTTGGAATATTTTGTTGTATATAAGCCGTGCTGCAATCTACCACTTAAATTTATAGACTAAGCGAGGTCACGTGGTTTAGACATCAGCCAATCAACAGCCCGAATACATGGCTGGTTAACTACTTTATCGCTGATACTGAGAGACGTCCATTTGCAATCATTGACGAAGGACTTGCAAGACTGAGGAACACCAAGGAACAACCAAAGGATTCTTTACCAAGGATCGAGCTCTGCTTAACACAAAGGATCTCTGCTGGACAAGTGCTCTTGCTTGAAGCCTAGAGGATGGCTACTAAAATCGTGACACAGGATCCTAATGTTTTAGATATCGTGAGGTATGGCCGTATCGCGCTGGTTAGTGGCTATGATGTTTAAGCCCCTGTATCATGCTAAACCTCATCGCTGTCGGGATTTGTTGGACGCACTGATTTTATTTTAACATCAGTTTTACGAACGAGACCGACAGCTTATCAAGGGGTTCCAGATCTGCTCTTAATATCTGCGTCTCTTAGTTAATGGCCACGAGTTCGACGCACCGTCAATCAATCAGAATCCACTCCACAGCCAAACAGACTCACCCCTCATACTGACACATGTCATTCATCACTGCCTAGAGAAGGGGCCTGGAAAACGCTGCGTATCGACCCTCGTGCATCGATGAGACATTTGAGAGGGTCGTTGATTACGAGAAGGTCGACTGAAGGGTCGGCATGGGAAGTAAGAATCGTATAACCCAGGAAATAAAAATGTCAGATTCATCTAGGCTGTAGTAAATCCGTTTGAAACAAATCTGGAGAGCACACTGAGTGAAGAAAGGCGAAGAGACAACCAACCAAATATTGGGAATCCTGTTCAACGATCAAGGACATTATTCCAATTAGAGAAATGGGAGACAGTAAATACGGCAAGCGGCAGAGACGGTGCTTGGTACCCTGCAACTCTGGAGGTAGAGGTCGTTGGTACCCCGTAAGTGCAATATTTATGAAGCAACCTAGAAGTAGTATTATCTGCGTTATTCGGACTATTGTCCTCAACTTCATTGTTATCTGTACAACGTTTCGGCCAATGTGCCCCCGGCCTTCTTCAAGTATTTCTTGTTGGACTCGGCAACCTTCTTTTCGAACTCGGGAACCTTCTTGTCGTAATCAGGAGCTATCACGGAACTTTGAACCCAACCCACGGAGGCATCCTGTTCTCATTCCGCTAACCCTAGCTGGGTTAAGATGTGTTAATTATTATTCTATGTTACTATCGCCCTTGACCATGATTGAACCTGCAGTCTAGAGATAACTGTCATTTAGAACTGTCTTAACCTAACTCTTTTATCCACTTGGCCATGTGTCCAATTGGACCTAAAATTCTTTTTTTTAACAAGGGAGCCAATTAAAGATGATCCCTCAATCTTTTTTTTTTTTTTTACAAAATACTCTATTCCTGTAGCTAATAGTTAAATCACATTGAAAGCACCGATTCCCGCTAGATCACCGAAGTTAAGCAGTGATGAGCCTGTTCAAATACTTAGATGGGTGACCATTTAAGCTGCAGCCGGTACTGTAAGCAAACTGATATCAAAATGACTTGATTCGACGTTAAATGACCCAAAAAGGGTTGATATGCCGTAAAACAACCAACCAATCAACCATCTATTCCTGAATGATTTTGTTAACAAATGAAAAAGTACTGAAATTTTTATTGAGATTAAACCAGAGAAATAACAGCCTGATCAGATTGTTCAGAAATTGATCACACAATGTTTCAATGTGATGAACACGGAATAAGAAATTTTCACTAAATTTGTAGAAGGTTTTAATTGAAGATTAATGTCAGTTTTAAGGACAATTCGTTGATTAACGAAAAACATCCCAGTATTTTTTAATCATTTAATGATATAAAGCTTCTGTTTATTCATTTGTTTATGGAAAAATGTTCGTAATTATTTTATGTGTTCTCTCTCTCTCTCTCTCTCTCTCTCTCTCTCTCTCTCTCTATATATATATATATATATATATATATATATATATATATAAAGAAATATGAATATAAAATCCAACAATGCAATTAAGTATAAAGCTTTTGAAAAAACAAGAAAATAAGTGAAAGATTGAAATTTAGAAAGCCGATGCTAAAGCGTTTCGGTTTTAATCAAGCCATCAACAGGCTTAACTTGGTTAATAATAATGAATGTATATATATATATATATATATATATATATATATATATATATATATATATAATAGGTTGATTAGTTTGTTTTACGGCATGCCAACTCTTGTTGGGTTATTTAATGTCAAGTCAGTCTTTTTTTAAAGAAATTATTTTTCTTTTTTTCTTTTGATTTTTTTGCATAGTCTCTGTAAATGTTGATCATCTGATATCTCCCAAATATATAAAAAAGGAGACAACCCCCCACCCCAAAAAGAAATCCCAACAACACCGAAAAAAGAAGAGAAACAAGAAAAAGTAAAAACGAGACAATGGACCAAAAACAGATAGAAAAAAAAGACGATAGACACATTTTCAGACATCAAAACTAATTTTGCAATAATAGATTTTTTTATTTGAAAAATTCAATCTTAGAAAAGGAATTTACCAGCCATTTAAGAAAGAAAATGAAAAATTACTTTACAAATGTACAAACCATTTGATTATCAAATCGTTGAAAGTTTATAATATAGTTTCATATCACTAATGGTTATAATCCTCTGTAAACAATTCTAGTTTCAATCATCCTAAATGCAAATAATTTAGTTATATGATATTTAGATATTTATTTAGATATTTAGTTATATCTATCTATCTATCTATCTATATATCTAAGTCAATTCATATGTATGTATGTATATATGTATCTATCTATCTATCTATCTATCTATCTATCTCTCAGTCAATTCATATCTATCTCTCAAGTCCGTTCATATATATATATATATATATATATATATATATATATATAGGTCGATTACTATGAATATATATATATATATTATATATATATTATCTATCTATTTGTACATACCTATTTATGTATATCTATCTATTTATCTATCTGTCTATTCCTCAGTCCGTTCATATCTATCTCACAAGTCCTTTCATATATATATATATGTATATATATATATATATATATATATATATATATATATATATATAAGTTCATTCATATGTACGTATGTATGTATGTATGTATGTATGTATCTATCTAAGTCCATTCATATGTATGTATGCATCTCTCTATCTATATATTTATCTATTTCTCAGTACATTCATATCTATCTCTCAAGTCCGTTGATATATATATATATATATATATATATATATATATATATATATATATATGTGTGTGTGTGTGTGTGTGTGTGTGTGTGTGTGTGTATTAAGTAAAAAGTCATCAGGATGGCCTAAAGTCGGTATCAGTCAGAAAGCGAGAAAGTATATCCCCTTTTCACTAGCGCTTGATCAAGGAGATTGTTTTTGTGTCTGAGGTGAAGTTCCACACCTACCACCAGCTTTACCGTACAGACCCCTGTGCTACTCATACGTTGAATTGTTGAGGACCGGTATCTAGCCAGGAACCTTGGTTCCTAGGCGGATGCTCTACCGACTGAGCTAACGCGGCCCTATCGGATAATCTGTTGATTGTCTGCATCACCAGTAAATTATCTGAAAATTTTCACAATCAAAACATCTTTAACAATGAATAAATAATAATAATAATAATAATAAATAATAATAAAACAATAGACAAATACTTGGACCTTGCCAGAGAACTAAGAAAACTGTGGAACATGAAGGTGAAAATCGTGCCAATTGTAATTGTTGCCCTAGGAACGGTCCTCAGGGGTCTGGAAAAGAGTCTGGATGAACTGGAAATCAGAGGAAGAATCGAGACCATCTAGTGTGGTTGAGATCGGCTGAAATACTCAGAAGAGTCCTTGAGACCTGAGGATACTTGCTGTCACTCAGCCTCGAGTGAACCACCGGCTACGGCAGGTATGAAAATCTCATAATAATAATAATAATAACAGCTCTGAAGAATAGTAGATTCTCTTCACATTTAACCTCTATAGAATAAAAAGTATTTAGTTCAATTCACCATACAATTGACGCATCAAGGCCGACATTGGCAATATATATTTAAAATTGATAGACAAACATTTCCGACTATCAAATAAGCTGCGCAAAATATCTAATAGGAACTGTTTAAAAGCTAGTTATATATGTACAGAAAACGAGACAAATCATACAAAACATATTTTTAAAAACACACATGAACAACCCCTGCCAGTAATTGTATATCGAGACTTCAATGGAAATGAAAATTGTCTCCAGTCAAGTGTAGTCGACAAAAACACTGTCAGAGTTAAAGAAGATCAATAAAATCTTTACATCGGCGCAAATGAAAGACCCTGGAAACAAAGGAGCTATTTCCATAAGCTGTTGATTACCGCACAGTGCCGCATTTTACAGGAGCCCACACTCAAACAAACAAACAAACCACAACAACAAGAAACAAACAACAACAACAAAAACAGCACACGTGTAACTGTTATCATCATATAAAATAGAATCAGCGAACTGAGTTCAAATCCCAGATGAATCTATTTGTATTTCACTTAGTGCTAATGCCCTTTTGGAAATGTATGAATTCATCTATTTCCCCCCAGATATGAGTAAATAGTAGGGAAGGCTGGGTTCTTTAGCCTTGGTAAGGCAACCAATCTATGAGATGGAAAACACTGAATTCAAACCAGCACTAAACATAGAACTGTGAGTTGTTTGTACACATGCTGTTAAAATTTGAGATCATTTGAACGAAAATTAGTCAAGTTATTAGATTTCGAATTTATATCAATTTTTTACTGAAATAGCTTGTACATCTCAAATATCATTTTTTAAACACCCTGTAAAAAATTTACAATGTACACGATTCCCAACCCTCTATGCATAAAATAACCCTAGACGGGTTAACGTGCCGTTAAAATCAATCGATCAATCAATCAACGAAATTACGTATTTACCAACCCCTCTGCATGAGCAGGATGCGACACAAAGTCAATTTTTAAACGGAGTGTAACACGTTTGCATTCAGAATTTTACTTCTCCTAGACTGATTGCTATACCAAAGTTAAAGAACTCAATCTACCCGATTATTTACCCATAGCTGGAGGAAGAATATTTGGATACATACCTTTCCCTGGGCTATTAGCGCTATGTGAAATTCAAATTAGCCTCGTCCTGGATTTGAACCCGTGTCGCCGTGTCCTTTTCCTATGACGATTACCGTTACACAACGGTCACCTCAATCAATGCAAGGTGACTTATTACGGGATAGATCGTAGGTTCGAGTCTCGTTGGAAACTACCTCTGTATTTCAGCTTTATTTTACCTACTGTGATAAAAAGTAATAATCACTAGCCCAGGTCAAGGTTTGCTACCGGTGCAGCAGCTTTGAAATATTAGAGCTGACTTGGCTTTAAAGTAATTATGTTGGATTATCCACAGTGTATTCTGTTACATAATTGATAGGTTACCTATCAATTCTGTACGGTAGTGTAGTCAAATCAAACAAATGGTTTTGTGAAAAAAATACAGGGAATTTGATTGACAGGATTTAACCCTGTGGTTGACCTCTTCTATCAGTAGATAACCAAAGTGAGAAGTTAGTTTAGAGGAATCAGATTTGGTTGGGTGACTAGACGGTGTCTCTCATCCAAATAGCCATTTCTCATGCGTGTTCTTCTTTGGTTTAATATTAGAATAAAAGGCGTCTATAAAAAGAAGTATAAGTGTTCGTTAATAAAAAACAAACAACGGACCAAGACACAGAAGGCTTCCTAAGATCAATACCAAAATAACAGCCACCCGGAGATAGACATACCCAGCTACGCAGATCCATAGACGAAGATACTATAAAGAAGGATAAGTATACAAGATGCGTATACGTCCACGGGTATACGCTACATAATACGTCTAGATACGTCTAATATAAAATGAATATGCAACACTTTCCCATTATGCCTAACCAATGACATTGTGTTCGGAGGTTAGACCTAAATCATCATATCACAGTTATTCGTGATTGATTTGCCCATGACGGTGTGCCAGATAAAAATGATAGTATTAAAAATGACCCATCGTGCAGATACGAAGACTTCAAAAGTGAGTGAAACATTAATTTTCTCATTTCCAGGTCATCACACCCGCAGGTGTCCTCCCCCAATGACCTTTGGTTGTCTAAGAGAGTAATACCTCTGCCATTTTGCTGAATTAATGATATTTTGCTATTTCATAATCAAAGGCCGTTATCAAACTTTAATATTTCAGGAAATTTATTGTCATTTTTCCCACTTAGGCATCGAGATAAAGGAATCTGCGAGAGAATAGATATCTAAGCGCGGCGGATGGCCAGGGTGATCGCCTTGTAGATGGGCGTGGTCGTAGGGGAAGAGGCGGTGGCATAAAAATTAATTGTAGAAACCGACTTTGTTATTTTCAGAGGCCGGTCGAGGGCACGGACCGTGGGTCTTCGGGTTAGTTGTGTGGACGAGAAGAAATTTTAGCAGTCAATTCAAAAACCCGGTTAGAACTTCTTTCGTCCCGTATTTCTGAATTGTTCGTTCTTCCCAGGGTTGCCCTCGTCTCGCCAGATCATCCTCTCCAGTCCGTTTGGGCATATATTCATGGAGGCAGGTGGTGTAATGGTTAGAGTCGTAGGAAATGTACTCGTCTACCCGAGTTCAATTTCTGGACGAAGCTGTTGGCATTTCACATGGCGCTAATTCCCTTGGGAAAGGTATGAATCCAATTCTCCCTCCAGCTATGGGTAAATAGCAGGGCAGACTGGACTCTTTAACCATGGCTAGGTAACCAGTCTAGGAGAAGGAAAACTCTGAATTCAAACCTGTTAAACTCCGCTTAAGAAATTGACCTTGTGTCGCATACTGCTCGTGCGGTAAAGAACACACTGTTCACATTCTGACTTCTTTTCAAGTGATTTCGATCATATCTCTACTTGCACAATATGGACCCGACGATATCGGGGTTATTTTCTGTTCGCCTACACCTCAGTTTATATTTGTGTTTTGGAGGTGCGTGGTGTTATGGTTAGAGTCGTAGGAAATGGATTCATCGACCCGATTTCAAATCATGGACGAGGCTATTTGCATTTTCAGATGGCGCTAATACCCTTGGGAAAGGTATGCATCTAAATACTCCCCCTCCAGCTATTGGTAAATAGCAGGGTAGACTGGGCTCTTTAACCTTGGCTAGGTAACCAGTGTAGGAGAAGGAAAACTCAAGAATTTGACCTTGCCTAACATCCTGCTAGTGTGGAGGGGTTGGTAAATATATGTGTTCAGTAGCATCGATGTTACTTACAGATCATCATATCACAGTAATTCGAGAATGATTTGCTCCCCAAGCATTGTGACATGCAGGTGTTTTCTGTAGATCCATTAAGCTACCTTGACCCCAGGGAGTTATGGAGGCGGGCTTAGCGTAACGGTCATCGTGGTACGAAATCGAATTGGTGAGCATAGTTCAAATCCTTGACGAGGCTGTTTGCGTTCACTTTGCACTAATGCCCTTGGGGAAGGCATGAATTTATCTCTTTTTTTCCCCAAATAAATAGGGAAGAATTATTAAATCTTGGTAAGGCAACCAGTCTAGGAGAAGGAAAAATCTGAATTAAAACCAGCTTTAACCAACTGACTATAACTATTGTAATACTCCTCAAAAACTGTCCATAATAATTTTGATAATCGTATAAAACTGTTTATAATTATTGTGATAATCGTCCTAAATTCATTAAAACTGCTGCGATACTCTTCAAAAACTACAATAGTTATTTTGATACTCGTACAAACCTGATTATAATAATTGTGATACTCGTTCCAAATTGATCGTGACTGTTGCGATACTCTTCAAAAACTGATAATAGTCATTTTGATACTCGTACAAAGCTAATTATAATAATTGTGATACTCGTCCCAAATTGATCGAGACTTGCTATACTCTTCAAAAACTGACAATAGTCATTTTGTTACTCGTACAAAACTATCGATGATAATAGTGATTCTCGCCCAATTTGTTTATAACAGTTGTGATACTCTTTAAAAAAACTGATCATAGTCATTTTGATACTCGTACAAACCTAACTATTATTATTGTGATATTCATACAAAACAAATATCCTGATAATCATACAAATCTGGCCATAAGGAGCAAAATATATTTTCTTTTATCTCAGTTGGAAGATATCACCTTTCTTAACTCGAACTAACGGTCTCCAAACTCAATTTGCTGCTATAATGTCTAAGAGGTAATACCTATGCCATTTCATCGAATTAAAGGTATTTTGTGATTCTATAATCAAAGGCCGTTACCAGACTTTTATATTTAAGAACATTTATTGTCATTTTCCCCTACTTAGATACCGAGAGAAAGGAATCTCGTAGAGAATAGAGATATTTAAACACAACAGTTGATATCACAGTGTATTATCGTTGCATCTACGTCCTAGTGTGAAACAGTACAAGTTCATAGGGCCTCTATTCAGCAAGACTAATGAGAACATTTATCTAATAAAGCCGGGCATTGTGACTACTTGTTTCCGATTCGTGTCTTTAGGCTGTCATTACGCCTACGCGTTTCTTACCAGGAAGGTAGATGTTAGAAGGCAACAACAATGTCGCCTCCTTGTTTATGGAGATACGAGATGTGTTGAGAAACGTATACGAGACTGAAGTTGCATTTACAAAAACGGAAAGGAACAATGAATGAAACGTTAATTTTCTTCAGAACAATCCCCTTGGCATTTCAGCACTCTTATTCCCGCGAGTTTTCCATTGGTCGAAGCTTTTCTATTGGCATAATGTGAAACGGCGCATCGTATTTCTGGTACAAATGCAGAATAGTGCGCAAGAGACAATATGATTAGAATCGAATTTTATGTATAAATAGCATTAGATTACGGTAACTCCCGAAGTAGCCCAGCACTAACTCTTACACTAAACTCTAACCCTAAAACTAAACCTAACCCTTACCGTAACACCAATCCTAGCGTCTCAAAGATTTCGAGTATTTCAGTGAAGTGTAATGCTTTTTATACATAATCGAATGATATCTCTTGCGCGCTATTCTGCATTAGTACCGTATTTATTTTAATATCCTCAACCTCCGCAAGTCTTATGATTGAGATGGATCTTTGGTTTAGGAAACAAGAAAATGTCGGAGTGAACTACATTTGGTGACTGTGGACGGTGTTGCACTTCCACAATCCTGTTTCTCTTGAAAGTGCTGATAAAAACTATTGAGAGTGATTATTAAAATGTATTGAGAATGTTGATAAAAATATTGTAATTGTTGATCAAAAAGTATCGAGACTATTAATAAAATTCATTGAGACTGTTAATCAAAAATATTGAGACTGTTGACCAAAAAGTATTGAGACTGTTGATCAAAAAGTTTTGAGACTGTTGTTCAGAAAGTATTGAGAATGTTGATCAAAAAGTATTGAGAATGTTGATCAAAAAGTATTGAGACTGTTGATAAAAAAAGTATTGAGACTGTTGATCAAAAAGTATTGAGACTGTTGATAAAAAAAAGTATTGAGACTGTTGATCAAAAAGTTTTGAGACTGTTGATAAAAAAGTATTGAGACTGTTGATCAAAAAGTATTGATTGATCAGAAAGTATTGTAATTGCTGATCAAAAACTATCGAGACTGTTGATCAAAAAGCATTGAGTACTAATCAGAAAGAATAGAGATTGCTGGTCAAAAAGTATTGAGACTACTTATTAAAAGTACTGCGATTGATAATCACCCTGGTGATTAAAAAGTAAGGAGCCTGCTGAACAACACTTAGCTTCAAAAATTAATTTCATAATTCATTAATCTTATGATCATAAATCAAGAATCGACTTTTACACGGGTATATACAGCGTATCATTCGTGTTCATTAAAGAGAAATCAAACAAAAAACGATTGGAAAAAAACTATGTAGTCAGATAGAAAGTCAAATAAGCAGACTCGATAGGCAGATAAACATCGCCAACTAAAATGCATTGTTAATGGTAGCATCTATGTGGAAAAATAGTATTTTGTAGCTGAAAAACTGTTTTATTAAATAGTGGAATTGTTCTCTTTGAACCTGTTGTAGTTTCTATGCAACTAAATCGGAGATATTACTTTTGGAGCATCGATAATAATAATAATAATAATAATAATGATAATAATAATAATAATAATGATAATAATAATAATAATGATAATAATGATAATAAAGAAAACGAGGTAAGAATATAGAGAGAGTGAAAGAGAGAGAAAAGAGAGAGAGAGAGACAGAGAGAGAGTGTGTGTGAGAGAGACAGAGAGAGAGTGTGTGTGTGAGAGAGACAGAGAGAGAGAGAGAGAGAGAGAGAGAGAGAGAAGAAGAGAGAGAGAGTGTGTGAGAGAGAGAGAGAGTGTGAGAGAGAGAGAGAGTGAGAGTGTGTGAGAGAGAGAGAGAGAGAGAGAGAGAGAGAGAGAGAGAGAGAGAGAGAGAGAGAGAGTGTGTATGTGGATTAGTTCTCTCTGAACCTTTTGTAGTTTCTATGCAATTGAATCGGAGGCATTACTTTTGGAACACGTAAATAATAATAAAGATAATAATGATACTACTACTACTACTACTACTACTAATAATAATAATCAAGCAAACCAGGCAAGCCAATAAGAGTGTGTGTGTGTGTATGTGTGTGCAAGAGAGAGAGAGAGAGAGAGAGAGAGAGAGAGAGAGAGAGAGAGAGAGAGAGAGAGAGAGGGGGGGGGAAAAAACTGAGAAGAAAAGGAAAACAAAAATGAAAAATAAATTCAGATATGGCATCAAATGAAAGTCAACAGTTGAAAAGAACGGGTAAAGATGTAAGAAAGAAAAAAAAGAATTAAAATGGAGAACGCGAAAGAAAAGTCGAGTTGGTTAGTTGGTTTTGGGCGGGGGTGGGGTGTAGATAATGAAAGCTATAAAGAACTTAGCATCGAAAAAAAAAAGAAAAGAAAAAGAATGAAAAAAAAAACTGATAAAGAAAGGTAGAGGAAGAGTATGAGGTGGAAGAGAAGAGAGGGTTGGAGGAGCAGCCATAGAAATAAGTAGCAGCTGAAATCGAGGCAGTTCAAGATTGGCGCGAATTGAACGACGCCATCTTTACATTGCCCTGATCTTCGAGTCTCACTTTTCTTTAGGCAATTCGTGAGAACAGGCCGACCATTTTTGAAAGAAATCGAAGAAGAACACACACACAACTATATATATATATATATATATATATATATATATATATAGGTATGTGTGTGTTTCTTTGATTTATATATATATATATATATATATATATATATATATATATATATTTGTGTGGGGTGTTCAAATACACACCTGCACATATACACATACGAACGCACGCACGGATATATATATATATATATATATATATAATATATTATATATATATGTGTGTGTGTGTGTGTGTGTGTGTGTGTGTATACGTAGGACACCCAGTCTAATGATCGTTTTGAAGGTAACTTCGATGCTGGAATATAAAAAAAACTGAACAAACTGAAAATACCCTGTCACATACATGCACAACCATTCTTCTATACTGAATTTTCATGGATATGATAGACATTATATCTTTGATACTGTTCTATATATGATATTATCTTTTATACAGCTCTATAATGTATATACTATACATACTTTCTATCTTTTATATAGCTCTATAATGGATACAATATACATAATATCTATTTTTTCATACAGCTGTATAATCTTATAATGGAGATTATGTAACTGTCTGTCTGTAGCCGAAACTATGTCACCACTGACGTCAAAATTCCTTCAGTTATTTATATTATATTCTCAACGATTATCAAATTGTCATTATTTAATCTTAATTAACATCTTATTTATTAACGATGTCTACATCAAAATCTAGTTGAGTTAGATTTGCCACAAAATGCTCATATTATGAATGCATTTAAAATACTGAAATATATGTTATATATATCTTAGAAATAAAGATTCACATAGTATATAGTGGGAATAATATATGCAAGGTATGTAAAAAAAAAGTATCGAGATCTTTTGTACTTTTTGACACACCTTGTATTCTGAAAAAATTAACATTCCATTCATTGTTCATTTCTATCTTGGTAAATACAGCTTCAAACTCGACAGTTTTATGACACACCTTATATTCTAAAAACAAATTAACATTCCATTTATTGTTCATTTCTATCTTGGGAAATACAGCTTCAATCTCTATACTTTTATGATACACCTGATATATATATATAAGAGAGTTTTATAATTTGCTTGAAGCATTGTGTATATATTGGTTTGGAGGTTGATTTTGAAGGCTATCACAATGCAGGTGTAAAGAAAAAATAATAAGGTGACTGCATTGTGATAGCCTTCAAAACAAACCTCCAAACCAATATATATATATATATATATATATATATATATATATATATATATATATATATCATCTAGTGTCGAACGAAATGTATACTGACAACGAAAGGACCGCTATTCCAACTGACCTAGCTCATTTGCATAATCACCTTTAAACATCCAATCCGGGTGCAGTTCTCTTGCAAAACCTTATTTCATCTTTGTTCCAAAGATTTTCACACCAACTGTCACTCACTAAGATATTTGACCTCGGGGTCATGTATACGTTAAAACCTTCTGCGCTAGCTCTCCACGAATTTACCTAACTTTACACAAGTAGCGGGACAGGAGAGAGAGAGAGAGAGAGAGAGAGAGAGAGAGAGAGAGAGAGAGAGAGAGAGAGAGAGAGAGAGAGAGAGAGAGAGAGAGAGAGATAAATATCTTTCGATCAAATTCGTTTTCAGACTGACCTTGTCATCATGTGACTTTTATTGTTGTTAGGTTCGATGCGTCCAAGGACAGATTAAATCCTTAATTCTGTTAAAAACAAAGTTCTTTGTGATAGGATGCAATCACTTAAGAGGCTCTTTTCTATTTATCCGCTAGACGTTATTTTGTATGCACTTTATTCAACTCAAGTATTGCTAAGCAAGTCTCGGTCAAAGTTAAGATGCTTCTAAGTAGGGCTGTTCGAGTTGTTAAATGGTGCAGCCATACGATAGCACTGATACTGTTGAGAATTTTTGTATATAACGTGTGTGCTAGATACCCACTTTTATTTATAGACTCAGCGATAACCATGTGATCTCTCTTTGTCAATCACTTGCAATACTCTGCTGCTGAGACAATACTTAAACTAAGCATACTGAGCATACTGGACATAATTACTTTGAACCTTCGTGGACGACGGACATAGGATTAAATCACTGGACCATTAACACTACGCAGGATAGGACCTATTCATTTACCAAAGGATTCCACAACTCTGGACTTACTTACTTTAAGCCCTTTTCAACTGGCCAAGGATGGCATTTAAAAACATTACAGATACGGCTACTGCTCAGAAGAATTTTCGCTTTATCTTATCAGCTAGAATAAGATTGTTCTGTATGCACTTTATTCAACTCAAGTATTGGTAAACAATTTTTGGCCGGAGGTAAGATGCTAGGATTGTTACAGTCCAAGTGGTACAGCCATACAGTAGCTCTCATACGGTTACAGTTTGGAAGAATTTTCGCTTTATCTTATCAGTGAGATCAGATTATTTTGTGTGCTCTTTATTCAACTCAATTATTGCCAAGCAATTTTTGTTCAGAGTTAAGATGCTAAAGTTGCTAGAGTCCCAATGGTACAGCAGTCAGTAAAGAAGGTCATGCTGAAAGTTTTCTGGTACTTAAAAGGACTCATCATTATTTATTCTCTTGAAAACGTGCAACCGTAAACAGTGCTTCCTATTACCAACTCCTTTGTTGGTTGTTTGGTTGTATTTTACGGCATGTCAACAGCTTGGGATATTTTATGACGTTTAGTTTTATTCATTCTTGTTGGCTATTCATTTTCTTAAAATTATATTTTTAAACACTCCGGGTCAAAGTGAACCTGGGAGTAATGGTAATAAAGTAGTTTTAGCTCAGTCGGTAGAGCTTTCGGCTAGGAATCACAAGGTTCCTGGTTCGATACTGCTCCTCGCCAACTCAGCGTATGAGTAGTGCGGTAAAGTAAGGAGATGATGGTACGCGTGGCGCCCCACCCTATATGCTAAAGATAATCTCCTTGGTTTAGCGCTAGTGAAAAGGGGATAGACTCCCTCGCTGTCTGACTGATACCGACGTTAGGCTGTCCCGACGACGACTTTACTTTACTTTTCCAGAGTTCCAGAATTGGAACTTCACCACTAGATATAGTTTAACGTCATACCCAGGACACTAAAACCCTCAGCCACTGCCATCTAGCACATATATGATAAAAAGGCCAGGGGGTTGCCAAGGGTTGAGACAATCATATTGAAGAATAAGTTCCAATTACCGTCGAACTGGGAAGACAAGGTAGCATGCGATTGTAACTCAATACAAACTCGAAATGCCACAAAGTCCACTGCAAAATGACAAAGTATATATAAGACTCCACAGTGTCATTCAAATCAACCAGTCAAGCAACCAATCAGAACTCAAGGAATGGAATGACCCAAATCACCCTGATTCATGAATGGATCATTCTTGATTCCTATTTATACCAGCTGTATTGGACACTGCTAGAGTTTTACTTAGCTGCTGTTTTACATGTATTTTCAGTTTCTTGGGTTTTTCTGTTTTTATTTTTCCCACCCCCTCCATCTCCAAATCATCAAAACGAATATGGGGAAAAATTTTTTAAGTAGGTTAGATGCATAGAGCGAATGAGGTATTTTGGTGGAAGAGAGCTGCGCAAGGAGAGAATGCAAGAATTTTATTTTATTTTTGAATGAATCGGTCGGCGACTGAACCTAGCTAGATAGATCAGTGTAGTTGTATGACCAGTTTTATAACCCACCCCCAAAACCAAACTTCCGGCTATATGCCGAGTCGTGTTCACACTCGTTGTATCTCGCTTCTAAATAAATAAAAAGTTTGTTTGGAGTGAGTGCACGAGTGTGCTCACTTCAAATAACGAGTTTTACTTAGCTGCTGTTATTAAAACCAACAGTAGGCTAACTGACTTCAATACATATAAGTGCTAGGGACCGCCCGTCTAGCCTAAGTAAGGTTAAAGTAGAACGTTGCACATCATGGACTACTCAGCCACCAAGTTTCCGCCCTTAAGCATCACGGGTTTTGGAAAGGTGCAGTCATTGTATTTAACAGTCCTAGCCAACAGAACGGCCTTATTTATTGAATGACCGTCTTATTTAATAGATTTATTCCAACGAGATACAATTTGTAGAAAGTCTTGAAGTGTAGGACTTTGGGGAGTATCAATTATTCTATCATAAGTGGAAGCACTCGTTTCATAATGGTTCGCGTCGTAGGAAGTGAACTCGATACCCGAGTTCAAATCCTGAACGAGACTGTTTGTATTTCACTAATAATATACTAATACGCTCGAGAAAGATATGAACCAACTATTCTCCCTCCAGCTACATATAAATAGTAGCGCACACTGGTTTGTTTAATCTTGGTATAGCAACCTGTCTTGAAGATGGAAAACTCTGAATTCACACCAGTTGTAGACATGGAGTGGGATGGACTATGTCAGGTTAGTCCTGAGTAGCACCTGCACGACCAAATTAAGTTAGGAAACTAGTGAGATCAGCCAGGGCACCAAGACCTATGCGACCAACAGACCAAGAATCTGTTGATCATATAAACAAGAAATTGACAGTCACCCAGCGCCGTTGACTCTATGTTCACGCTATTCTAAGTAAGATCTATCTACCCCACACACACACACACACACACACACACACACACACATATATATATATATATATATATATATATATATATAAGTAAAGTCGTCGGGGCGGCCTAATGTCGGTATGAGCCAATCAGCGAGGGAGTCTATCCCCTTTTCACTAGCGCTAGACCAAAGAGATTATCTTAGCATCTGAGGTGGAGCGCCGCACCTACCATCAGCTCCTTACTTTACCGCACAGATCCCTGTGCTACTCATACGCTGAGTCGGCGAGGACCGGTATCGAACTCGGAAACTTGTGGTTTCTAGCCGAACGCTCTAACGACTGAGCTAATGGTAAAGAATAAAGGAAAAAATGGACAAAAAGTAAAACTCTCTACTTGCTTGGGTTTTGCTCTATTTTTCTCCATATATATATATATATATATATATATATATAAAGATAATAAAACTATGACTGTTGAAGTTTTAAAAATGTAAGCGCTCAATACTTCATCGTTAAGCGGTATAAAAAGTAAATACAAACCTAATATTGCAATCTTTTCATTGTAAGCAGTTACAGCAAAGAAAGTATATATATATATATATATATATATATATATATATATATATATAGAGAGAGAGAGAGAGAGAGAGAGGAGAGGGAGAAAAAGTGACTAAGCTTATGTAAAATTACTTTTCAACAAAAAAGAAAGAAAATTCTCCCTTCGGCTTCAAATTATAAATGATAGATTAAAAATATTAAATTCTCAGCCAACTTTGCTATCGTCTGCTGCTGTGGATAGTTGAATAATCTCTGTAAAAGTGTCAAATATTGGCGAAGAAAATTCACGAATGCTATTACGACTTTCTGTAATAAAGGAGAGGAAAAAAAAAAACAAATGCCGGTACGAGTATAGCCAAAAACCCAACAAAAACATTGGTCATTAATATACAATAGGTCATACGTAAAAACAGACTTGCTGTAGGAATAATGTATCTGCCGAGAGAAATTAATGGATAGTAAATTGACAGGTGACTATTACTAAGATAAATCGACTGTGAAGTAAAATTTTAGAAATAGAAAGAAGCGTGTAGCTTGGTGTGTAGTGCGCATGCGTGAAACTGACTTTGTTTTTTTTTTTTTTTTTTTTGCGTTTGATATCTGACGTTGCATATAGAATTTATCCAGCTTTGCTAAGTCTTGCACACAGGCTTCGAAATCAATTATGCTACCATCCGTTCTTAACTGGTCACCCACTTTAGTTCCGAGGAGGCACATGGCTGCTTAACTTACATGACCGCAAAATTAAATTAGTAAATTATTGACTTAATATTATCTGCGTTATTCGGACTATTATCCCCATCTTCATTGTTATCTGTACAACGTTTCGATCGATACGCCCTCCGGCCTTCTTCATGTATTACTGTTCGGACTCGGGAACCTTCTCGGACTCGGAACCTTCTTTTTGGACTCGGGTACCGAACCCCGAGTCCAAGAAGATAAATAGAAGAAGGCCTGAGGGCATCGACCGAAACGTTGTACCGATAACAATGAAGTTGAGGACAATAGTCCGAATAACGCATATAATACTAATCATCAAGGCTCATCTCAAACATTCAGAGAAATTATTGAATTAAATTACTAGTTAGGACTCTGCCTATTCTGGTAGTGATCATACCATGCGGAGTTTAACAGGTTTGAATTCAGAGTTTTTCATCTCCTAGACTGTCTAACCAAGTTTAAGAGCCCAGTCTGCCCTATTATTTACCCATAGCTGGAAGGAGAGTAGTTGGATTCATGACTTTCCCAAGGGTATTAGCGCTATGTGAACTGCAGCTTCGTCCAGGATTTGAACTCAGGTCGACGACTCCATTTTCTATGACTCTAACCATTGGACCACGCACCTGTTGTAAGTCACCGAATATTGTCATTTTAAAGAATTATACAGTTTTTTAACAATTATTTTTTTTAACAATTAGAATCCCGTATTTTCGGCTCTGTGCCCAGGTTCGCGGAAGCATCACTGTACCGACCTTTTTTTTGTAAATAAATGCCGGTGTGGGTGGGTAGGTTGCAGTGGTGCAGCTAACAACGAAATAAATAGAATCTCGTCCGTTAATATAATTGTTGTGTGATATCATCTCGCGCTTCCCTGACCAACACCATTCTAGTTTGGAATGAATTGTGATAATGAAAATTAATCTTCCTTATATTCTATAAAAACAAATTTTGCCATTCTTGAAAATGTCTGGGGACACAGCCAAAAGATCATACCCACTTCAAATAGTTTGAGACAGTGAAAATTAATCTTGCTTAATTCTATAAAAACAAAATTGTACCATCTTGAAAATAACTGGGGACACAAACTAAAGATTATACCATTCTTTAAGTTGTTCGAGACACTGAACATTAGCCTTGATTAATTCTATAAAAATAAAATTGTACCATCATGAAAATGACTGGGGACAGAGCCGAAATATCATACCTTTCTTTAAATGGTTTGAGACAATGAAAATTAAACTTGCTTAAATTCTATAAAAACAATTGTACCACATTTAAAAGTATCTGGAGACATACCCAAAAGCGATCGAGATCATGTATCTTTTAGATAATTTTTACATTCGTTCGATCCAGATTTACGTTTTAAAAGATTAAAATAGAAATTCATAGATTCTTCTTTGTCTGTTCTTTTAACAAAATACGCATTAAATAGTGCCCCCCCCCATTCACCGTAAAAATTCTTATAAACTTGTGAGTCCCTCCTCCAACTTATTCCTTCTGCTACTGTTTGTTTAAAAAGAAACACGGAAACATCTTACCATTTCACACCTGATGATGGCATTAAGTAGTGCAGAAAGTACTAGTGTTAGAACCTTTGGTGGATTCATTCACCGATTCCACCCTGATATATAAAAAAAGATGGGCAGACAATTGAAACGGACAGAAAAGAAACTCACCAGACAAAAAATGAGTTCAACAAAACAGGCATAAAGTAAAAAAAATGCTGCCAAAGTATACTTATTTTGATTATATATATATATATATATATATATATATATATATATATATATATTCCGATTTATTTTATCTCTTTTTCATTTCTCTTTCTCTCTCTCTCTCTCTCTCTCTCTATATATATATATATATATATATATATATAAGAGAGAGAGAGAGAGAGAGAGAGAGAGAGAGAATGAAAAAGAGATAAAATAAATCGGAATATATATATATATATATATATATATATATATATATATATATAGAGAGAGAGAGAGAGAGAGAGAGAGAGAGAAATGAAAAAGAGATAAATAAATCGGAATATATATATATATATATATATATATATATATATATATAAAGGATATTTTTTCTTTAGGAGTTTAGGGGAAACCCAACGGAACAAAGAAAAGAAAAAGAAAAAGAAAAGCAAAACCGAAAGAGTCACAATTTTACTGTTGAAAAAAGAAAAAGAAGACGAATGAGTTGTGATAATAAATATTTGAAAGTGCTCAATGAAGACAAATAGAACCGGTTTAGGGAACTGAATCAGCGGCAGAATTATCCTGAATATCTTTCGGGTAGGTAAGTTCTGTCACTGATATATATATATATATATATATATATATATATATATATACATAAGCGACGTCCTCCTGTGGAAGCCAGCACATGGACAAGCCAGTGTGGGCCGACCATCAAAAACGTACGTTGATCAGCTCTGTGCGGATGCAGGATGCTGCATAGAGGACCTCCCGAGAATGATGAGCAATAGGGACGGATGGAGAGAGATTGTCATGGATATCCGCGCTGAAAGCGCGACATGATGATGATGATATATATATATATATTTATAAAGGTAAAGTTGACGTACCGGTGAATTTGGTCACGATGGTTAGTAAGTGTGGAATTCAGTGGGGAAAGTCAGCAATATAACAAATACAAAGTGCTCAATACTAAGTAGAGCAACTTGTACCCATTTTATATATATATATATATATATATATATATATATATATGCCGCTACTTTTCATTCGTGCATATACGTGCATGTATATTTAAGGTCTGTACATATATACATACTTAAATGCGTAGATATTTGAATTATACGGCCATTTCGCTTTATTCAATATTCGCCCAAATCGCGTCCTGCCTGTATTATCTCTCTGTGTCTATATTTATATTTCTCTATGTGATTAATTACTTTCCACAATGTCTGTGTCTGTGTTCGAGGGGTGTGTGGTTACTCTGTGCCTGTAGCTTGGAGGTTCTCATTCTCTCACATTTAATTAAATGTGAACAGCCATGTCTTCGTAATGCTGGCGATATTCTATTCACACTCTCGGATGGCTTTCCGAGGGCTGTAATTAAGAGAGTATAATATTTATCTGAGTGGTCGAGCGCTTCCGGCCAACTCGTAAGTCGTCATTAGAAGTTGTTATTTTTCTTTTTAGATTCATTGATAGCTAATTGTCTGACAAGGATAGAATACTGCCTTCAAGACTGCTCGCTTTTTAACGGCTTTATTTTTGTTTCTTTTCATAAAGTATCTCTCATTTTGATTTTTCATAATATGCTATAGAGTATCAAATTTTGAGTAAACACAAATGTATATATATATATATATATATATATATATATATATATGTAGGTGAACTGAAACGTTTTAACGTTGATTTCACCAACTAAAATAAATTGTTCTTTTTGAAATACTTTGGTTTTTCTTATTTCATATATATATATATATACATATATATATACACACATATATATATATACATACATATATATATATATATATATATATATATATATATATATATGACAATTGTATGGCCAATATATTTAACTAATGTAAATAAAAGAAAGTGTTGAGAAAAACTAAATGTACTTAGCATTGTGAGAGTGTGAGAGTGAGTGAGTGAATGTGTGTGTGTGTGAGAGAGAGAGAGAGAGAGAGAGAGAGAGAGAGAGAGAGAGAGAGAGAGAGAGAGAGAGAGAGAGAGAGAGAGAGAGAGAGAGAGATGTAAGTAGACAAAGTTGATTTTTATCCTGTATGAAAAAGTAAAATAAAAGGATGAATTTTGTTCATTGCCCAGATGCCTGTTCATAGGCTCGAAATGCAACGGAACCTTTTCACAGCGGTAAGAGGGGAAAATCAAATACGCAAGACGAGCCATAAACCTGGACTATGTGGAGGGGGGGGGGGAAGAGAAATGAGAAATGGGTAGAGGATCGCGCGGCTATCTCTCATACCCTTTTCACTGCCGTCGCATCAACAGGAAGAATGATTTGAAGAGACAACAGTGATTATGATGATGATGATTTATAAAAAAAAAAATAAACAAAAAAAAAAAAAAAAGAAAAAAGAAAGAAAAAGGAAGACGAAAGGAACACACGAACAACGAGTGACGAACGGGCTACAGTACCAAGGGCGGCCTTTTTCGTTTCCCGACTAGAAGAATCAATACACTGCTGCAGATTTCTTTTCGTTTTTCTCTTCGCTAACATGGCCGCTACGGCAAGCTAACATCAAGAACGCGAACACTACAAACTGTAGAGGCAGAGGAGAATGAGTAAGAGACGATAAGGTGAAGAGTAGAAAAATCATAGCTAACGGAGCATCTTTAAGCCAACCTCTCCATTCTGTAGTTGATACGCCATGACTGGACACTGGTTAAAACTTGGTGCAACATACAGATCTATCTATCTATCTATTTATCTATCTATCTATCTTGGTCTGTACACATCTAAGTAACAATGTACCTATCTTGGTCTATTCACATCTATTTGGTTATTTACCTACTCATGTACCCCGGGCTGTTCATATCTATCTATCTGTGTCTGTTAATATCTATCTATCTATCTATCTATCTATCTATCAGTGTCTGTTAATAGCTATCTATCTATCTATCTATCTATCTGTGTCTGTTATATCTATCTATCTATCTATCTATCTATCTATCTATCTATCTGTCTGTTAATATATCTATCTATCTATCTATCTATCTATCTATCTATCTATCTGTGTCTGTTAATATCTATCTATCTATCTATCTATCTATCTATCTATCTATCTGTGTCTGTTAATATCTATCTATCTATCTATCTATCTATCTATCTATCTGTGTCTAATATCTATCTATCTATCTATCTAATCTCTATCTATCTATCTATCTATCTATCTATCTATCTATCTATCTATCTGTGTCTGTTAATATCTATCTATCTATCTATCTGTGTCTGTTAATATCTATCTATCTATCTATCTATCTATCTATCTATCTATCTGTGTCTGTTAATATCTATCTATCTATCTATCTATCTATGTCTGTTAATATCTATCTATCTATCTATCTATCTATCTATCTGTGTCTGTTAATATCTATCTATCTATCTATCTATCTATGTCTGTTAATATCTATCTATCTATATCTATCTATCTATCTATCTATCTGTGTCTGTTAATATCTATCTATCTATCTATCTATCTGTGTCTGTTAATATATCTATCTATCTATCTATCTATCTGTGTCTGTTAATATCTATCTATCTATCTATCTATCTATCTATCTATCTATCTATCTGTGTCTGTTAATATCTATCTATCTATCTATCTATCTATCTATCTATGTGTCTGTTAATATCTATTTATCTATCTATCTGTCTGTTAATATCTATATCTATCTATCAGTGTCTGTTAATATCTATCTATCTATCTATTTATCTATCTAGTGTCTGTTAATATCTATCTATCTATCTATTTATCATCAGTGTCTCTATCTATCTATCTATATCTATCTAGTGTCTGTTAATATCTATCTATCTATCTATTTATCTATCAGTGTCTGTTAATATCTATCTATCTATCTATCTATTTATCTATCAGTGTCTGTTAATCTATCTATCTATCTATCTATTTATCTATCAGTGTCTGTTAATATCTATCTATCTATCTATCTATCTATTTATCTATCAGTGTCTGTTAATATCTATCTATCTATCTATTATCTATTTATCTATCAGTGTCTGTTAATATCTATCTATCTATCTATTATCTATCAGTGTCTGTTAATATCTATCTATCTATCTATCTATCAGTGTCTGTTAATATCTATCTATCTATCTATTTATCTATCAGTGTCTGTTAATATCTATCTATCTATCTATTCTATCAGTGTCTGTTATATCTATCTATCTATCTATCTATCAGTGTCTGTTAATATCTATCTATCTATCTATCTATCAGTGTCTGTTAATATCTATCTATCTATCTATCAGTGTCTGTTAATATCTATCTATCTATCTATCTGTCTGTTAATATCTATCTATCTATCTATCTATCAGTGTCTGTTAATATCTATCTATCTAATCTGTCATATCTATCTATCTGTTTATATCTGCGCACACTCGAGTCTGTATCCGCGCGTGTATGTGTGCGTGTAGGAACAGACGGGTGTGTGCACGCGCGTGTGAGCGCGTGTGTGTGCGCGTGTGTATGTGGTTATCACATTCCTGTACATGTGCCTCTGTAATTGAAGTTACGTATTTACGCTAGGATATTCACATGATTCGATATCATAGCTTTTCAGGTAATGACGCTGTTCATACATCCTGCTGTTTTCAGTTCAATCGTAAGAGCAGGTATCTAGAGAGTCAGTAAATATTTCTCATTCGAATTCGCCCAAGCAGTCGTTCTATATTATTTAAGAAAAAAAAAAATTGAATTTTGATATCCCCCATGACATACATATAATTATACCTCCATGAAATTAATATACGTTTGTTGGTACAACCAGGAAACATAGCGATTCTTTGAGATATTTCACATGTAAATTTACGAAGCTTTGCAAAAAGACAGGCTAAGTTTTTCTTTTTTCAATTATTATTTTTTTTATTAAGATAGAAAATCAGAATTGGAAGTAAAGATTGATATTGTGATGAGGTGTAAATTGGAAAGAGGATTTTGCACCGAGCTGAGGGAGTTGAATAGATGAATAAGTTCTGTCCTTTTCTCTATAACTTTGCTTTTTTGTTTTGCAATAAATGTATTTGAAATATGTGGAAGTGTCAATTCTAATATATGTTCATTTGTATACAGAAGATTTTGTTTGTTTGGTCTCATTAATACATACATACATACATACATATATATATATATATATATATATATATATATATATATATATATGAATTTATTTGTGTATATATATATATATATATATATATACATGAATTTATTTGTGTGTGTATATATATATATATATATATATATATACATGAATTATTTGTGTATATATATATATATATATATATATATATATATATATATATGAATTTATTTGTGTATATATATATATATATATATATATATATATATATATATATATATATATATATATATATATACATGAATTTATTTGTGTATATATATATATATATATATATATATATGAATTTATTTGTGTATGTATATATATATATATATATATATATATATACATGAATTTATTGTGTATGTATATATATATATATATATAATATACATGAATTTATTTGTATATATATATATATATATATAATAATTTATTTGTGTATGTATATATATATATTATATATATATATATATATAATGAATATATGTATATATATATATATATATATATATATATAATATAATATTTATTATATATATATATGAATTATTTGTGTATCAATTTTGTTCTAGTGAACGTTTTTTTGTCATATATTTTATCATGAAACCGTGATCGCTGTTAATAATGAACATTGATCTGTGAAAACATTGTAAATAAATAAATAAATAAATATATATATATATATATATATATTTATATATACATATATATATACCAACTCCTCCGCACGATTTGGAAGAGACACAAGGTTAATTTCTTCAGCGGAGTTTAACATATTTGAATTCAAAGTTTTCCTTAACCATAACCATGACAATGACCATGAGGTCAACCTAGTGTAAATTAACAAGAAGAAAGTAAAGTATCATTTAGTCGATTTTGCACTTCCAGTGGACCATTGAGTGAAAATAAATAAAGCGAAAAGATAAATAGATACCTGGATTTTGCCTGAGAATAAAAAAGCTGTGAAACATAAAGGAGGCGGTCATACCAACTGTATTTGGAGCACTTGGAAAGGTACCCAAAGGCCCGAAAAAAGACTGGAGAGCAGAGAAAGAATCGATACTAGTTAGAAAACACCAATGCTAAAATTAACTATGAATACTTAGGAGAGTCCTGGAGATCTGCGGAGATTTACAGTCACTCTGAATAGTTTGAAACCACCAATTAAAGCTGGTGTAAAAAACTTGCAATGAGTAAAACATTCACCAAAGACCTGGAAAATAGACTCGGGTTGGTTGTTCTTGTTTTAAGGCATATAAAACATTTTCGGTTATTTAATGCCGAATCAAGTCATTTTGATATTCGGTTTTCTTACAATACCTGTTGTTGCTTAAATGATCACCCATCTAAGCATTGAACAGGTTCTTCGGTGATCTAGCAGGAATCCTTGTTTTGAGCGTAAGAGTTATGTGTAAGCGTAAATGTATCGAGATTTTTTTGTACTTTTTGACACACCTTGTATTCTGAAAAAAAATACTTTCCATTCAATTATTTTTTTCAGAATACAAGGTGTGTCAAAAAAGTACCAATGACTGGAAAGGTGCAGTCGGCGTGTTATTCAGCCGCAGCCGACAGAGCGAAAGATCATCTAAGTTCTTTTTATTAAGACAGACAATCTGGATGCGAAGTTAAGAATTGAAATTATATATTCCAAAGAAGTAAGACATGTATGGCTTATCCAATAAAAATCATTCCCTTAAAATATCTTTATATTTATTAAGTTTAACATATTATTTATTTTAGTTGTATCATATAACATTTTGTGGAGACTAAGTGAATTTATAACAATTAGAATAAATACATGAAACTCGTAAGCAGACATTCAACTTAGAAATTCAGTGCTTTTTATACGTAAAATTCAATTTGTTCTAATCTCTAACCACAACTGAGGAAATAGAGTAAATTTGGGTAAAGACTATAGTCAATCAATATACAGAGCGTTCAGAACCAGCAGCAGCTGCTGGTTTGTTAAAAGCGAAAATGTGACCACACACATAGATACTTTAGACATTTTTAGCCTGCATCAAATGTTTTAGTTGAATTCATTACTTATTAATGAAAACGTATTATTGAAAGATGATATTAACATAAATAATTTGATAATGCAAATAGAAATTTTTATAATGGTATTAGTAAAATTTGTTAGATTTTATTTTGAAAGTTACACAGATTAATTGTACATCTCTCTCTCTCTCTCTCTCTCTCTCTCTCTCTCTCTCTATATATATATATATATATATATATATATATATATATATATATAAATTTGTAAGAAAACCTAATCGACACTACTACAGCAGAGCAGGTATACAACCAGAAGAATATTAAATTATGAAGTCCATTGCTATATTGATTGGCTACTTTTACCACTTTTCTGTCAGATGATTGTGCACATTGCAGGAAAATTAAGAAAGAGATATTATGTAAATGGCATGGTTTATATATATATATATATATATATATATATATATATATATATATATATATATAACTAATGTTAATAACTAAGAGAAATTTAATGTACTTAAAATTGAAGGCCGCTGGAAATGAAGCCTCAGAAAAATAAATAAATAATTCGGGAGACCTTATCACTTTTAACTGGCTTTTAGTTATTAAAATTATTATATATATATTATATTATATATATATATATATATATTGTATTTAGCTCGTACCCCACTTGTACGGATTATGCACAAGGCCCTATTAACGTGGGACCACCCACAAATCGAAGCTCATAGGTGGCAGGTGAAAAATTGCGTCGATCCCGTTGGCATTTCCCCTCAAGGGGGGGGGGCCTCAGGTGCTGGGCAATAAAACCAGCCCTGCCCCTTTAAATCAAGGGGGCGGGTATTGCCTGGGGGGATATCCTCCTGTGATCGACGCTATTAACTTGTAAAGATCCAGGGCCGAAGCCACTGGGCCCCCACCCCGTTGGGCGGGTTTACATACATACATATATATATATATATGAAAGTTAAGTAAAGTTATCGGGGTGGCCTAAAGTCGGTATCAGCCAGACAGCGAGGTGGTCCATCCCCTTTTCACAAGCGCTTGACCTAGGAGATTGTTTTTGTGTCTGAGGTGGAGTGCCACACTTACTATTAGCTCCTTACTTTACTGCACAGATCTGTTTGCTACTCATACGCTAAGTTGGCGAGGGCCGGTATCGAACCACGAACCTTGTGGTTCCTAGGCGGACACTCTACCGACTGAGCTAAAAGAAAATTGGACGAACGATATATATATACTTTAGTATAGATGAGATTTATTGTTTTTATTTGTCAACTCGCGTTTCGGCAAAAATTCGCTTGTAAACTCAGCATTCTATTTAGAATTATTTTAAATATACATCTGAGCGTTAAGGATGTGAATGCGCGTAAAAAAGATTAAATTGCGAGCGTGAGTGTGTCTGTGAGCTTTTAGTTAAAAAACAAACTCTGAAAGGATACTTAAAAAAAAAACAAAATAGTTAAGACGAGAAAAAACATTTAAATAGAACTAATATGTAATTCTTATCCATTGTATAACCCGTGTATGTAAATATTACGACTACATAGATATTATATGTATAAGTGCAACATCTTTATATGTACGTTTGAGTGCTCCAATTTAGTTGAATCCTATCACGGAAATACTTGGTGCCATTCACCTATATATATATATATATATATATATATATATAGGGCAGACTGGGCTCTTAAGCCTTGGGTAGGTAACCAGTCTAGGAGAGGGATAACTCTGAATTCAAAATTTCTGAGGTCAGTCGTTGATTGGGTTCGTGGCATTCCTTGATGCACCAATTCTGTCCTATCGACTGTGCCAAAAAGTGTGGAATGGTCCTACACAAGCCTTCACCACTATAAACAAATCACTGTGCTGGTTGTTCACTGGATGAACACTCATGCGTCGAAAATCGACGAGAGAGTCCATTTAAAATGTTTTAATATATATATATATATATATATATATATATTATAATACTCCGTATATGTAAAAATATATACACAAATCTTTATATGTACGTTTGAGTTCTTCTGAATCCTATAAAAGTAACACTTGATATCATCCGCTTTATATATATATATATATATATATATATATATATATATAATATATATACGTCCGACAATAGAGTTATTGGCTTGCTCGCATTGGCTTACTGCTAAGCCACAATTATCCCTGTTACTTATAATAACCTGTCGGCGCATTCCATTAGTCTTATAGGGTGTATCACCTATAACATTAAATATCTGCGACTACACATATATTATATGTATAAGTGCAAAATCTTTATATGTACGTTTGAGTACTCCAATTTAGTTGAATCCTATCACGGAAATACTTGGTGCCACCCACCTATATATATATATATATATATATATATATATATA
Source organism: Doryteuthis pealeii (assembly GCA_023376005.1). Classification (NCBI taxonomy): domain Eukaryota; kingdom Metazoa; phylum Mollusca; class Cephalopoda; order Myopsida; family Loliginidae; genus Doryteuthis; species Doryteuthis pealeii. The sequence continues at coordinate 16,579,160 of CM042158.1, read as the reverse complement.
TATATATATATTATATATACTCCGTATATGTAAAAATATATACACAAATCTTTATATGTACGTTTGAGTTCTCCTGAATCCTATAAAAGTAACACTTGATATCATCCACTTATATATATATATATATATATATATATATATATATATATATATACTAGTATATTTACCTATCTATCACCTTTTACAATACATATATATTCCACTAAATCTAGGAAACTACTGATAGGTTATAAAAAGTGGCCTTCACCTCGGATCTACTCACTAAAAATGTCAGAATAGGAACAAGCTCCCTTCCCCTGCAAGAATGAGACTATCACGGAGACAGGCATAAAAAGAGCGCGAAATTGTGATCAATGGGTGTTACGAGCCTATACATACTTACATAGAGACAAAAGAAACACAAACACACACACATACATACACACATGCGCACCTGCCATTGCTACCGACATTGACACGTGCGCAGTTGGATTACAAAACGTTTACATCTGCGCATCAGTATGCCCAAAAATACGCATGCTCTATTGTACTCAGTGGTATATACAGGAGATTTCTTTCAGGTGAATTATGAAGAAAATTTCTTAAAACTTGATGGATGAGACTTAGCTAAGGTTGATAATGAGTGTAACAGCTTTAAAAATGTTTTACGCTTACTAGTGGCCAGGTGCAACTCTATAGTCACCCGTTCCTTTTATATCTATCGTAGCATACCAAAAAATATCAGACAATATCATTGTTAAGATCGGCAAGAATACTCAGAAGAATCCTGGAGTGCTGATGAGGGTGGCAGTTACTCGGATTTGAGTAAAAATTAAGCCTAACAAATTCATGAAGAAGATTAGTTGATTTGTTTGTTTTTTGTTTAATGGTATATCGTCCATTAAATAAAGAAACCAAGGAAAAACAACTTCTATTTCATTGGTTTATCCTTCTCTTGTTTTGATTTTTTTGTTTTGTTTCTTGGGGTTTTTATTTTGTTTTTGTTTTTTAATTCCCCGCTCTTTCCTCTCTGATCATCTCTTCCTTTTCGGATTATTCTCCTAAATAATGGTAGCACCTGTTAGGGTCCAATCTATGGGTTAAAAATGGAACAAAATTAGTTCTAAAAATTTGTTTGAAAAATATTGTTTTAAAAAAATTGAAAACCCATCAAGAATAAATAAAACAAAATACCTTCGGCATAAAATGACCCAACATTTAAATAAATAGTTAAATTATGAAAATTTAGCAATGAAAGACGGGAATGATAGAAAATAAGTTTCAGTTGTTCGAATTTTTGAGTATATCGCCTCTGTTTCAAATCTTTTTATCTGCATTCTTATTTAATGTCAATTCCATCCTTGTTGAAGAACAGTAGTGGTACTATTTACCCCATAGATGGGGTATAAGCGTGTTCTTATATTTGCCATTGGTAGTAGTCCAAAAGTGAACTTAATGGCAAGACTGGAGTTCATACTCGTTTACGTACAATGTCACAGTCTAACATGTTAGCTGCTTCACCACAGGACACCCCGCCGTGAGTAAGGAGTAATTCAACGAGTAAATGTTCTAACGGTATGACAAACTCGTGAAGAGATATAGTAAATTCCAGAAACATAAATGTTCATGTGTTAGCATAGTCCTCCTGTCAAACACTTCAGCAAAGGAACTTGATAAATTTTTAAAATATAATTATTTACTAAGCTTAGCCTAGATGTGACACAAAGGCAGAAATGTGGGACGCCAAATGACAATCAAACTCACTAACAATGGTCAGCGAATCTAGCTTGCTAAACATTATACTACGTGGTGTATAGTTATTTATCAAGTTTAGCTTAGATGTGGCATAAAGCCAGAAGTATGGGGTATCCAATGAGAATCAAAGTCACGATAAATGGTCTGCGAATCTGGCTTATTGAAATTTTATATTACTACTACGGACTTATGCCAGCGCCTTCTAAGATATCTTAGAGGGCCTTGCTCATGCCCCTAGAGGACTGTCAGCAGCAGTAGCAGCAGAAGCCACCATCACCACCGTCAGGGTGATCTCTATAAATAGCCCTGACCATTAGTAATTCTTCCTCTTTCTAGTTGTAACCTTCTGAGGGTCAGTGCTGGGTTCGGCCCTCACCCTTTGGCTGAATCCTTCTGACTACTACTACAGGTAAGAGCTTTGCTCTATCTCTCCATACGAGCTAGGTTTACTGATAGAAAAACCCGCGACGGACTTACTACCATGTTACCAAACCCGGCACCCCAAGAGAGATAGCTGTCTTTGGACCCATGACGGCTGACAGCCAATTACCGGTGTCACCAGGATAACAACTGAGGGAGCCTACGAGATAATTTGCAACAACGGAGAAGCTTCACACTTTGATACCTTTGCAGTCAATAGGCTGCTAGCAGAATAAACTTTTGCAACCTTAAAATACCTTAAACAACCCATAATAACATTACGGCTTATACCTAAACGAGGAGGTGCCGCTAGCTTCTAAAAGAAGTTCTTAAACCTCGCGAAGCTTGTCCGAACTAAACCAGAACACTTTCTTCTTCTCTTGTTGTACCTTTTTATGTATATTTACATATTAAACCTGTTGCATTTTGATTTCGTTGTACTCTCGTTCCTTAATGTCATATCCGCCTCTTCTCTTCTGCTTCCCATGTCGTTACTTAATTTTTATAGGCTTGCTAAGCCAGTCACTACGAGAGACGACCTAATTATTTACTAAATTTAGCTTAGATGTGGCACTAAGCCAGAAGTATGGGGTGCCCAATGAGAATCAAACTCACTCACAACGGTCTGCGAATCTAGCTTGCTAACTCCATTACACCACGTGAGGTGGCCATAATCTTAAAAATATGAGTTCAGAAGTGACTGTTCAAATACTTATGGGCAGTAATTTAACAGTTGCATTCACGTTTAATTTTCTACACTATCCCAATTCGCCACCAGCCTTTCGACAAAATCGATTGTTTGCTTATATAGATGGATGCTGTCTGTCATCATTCATTCTGTGTGCTGTGCAGATCGATTGATTGCAGAAACTGATAAGACGGCAGGATCGTCAACAGCAAATTCTCGATCAATTACTTGGCGTAATTCAATTCAGAACCACTTTGCGCCGAAGAACTCTCGTTTTGGTAGCAAGTGCGTTGACATGAGCAAATAACGGGGACTTTAACTCTTACCATGTCACGGAAAGTAAACGCCACTTTCCGGGTAATGTGAGAACGAGGCTCCTCCAGAAATCGTGCTAAATAGGTTTAATGCGCACTCGATCCGCCACTGATATTTACATCGTTGTTTCCGTCAACTGTCGGCTGGGGCGTTAGAATGCACCGACTTCACCTCTGCAGAGGGTTAAGACTCCCCCAAATGGGGCCACCTGGTGGCTGTGGGTGGCGATCTGTGATGCTCAAGGACGGAGTCTTGGTGGATGAGCAGTCCATGACCTGAAACACTCCTTTTTGGCCCTTTCTTGGACCAGACGGACGATCAGAGAGGCCCCCTCCGATCAATCGGCTGGTCACGTCAAGCCCTAGCACCTATATGATTGCCCCAACCCTATTGCCCTTATAGCAAGCCCCAACCTTTTCATCATATGAGTGCTAGAAGGCGGTGGCTGAGGGTCTACATGTCCTGGGAATGACGTTAAACTCTATCTGATGGTGAGGTTCCAGTTTTGGAGGTTTGGGGAATGTGGAGCACCTCTTCATCACCATTACTCCCTGGTTCAGAGTGGTAGTACCTGTATATCCATTAAGAATTAATTTATTTTAAAACTATCGGCATTAAATGACCCACTGAGGTTAAAACGCCGTAAAACAAAATAAACCAAACAAAAACACCGTTGGTTTTCTGTGAAGCGTGTCATGGCGCTTGTAGATTTGTGTATATTTTGGACGAAATGGAATAGGTGGCCCGAGTTCAAATCAGGGCTGTGGAGTCGGAACCTTCGACTTCGACTCCGTCTCTTCTTTATGAAATTAAATGATTATGGCCGATAAATAATTATAAAACCACGATTTTTTTACAATCTATTTATAAGGAGTGTGCACCCCTGATGATGGCACTTCGAAGTGCCGAAAGTACTTGGGATAAAAACTTCGGTGGGCTAATGCACGGATTCCATCGAAATGTAAAAAAGTTGGCCAGAATGCTCGAAAAGATCTTTAATAAAATTTTTAAGCAGGAGACGTGTCTTTTGTTTAATTCCACACACACACACACACACACACATATATATATATATATATTGATGTCGAAAGGTCTCCGTATGCTTCACGTACGTATATATATCTGTGTTTTTTTTTAGGTATATGTATCTGTTTTTGGGAGGCACATATATCATGTTTGGGCATTAGTGTGAAGCATTAAAGAAATATAAGAAACTCTTTAAGAGTTTCTTATATTTCTTTAATGCTTTACACTAATACCCAAACTTAATATATGTACCTCCCCAAAACGGATACATATACCTAAAACACACACACACACACACACACACACACATTATATATATATATATATATATATATATATATATATAATCGTAACCGCATAGAAACGCCAATGCAGGATGAAATTTTTAAAAATTGTTATAACTTAGAAAATAGATCAATTTTTTATGCAATTTACTACTAAACGATAATGTTATAGGGTCTGCATCCACAATGAATATCTATTTTTAATCTCATTCAAATTCTCTATCGAACTAAGGTAACTATACAATTCTAATTCGATTCCTTCACTATTTCCTAAACAGAAGCAATACAATCGGTCACAACGAGGATTCAACAGATTTACCAATCGTCTAACTTATTGGGGCTTTACCACCTATACACTCTACTCTACCAACCTACACATAAGAAATATACAACTCCCCATCCTTACACCAAATCGCAAGTTTTACTACTTCAGAATGACAAGTAAGGAAGTAAATACTCACGAAGCGAGAAAGTTAGAATTTTAAAAAAGAATAATAAGTATGCCTTTGTATGTAGTGAGGAAGGAACGTCAAGTAGAATAGTGTACACATTTAAAGATTAACTCGGCATAAATAGATTTGTTAATTCGATTAAAACGCGTTTGTCACATGGACCAATCAGAACGGCCGATGTGTCCGCCATTTTAGAAGTGAGAAAGACTTTAAAATTGAGCTTCCAGGTAAGGCGATGGAACCTTTTGGAAACAGTGGGAAGAAGGCAGATGATAAGAGACAAATCAAAAGAGCTAGAGAAGATGGGAGAAGAGAAGGGTGGAAGGGATGAGTAAGAAAGATAAAGAAAAGGAAATATATGAGAGAGAGAGAGAGAGAGAGAGAGAGAGAGAGAGAGAGAGAGAGAGAGAGAGAGAGAGAGAGTATGAATGTAATAGAAAAATTTAATATATCTAGTGCCTAAATAGAAAACCAGAACTGATATTACCGAGACCACCTGGAGAAGATTCCAATAATATGTTGACAGGGATGGTGACTAAAATCATGATATCATAAAATAAATTCAATAGAAATGTTAGTATTTTTAGCACCATATATATATATATATATATATATATATATATATATATATGTGTATGTGTGTGTGTGTGTGTGTGTTATTTCCTATAAGTCCAACATAAACAAAGGGGAACCACTCTTGACTAACAAATTATTTATTCATTTATTGATCTACTAGGAAAAAAGAAGATGGAGTTAGGGTTAGGGTTAGTGTTAGGGTTAGCGTTTAGGGTTAGGGATTAGGGTTAATTTAATGGGAAAATGAATATCAACCTTCTTGGGTTATCTAATTCCAAAGCCATTCTTTGTAGAAGTTAAGTACTGCTACTATTCAACTCATAGCTGGTGGGATTGAGGAAGTTCATACCTTTCACAAGAGTATTAGTCAGAAAGTAAATGTAATGCCGATATTAGAGTTCGTGCTCGCTTCTACAAGATGTCGCAATCTATCACGTTAGCTGCAACACCATAGGGACTCCTCACTGTGAGTGAGGAGTTATTCAACAAGTATATTAACGAATCATAAAAATGTGTCGAATCAAAGACAGACACTTTGGTATTCAGTAAACATTTCGCCTGATAATGTCTGAAGCGCATCGCAACATCAAATGATGGAAATTTCGTCATTACCAATCCTCCCGGCAGACGCAAATCAATGGTGTTGGTAACTTTGATGAACGAAAAGCAACAAAAAAAAAAAAAAAAAAGAAAATTAAAAAAAAAAAAAAGAAAAACAAAAAAAACAAAAAACAAACAAAGAAAACAAAACAGTAGATTTGTTTGTTGTAGCACAAGCGACTAATGCAAGTGCCGACAGTCACACAAAAGATGGCGACGTTGACTGGTTTTACCGCCATTCGAAAAATCGTGGTTGTCAGTGACTCTGCAGGGGGCGGGCAAACGTGAGCGGCAATCGAAAAGTAACGCACGAAATTATTCACTTAGAGATTTCAATAATTATTCTGCAACTTCTTGTCTTCTCGACTTCTGTCACATTTCAATTTTTATACAGCAAATAAATTTTATTTTATTCAGTTGTTCTGAAAAGTGTTAAAATATTTTCTGTATATATATATTTACCAACCCCTCCGCAAGAGCAGGATGTGACACAAGGTCAATTTCTTTCTAGGAGTTTTCCTTCTGGACGGGTTACAGGTTAAAGAGCCCAGTATGCCCTTCTATTTATCCATAGTTGGAGGGAGAGTAGGATTCATAAGTTTCCCAATGGTATTAGCGCTAAGTGAAATGCAATTACCATATCCAGGATTTGAACTCGGGGTGACGAGTCCATTTCCAATAACTTAACATTACACCTCGCCCCCCCCTATATTTTCTGTATATAAGGCGTGCTGCAATCCACCACTTAAATTTATAGTCTAAGCGAGGTCACATGGTTTAAACCTCAGCCAATCAACAGCCTGAATACGTGATTGGTTAACCATTCAATCGCTGATATTGGCATCGCTTAGCGTAACGGATATCGTCGTAGGAAATGGTATTGGTGACCTGATTTTAAATCCTACACATTAAAAGTTATGAATGCTACCATTCTCCCCCTTCAGCTTGATGCAATCAAAACGGATATTATTAGATATTATTTCTTAACAAGGTCAAGCATTGTAAAAATTAAATTACCTCTGTGATCAATAATAAAATTACACACACACACACATATATATATATATATATATATATATATATATATATTATAATATATATAATATATATATATTATAGTTATTTACTAACTTTATCTTAGATGAGGCACAAGGCTAGAAGTATGGGGCGCCCAATGAGAGTCGAACTCACTAACAATGGTCTGCTAATCTAGATTACTAACCATTACACTACATGAGGCGCCCTGGATGTTCTTCATAGAGTTATTTACTAAAGCTTAGCTTAGATGTGGCAGAAGGCCAGAAATATGGGGCTCCCAGTGAGAATCTAATTCACTAACAATGGTCTGCAAATCTAGCTTGTTAACCATTACACCACTTGAGGCGCCCATATTGTATATATTTAAGTAAGTGAAGTCGGCAGAGTGGCCTATTTTCGATATCAGTCAGACAGCGAGGAAGCCTGTCCCCTTTTCACTAGCGCTAGACCAGGGAGATTGGGTCCTGTGTCTGAGGTGGAGCGTCACAACTACCATCAGCTCCCTATTTTAACGCAGATATCCAAGTTGCGCTACACATGCACTTAGCTGGCAAGGGCCGGCATCGAACCTAGAACTTTCCTGGACGAATATTCAAGTTTTGCACTGAGAAGCGATTCTCAATAGCTATCAATATGACAAAATAGATTGTAGCGGAGATTGAACACGCAACCTCCTGATCGAGAGTCGTGGCTCGAAGTAAGACTACTCACCCTCGTTGACACGTATGCAAATTTCTACATTACGATCGGCAGCGCTGGGCGTGATTGACCTGGATGTGGGATCTTGGTCAGGGCAGTTAATTAATATTTAAAGCCTGCCTTCCACACTAAGGGGCAGTTGTGTTTGATCTTGCTAATGAGAACGGAGATATGCGTTAGACAAGAAACGAGTAAAATTTGGCTGATTGATCGAGACTACTGTAATATTGTTGCAGGCGAAAAGACTTTGTCAAGTGGACTTTTGCAGTTGGGAAAGTGATTACCGTGGTTGATTTCAAATAATTCCTTACGAAACAATCACTTAGGTCGAATTTACACAATTGAGTTGTGAGTTCGATCCTCACATGATGACCCATACCTATGGTTTTATTTTCCCAGTACCCCACTCGTACCGTCAGGCACGAAGGCCCTATTTATGTGGGACCACCCACAAGCCGAAACTCATGGGTGGCAGGTGGAAAAATTGCGTCGATCCCGTCGGCATTCCCCCTCAAGGGGGAGCCTCAGGCGCTGGGCAATAAACCCAGCCCTGCCCCTTTAAATCAAGGGGGCAGGTATTGCCTGGGGGGAAAGTCCCCTGGGATCGACGCTATTAATTTACCATCTTACCGGTCCAGTGGCCGAAGCTCACTGGACCCCCGCCTGATACCTATGGTCTTGTGCCAAATCTGAGCAATGTTTCGTTATTTTAAACACCCCAACCCGCACCTCATGTGGTGTAAGTGTTAGCGAGCTAAGTTAGCAGACCATTGTTCTCTAAAACAAGGATTTCCTTATAATCATCGAGTATTTCAATTGTTAGAACTGTTAATGGCCAGAAAACTGGCCGACCGGTAAAAGAACTAATAAAGATGGTGGTGTGGATTTACCGACTTTAAAAGCATTTTTGTAACTTTGTCTTGAAGGGAGAACACAAAGATTTGTTTGCAGACGTTGACAAACTTTTTCTCGAAAAAAAAAAAAAAGTAACTAAATAAATTCAATCGAAACAATGATCAAAGAGAATCGTTCATCGATAGCTGTACGAGTAGCAGCAGCAGCACCATCATCATCATCATCAGCAGTAGCAGTAGCAATAGTAAGAATAAAAAAGTAAAGGGAAAATGTAAATAAAACAGAAGAAGAATATTTAAAAAAAGACACAATAAAGAAAGAATAAAATTCTTCGAGACAAAGATAAAAAAAGGAAGATTCTTTAAAATATTTCAGAACTTTTTACAGTTCCTGCAAATGTCTCGTCTGTTCAATCAAAATCGAAGAATTTCTACAATCCTTTCGATTGCTTAAAAAAAAAGAAAAGGCCTTTTATGCTTAAAAATTTAAGTTTGCATCTCTCTATATATATATACATGATATGTTTTAAAAATCATCGAGACTGAATCTGTATTTACCTAGCTCGTTTCACTTGGATGGTTTGTGCAATAGGAGGCATGTGGCTGTACAACTGTTTTTTGTGGAATTGGAGGTGCGTGGTGTAATGGTTAGAGTCGTAGAAATGGACTCATCGACCCGAGTTCAAATCCCGGACGGGGCTACAGTTCACATAGTGATAATGCCCTTGGGAAAGGTATGAATCCAACTATTCTCCCTCCAGCTCTGAGTAAATAGTAGAACAGTATGCTCTTTAACCTGGTTAGACAACAAGTCTAGGAGAAGGAAAACTCTGAATTCAAACTCCGCTTGGGGTGGTCACTATTAGAATAGGCTCAGTCCTAATTAGTGTTGAGAATTTTACATATAAGGTGTGTACAAGATTCTCACTCTTACTTATAGACTAGGCGAGATCATGTGATCTATTCCTTGGCCAATAACTGGCAGTACTCTGAGGATGATACTATAATTAATTGGTCATAATTAATACAGCGTTCATTGACGACGGACATAGGATTAAATCACTGGACCTTTACCAATACGCAGGATAGGACTTATACGATTA
>CM042158.1:16556871-16564371 GCA_023376005.1 Doryteuthis pealeii | reverse complement strand
TGACCTTCGCTTAGTCAGAGATTTCACCGGAAATATTGAAAAGATTACTCACCTGCAAAGAGATAGAAAGAAAGAAAAAAACGTCAATGAAAAATGTTTAAAAAGTGATTAACAGGTATAAGAAAAATGTTTTTGTTTTTTTAAACAGGAATACAAAAGACAAAAAACAAAACAAAAACAAAACAAGAAAAACAACCTGTAATGAAACAAGAAATATGAATACGATCATGAGTCAAAAAGTAATGCAATATTATTTAGGACAGATAAAATTACCAACACAAGAACAAGTATCATACATCAAAATGAAGCTGGTCCTCTGTGGATCACATCCCTACTTCTCTACATAGATGAGTAAAAAATTAATGCCATTTTGTTTAGGACAGGTATAATTACCAACACAAGAACATGTATCATACATCAAAATGAAGCTGGTCCTCTGTGGATCACATCCCTACTTCTCTACATAGATGAGTAAAAAAGTAATGCCATTTTGTTTAGGACAGGTATAATTACCAACACAAGAACATGTATCATACATCAAAATGAAGCTGGTCCTCTGTGGATCACATCCCTACTCCTCCACAGAGTCACTTTTTCTCACAATAGCAATGTTCCACCTTCGAATGAGAGCACATATCCCTGCCCCGTAAAATTCTGCTACCTGATCTTTCAACTACTTCTTTACTAGAGATTACTCTCCAGATTTAGCGCATTCAGATTATAATCATTATTCCAGTGACGAGGAAGTGAAATCTGTAGTGAAGAATCATGTAGGTGCTAGGGGGATTGACATGACCAGCCGATTGATCGGAGGGGACCTCTCCGATTGTCTGTCTAGCTTAAGAAAGGACCAAAGTGGAATGCTGCATGTCATGAACTTTTTAGCCACCAAAATTCCATCCTTAAGCACCATGGGTTGCCACCCACGGCCAACAGCTGACCCCACTGAGTGGATTTTACCCCTCTGCAGAGGTGCGGTCGGTGTATTCTACTGCCCCAGCCGACTTTTATCAAAAGTATGAGTAACAGCAAGTGTCCTCAGATCTTCAGGGCTCTTCTTAGTAATCTATCTGATTTGGGTTAAATTTCAGTCTCTTGCACAGTTCTCAGTGGATCAGCAAGTATTGAAGAAATTTGTTATCATCCTCATCATCATTCATTGGAAGTAATTAATCATCATCATCATCATCATCATTCATTGGAAGTAATTAATCATCATCATCATCACCATTCATTGGAAGTAATTGATCATCATCATCATCATCCATTGGAAGTAATTGATCATCATCATCATCATCATCATCATCATCATCAATGAATTCCTTTGGCTGTCTCTCGCTATCTATCCCTATCGGCCATCATCCTTGCTAAGTCCTGTGTGAACGTTTACCATGGAATTTCTACGGATCCCTCTAGTTGAGAGTATTTACCGTGCCGGTATCTGATTTGACTTGTATTGCAAGAGATTATTGGTATTATTATCTAATTTATTTGATTTGCTGGATAGTTGCGTAAATATCAACGTTGTAATGTTTATGAATGATTGTACGTTATGTTTGACTGCAGGGAGGAAGGACACATATTGCAGTTTGTGTTGTGACCGGAAGGATACACGCAAGGACCTAATTAGGATTTCTTTCATTTGTAATGATACAACAATCTCTCCGAGAAGAGAAAGAAAAAAAAATTCTCCATGCGATGTTTTTGATTTTCATTAAGCTTTCTTTTCTTCAACATACGCCAATAAAAATATGGTAATAGGAACACAAAGTGCTATGTTCAGACTATAAAACCCGGTAATAATCGTATAAAATATGAAAATTATCATGCAAAATAGACTCTTGAAAATAGAAATATCACGAGCAAAAAGAAAAAAAGAAAAGAAAATAGAGAAATCAAAATTCTATTATATTATAAGAGGGTGATAATATGAAAGGAGAGATGGGATGGGAAATTCTTCGTAATACGTTCAACAACATAAAACCGTCTTGAGAAAAAATTCACCCATTATTACATTACATTTCATACATATGCGATACGAAGGAAAAAGAATAATAAAAAAAAAAGTCGGCTGAGAAGGAAAAGAGAATCTCTTCTCTCTTTGTTATCATCTTTTTTTTTGTTTGTTTTGTTTTGTTTTGTTTCCAAGCGCATTCATAAATGCGTTTGCCACAGTAAGCACATACTTAATGAGTCATATTCAACACCATTCAACGAGTGAACGTTCCGGATGGGAACCGAGGCCTGTAATCTAGGAGCAAAATGAGTACGGCAGTTGTGTGAAGTGAATATAATTTGATTTTCGCGCCACAGTCATCGCTGTTCCCGCCACAGCTATCACCGGCGCCGCCATCTTCCTCTTCTTATTCTTCTTCTTCTTCTTTGGAGAATGAAAGAAATATTAATTCAATTTCCTTATTCGTGCGTAATTGGTCGTTCTCTAACTGCATTATTTCTCGCTTGGGCACCAGTCAACAGACTTAACTCTACCTGGCCAGGATCGTTATGAGAATTCTTTGAATTCAGTCTCTGCTATTTGGGTACAAATTGAGACGATTACTAAAGAATAAAAGCGGTTCAGTGTCCAATTCTTTACTTGATCCGAAGCAGCGGGGTTAATTTAGAATAGAAAATATTTGTCTCTTTGTTTGTCTCTAGCGGAAGTGTTTTTCGCTTTCGGCTTTTCTCTTGTAAAATGGCTATTTTCTGCGTTAAACTGGTGCGTATGGTTATAAAATATATCTTTTGTGGTGTCTCCTTTTATAGGAATTTTCAGTGCGAAAACTATAGAATAACGTCATCGAAAAAAGAACGTTTACATAGCCCTTCAGTGTTTATAACCTCCATAAAACGCCTATCAAAATTCCATTTACAACAATAACCGTTTCGCTAAGTGGGCCTCCCTAACTTGACAAATGTATGTATTTATCCAAGGTCAGTTTTTTTTAGCGGAGTAAAGCTATTTGAATTCAGAGCTTTCCTTCTTCTAGATTGGTTGTCTCACTAAATCCAAAGAACCGAGTCTGTCCTGCTATTTATGTGTAGCTGTGAGGAAGAAGATATGGATTTGTACCTTTCCCAAGGGTATTTTCTGCGTTAAAATGGTTATAGAATATATCTTTTGTGGTCTCTCCTATTTGTAAGAACTTTTAGCGCGAAAACTCGGCTTAGCTCAGTCGTTTCGCTGGGAACCTCAAGGTTCCTAGTTTAAAACCGGCCCTCGCCAACTCAGCGTATGAGTAGCAAAGGTAAAGTGAAGAGCTGATGGTAGATGTGGCGCTCCGCTCCAGACGCTAAAAAACAATCTCATCGATCTAGCGCCAGTGAAAAGGGGATATACTCCCTTGCTGTATGGCTGATATCGACTTTAGGCCACCCCGACGACTTTACTTTTACTGTAGTTATTGAAAAAAACATTTTAATGTTTACGTTTATGGTTCTCATAAAACGCCTATTAAGATTTTTAAGTGAATTCGGTGCATAACTCGCTTAAAATAAAATAAACGTTGGTATTTAAGGTTACAAGTTTATTACAGTATGTGACACAAGATCAATTTTTAAGCAGAGTAAAGCTGTTTTGGACTCCGAATTTTCTTTCTCTTAGACTCGTTGCCTAATAGCGTTTTCTTTCCTCTATTCTTGTCGTCTAACAGCTTTTAGAGAGGGGCGTACGGATCCATGGAAGAAGCCTCATCTAGGGCCTTCACGTTTCAGCAACAATAGCCGACAACATTACACGCATTGAAGATTTCATTCAAACTTCGCAATGTAGGCGTAGAACTTGATCATACGAAGCTAGTAGTCTATGACATTGACCACGAGAAGTTGGGATATTGTAAAGTTTGTATTCATCTCAAACCTCCGTCATCAGATGAAATATTTCTAAATAGGTACTTGAAACTTAGTCATTATAATCACACACACACACACACACACACACACAACACACACACACACACACACACACACACACATTCAATGTGTGTCAAAAAGTATCGAGATCTTTTGTACTTTTTAACAGACATTGTATTCTGAAAAAAAAGTTCCATTCATTGTCCATTTCTATTTTGGTAAATACAGCTTCAATCTCGATACTTTTATGACACACCTTATATATATATATATATATATATATATATATATATAAGTATATGTATATAAAATATATATATATTGATAATGCAGTTTAACATCGATAAATAGTGTTTAATATCAGTGATATAATATATATATATATATATATATATATATATATATATATAGTTAGGAGAGTGTCGACAGATACATAGTCAACAGCGCTTGGTAACTGTTTGTTTCTCGCCTATGCAATCGTCTTACCAAGAGATGAGAAACCGACAGTTACCAATTACCGTTGAGTCGATGTGTGTGTGTGTGTGTGTGGTTTCTTCTATCTCATATTACATTTGTGTAAATATATGTGTTTTTGTATGTGGGAATACACACATATATATATATATATATATATATATATACATACATGATTTTTGCTTGTATGGGTGCGTATACAAAAACACACACTTGTACATACACATATTCACACATGATGAGGGATAATTTGTTTATATTTTCTCTTTTCAATATAAAAAGAAAGCACAATCGTTTTAATGTTAGATGTCTGCTTTTAAACGGTGTTCCAATAGATTTCTAAAATATTCTGAATCCGGATGTAGGGCAAAAAGAAAATAAAAGACAAAAAATAGCGTCCAATAACAATATGGCGTTAAAGATTATTTGATAGTTTTGAATATGAATTAAATGCAAGGAAATGAAACGCACCAAATGTTTGAAATTGAGACAATGAGAAGAGACTGGAGTGTTGGAGGGGGGAGGGGGAGGAGGTTGAGGAGAAGGATGAGGAAGAAGGCCATTTAAAGAAAATAAATAACGCGACTGAGGAAAAAAAAGGATGTAATATAGACGTAGACAGCAGTTTAAAATAATTATAAACGGGGGAAGAAAAACGAGATGAAATGGCTACGAGTCTTAAGAAAACGAATAATGACGCAAAGAATTCTGGGAAAATAAAGTAAACTGTGATGAAAGCAGTCACAACAACAACAACAACAACAACAAGATATCTATACTCTTTTAAGCAATGTATATATACATTTACCCAACCGCATTGTGAAATGGTTATCATCGTAGACAAATGGTCTCGGCGACTCGAGTTCAAACCTCGTACAAGGCTGTTTGCATTTCACATAGCGCTAATACTCTTGGGAAAGGTATGCATTGAACTATTGTCTCCAGCAATGGATAAATACGGATCTCTTAGTCTCGGCTGATCAGATCTAGTGCTAATTACCAAGAAAAAATAACTTGTTATCTAGTAGATTTTGCCGTTGAAGGGCAACACAAAGAGAAAATGAAAGAAAGTGAAAAGATAGACAAATACTTGGACCATGCTCAAGAACTATGTGGATCATGAGTATGGCGGTGATACTAATAGTAGTTGGTGCACTTGGAACGGTCTTCAGATGTTTGGAAAAGAGACTGTAGAAAATGGAGATCAGAGAAAGAATCGAGAGCATCCAGACAACAGCATTGTTAAGATCGGCTAGAATACTCAAAACAGTCCTGAAGACCTGAGGAGACTTGCTATCACTCAGCCTCCTGTGGACCACCGGCTAAGGTGGGTGTGAAGAACTCTCATGGAGTCAAATGATAATAATAATAATAATAATAATAATAATAATAATAATAATAATAATAACAACAACAAAGACTGAAGGAACTAGAAATAAATAATAAAGACTGGAGGAATTAGAAATCAGAAGAAGAATTGAGACCATCCAGACAACTGCATTGCTGCAATCGGCTAGAATACCCAGAAGAGTTCTGGAGACCTGAGGAAACTTATTGTCACTCAGACTCCAGTGAAAGACCATCAGCTAAAGCTGGTGTGAAAAACTCTATAATAATAATAATAATAATAATAATAATAATAATAATAATAATAATCCCTTAAAACAGTTATAGCATTGTTGAAATATTAAAAGCATCCATTCGACAAGATTATGAAAGTCAGCTAGAATACCAAAGAGACTTGTGATTTAATTTCCAGGAAAAGTACCAGTTACCATTTGTGTGGAAACTCAATAAGCACAGAAACAGATCAATGGTAGAAGCACACAGCAGAATCTGTTCTGAAAAGTGAGGCCCATGAAATTTTGTGAGATTGTCAGATAAAAACGGATCTCTCAATCCAACCGTAGTTTGCAATATCTCCCTTTTTTACGCCAAATCAATTCACAAAGAATTGGGGATATCAAAAGACATAAGCAACAAAAAAAAAGGAAAAGAAAAAAACAAACAAATACTAACTAGATTTAATTTTGTTTGATTCTCTCTGTCTCTCTCTGTCTGTCTGTCTGTCTGTCTGTCTCTCTATATATATATAGGGTGGGGTATAAGTAACGGCCTTTGTTTAAGTGGAACAGAATTAAAGCCTTTTTGATTATCCTTTATTTTTTCGAACATGAATGTATTGCCACAGGTTAATGAATTAATATAATATATTAACAAAATTGATATAATGCTTATTCGGTTAGATAATGTTCAATACAAATGAAATCAAACCAAATTTGAGAAAAAAAGTTACACACACACACACATATATATATATATATAAATTTGAAAGAAAGAAAAACTTAACAAACCATCATCCCGTTATATTTTTAGAAGGTCCGCAAAATGGATTATGCTTTTTAAACAATCTTTTTTTTAAATTTTACATTAGCGACACGTGTTGCAGATCTTCTGATATCTTCTCCAGGCTTCCGAAAAAGATATCGAAGGTCTGAAACAAGTGTCGCTAATATAAAATTTTTGAAAGACATAATCTGTTTTGCGGACCTTCTTTTTTTAATTTTTTATAGAATATTTAATGTTCTCTTTTTGGACCCATAACAACGCTTTAAAAGATGTGTTGCCCAAACATTTCATATATATATATATATATATATATATATATAATATATATATATATATATATTATATATACTTTGAAAGAGCATATGTATCTAATTTGGATTATTTGGATTATTCGGACTATTGTCCTTATCTTAACTCAACATTTACTTATTCAGCTCAAAACTCAGAATTCTATTCAAATAAACTATTATTATTGCAACCTGAGTCCATCTGTTTTATCAGTTTTTATACTTTGCTTGGCTGTGGTTGGAGAGTTGAAGTAAGCGGTTTAAAGTAGGCAAAGAGTTAACAGTATTCTAAGCTCTTACTAGACTTTAATTTAGATTAAACATAGCGAGTTCAATCCACGCTAGATGCCCATAATTGCAACCTTGTGTCACATCCCACCCGTAGCGAACAGGTTGGTTAGATACTTACAACATACAAATGACATAGCTTGATCCATAGGAATTCAATATCACTAAAGTTTGACACGTGGTTCAATTGACCTGACTAAGGACTGAATCAAAAACGTCAGAGCCGGCCTTAGTTTGTCCATTATATCAA
>CM042158.1:16524371-16546871 GCA_023376005.1 Doryteuthis pealeii | reverse complement strand
ATGTTAGCCATGTAATCAGTGAATTTTGTCAAATTATGAAGCTTAACCTAGGGTAGCCTAGTTTTTTTTTCTCGGGTACGAAAATAAGCGTAAACAATCGATACAACCTGGAATTAACGGTACCATACGGTATGAATGATACGCACTTTTACAGACGATGTAAATATAATATTTTATATATCTTTTAAGATTTCAATATTTTTTAAAAGCACCGTATCTTTGAAAATAACTAAGTCGAAACGACATAAATAGAGATATACTATATATATATATATATATATATATATATATATATATATTGTGGTATACTAAGAAACGGAAGCACCGTTTCTACCATTGTTTTTGTTATGGAACGGAAGCACTGTTTCAGCCATCTTGTCAAATAAAAGGCGAAGTGAACTCTTCTCGTGGTTAACGTCAGCCGGACTACTCGTATTATTTTTCGCTAAGCGCGTTACAATATATATATATATATATATATATATATATATATATATATATATAATGTAAAGATCAGGTGAGGAAATCTTCCTTACGATGTAGTAGTTATTTTTAATGTTGAGTTAGTAGAGCTCAATGTATGCTCTTATTGTCAGAGTCACAGAATTTATATTAGTAAAATATAACAGAATATTTAGATTTTTAGCTTTATGGCCTATTTCAGGGAACCTATATATATATATATATATACTCTAAAAGGAGTTAGGATCTCCCCTTCTTACTTTTGTCTCATGACCAATAGTTTCATATGTGTTCAATAAAGATAACATTTTTTTCTATATAAATGCATATGAAACTATTAATCATGCGACAAAAGTGAGGAGGTAAGATCCTAATTCCTTGTTATACATACATATACAACACACACAGACAAAGACACCACACAACACACACACACACACACACACAGACAAAGACACACACACACACACACCACACACATATATATATTATATATATTATATATATATATATATATATATATATAAATATGTGTGTGTGTCGGTGATTGTCAGTGTCTCCGATTCGAAACTGTTGCAAACAGAATCAGGATTGTCTAAGCTGAATATTTGGAGCATACTAATCCGAGTATGTTACTCACCGAGTTAGTGATCTAATTCCTCTTATAAACAAATTACAAAGATACGAATAGAATAAAACACGTTTTTACTAATATTCATAGTGACTTTTCTTTTTAGAAATAGTTTTGATTGTTTGGATGTCGAATATGTTCTATACAATTTTATCCATTTCTAGCAAATGGAGGTAAAAACATCAACAACAACAGCAGCAATAACAAGATAAACACCTTCTTTATATTACGCAATGTGTTTTTTCTTGCTAGAGAACGAACTAAGCCAGGAACCGAGTGTTTTGAAAATAACGAAGTTACCAGTGTTTCAATAAAAAATAAATAAATGAAAGAAAGAAAATAAAAATAAAAATAAAAATAAACAACCCAAAAACAATCTACAATTCGTAGTTTTCAAATTTCTTCTTCGTTTTCTTTCTCCCATCTGTCATCTACTGCCGTTGTTGCTGCTGTTGCTACAACTCAAGATCGCCATATGTAAGTTTTTTTATTTTTTTTTTATTCTTCTTCCTTTTCTTCAAAGTCATTCAAACAGGGAATAAACTGATCCTCCTTTTTTTCCGCATCGTTTTTGCTTGTCCTTGCTTCTTTAGGGCAATTATCAGCTACTTTATTTATTTAGTTTCTTTTTTTTTAACATTAGCTTGGCGTTCTGCATTTATTTTGAAAGTTACAAGGAAAGACGGAAGCAAGTAAGAGACGAAAAAAATATGTGTGCTTGCTTACAGGCCTTGCCAGCCATTATCTGTCAACGCCATCTGTAATAAAATGAACAAGCAAGTTCCATACGAAAAGAAACTGAAAAGACGAAACGACAGAGTTGGCTCCATTAAGTTATTTGAATGATGCGACAATTGGAAGACATGTTTCTGGCTACGAGGGTCAATGCAGAGGCAAATGACACACCGAATAGCATACCAACTCTTTTTTTTCTTTTCTTTTCCTTCTCTCTTGTTCATCCATGCTTTTTCCTCGTTTTTTTTTAACTTTAGTTTTTCCTTCCTTCATTCTTTCTTTTTTTTATTTTTATAAATCTTCCTTGTTTTTAATACAAAGTTTTTCAACATTAATCTAAACCCTTCCTTTCTCATTATTTTCTCTTTCCTTTCTCTTCTCTAGTTATCTTTCTCTTTTTCCTATTCTTTTGCAGTCTTTCTTTCTTTCATTATTTCTTTCTTCTTTTCTTTTTTTCTTTCTTTTATCTCGTATATCCTTGATGTCTCTCACCCATTATTTCTTTATTACCTCTTTCATGCTTCATTTATATCTTTCTTCTTTTAATGATTCTTTCGTTCTTTCTTTCTTTCTTCCTTGCCAATTTCTTTAATACAACTTTTTCTTTAATGTCGATTTCTTTCTTTCATGCATCTTTCTTTCTTTCTTTTATTTATATCATACATCGTCGTTGCTCCCCACCAATTCTTTCTTTAATAACTCTTTTATGCATCGTTTGTACCTCTTTCTTATTTGAATGCTTCTTTCTTTCTTTCTTTTTTTTCTTTCTTCTTTCTTTCTTTCTTTCCATTCCAATTTCCTTCATGCATCTTTTCCTTTAATGCCGATTTCTTTCCTTCTTTCTTTCCTTCTTTCTTTCTTTCTACCTTTCTTTCTTTCTTATTCTACAAAATGAACTCTGATACAAACAGGTTCGATATACTCACATAAACTCCTGTCTTAGCCAAAGACCCGAGTTATTAATGGCTACTTTATCATTGCAGTCCACACATGTCCTATCATCTTTCCACAGTGGCCACTTCTCATCACCATGCTTCCCCTCCCCTTTCCCCTCGCTCCTCTTCACTTTGCATTTGTGGTCAAGAAGCAGTTCAAGAAGCGGGAACATTAATATCCCCGTTCATATCTCACTGACCTATCTCTCACAGCCTGTAATGTAAATGTCTTTGCTTCGATGTTTCCATAACTTTTATTCACATATCTATCGCTCTCCACCTTTGAGAGAGAGCAGATTTGTAAGTAGATAAAATTTTCAGGGATAACTTCATTAAGCCAGCACAATCGAAAATGATAAGGAAGTGAGGAGAAATACTTAAGTGGGGATAGAAAGAATGGGACCAATTTTCAAGTGTCACTCAGTCATTCTTCATTTTGGCCAGTCTAAGTCAATAGAGTTGAAGACATTTGGCCGAGATAAGTTTTATAAGTATTAAACTGGAATTATGAGGAGGGATTTGAATCGGGAAACATGCTTAATATCTACAAGGCAGGGAAAAATCCAGCATCACAGATTTTAGAAATCTTTCTTCGATATTTAGCTATCCTTTTTTTATTGCTTTTTCTTTCTTTCTTTCTTTTTTTTTTTCTTTCTTTCTTTTTTTCTTTCTTTTTCTTTCTTTCTTTCTTGTTCATTGCCGTATCACTAGTTCTTTACTTATTTATTTCTCCCCTTCTTTCTTTCTTTCTCTTATTTATTGGTTTCTTTTGCATGTTCTTACCACAATCGTTTGTTTGTTTGTTTGTTTTTTTCTTTTTTTCATAATATTCCTCTTTTTATTTGTTTGTTTCTTTCCCGGGAATATTCACATATTTTCTTTCTTTGTTTCTTTTTTCTTTCTTATTGATATAACTCTTTTTCTTTCTTTCTTTTTCGTGAATATTTACATATCTTCTTTCTTTCTTTCTTATAAGTATTCTTTCTTTCTTTTTTTCTTTCTTTCTTATCCATTAGTAAATATCTTTTTCATATTTATTCATTTCTTTTTCATGTTCATTTCACGATATTTCTTTCTTTCTTTCTTTCTTTATTATTAATATTTTTCTTTTTATTCGTTTTTTTATTTTTTGTGAATATTCACATATTCTCTTTCTTTCTTTCTTTCTCCTTAATTACTTATTTTTCAACACTTCTTTTTCTATTGAATCTTCCTTTTATATATGTGAGTTTCTTTTTCCTGTTCTTTCTTTCTCCTTCATTACTTATTTTTCAACACTTCTTTTTCTATTGAATCCTCCTTTTATATATGTGAGTTTCTTTTTCCTGTTCTTTCTTTCTTTCTTTCTTTCTTTCTTATTTTTTTCACTAATTTCCTAATCTCTCTTTCATATTTATTAGTCTCTTTTTTTCAATTCTTTCATTCTTTCCTTCTTTCTCTAGTTTTCTTATAAATTGCTTATATTTCAGTATTTCACTTTCTCCTTTTCGTCTTTCCTTCATCCGTTTATCTTTCTCATGTTTTTCTCATTCCAACATTTTTCAACGTAACGTTCTTTCTTCCAATTTATTGCATCTTTCATATTTATTTCCTCTCTTCATCATTTCTCAGTTTAAAGATATATTTCTGGATACAAGTGTGAATACAGAAGCAAATGACACACTGGATTCTATTCTTTTTCCTTTCCTTTTTTTGTCTTATTTTCCAATACGTCTTTTTTCTGCTTCGTAGTAGATTCTGCCAATGTTATGCTTGTCTATTATTCAAATGTCAAAGTGGGTCTACAATTTGATGATTTAGCATTTTAGATACAACCATGAAGATGCTTTGGTTGTTGGATGGTTGGTGTTTAACGGTATATCAACCCTTGTGGGTTATCTAATACAAAATCGTGTATATATATATATATATATATATATATATATATATATATATATATATAAGTAAAGATAACAAAAGACTTAGAGATTTAGCATTATATATATATAATATTATAAATATTATTATATTATATTATACATATATATATTATAATATTATATTATATTATAGCATTATATATATATATTATTATATTATATTATATTATATTATATTATATATTATAATTATACATTATAGCATATATATATAATTATATATATTATATTATACATTATAGCATTATATATATAAATTATATATTTATTATACATTATAGCATTATATATATAATTTATATTTATATTATACATTATATATTAATATATATAATTATATATATATTATTATATATATATATAAATTATATATTATATTATACATTATAGCATTATATATATAATTATATATTATATTATACATTATAGCATTAATATATATAAATTAATATTATATTAAATATTATAGATTATATATATAAATTATATATATTTATTATACATATAGCATTAATATATATATATATTATTATATATATTATACATTTGCAATTATATTATTATATAATATAATATATATATATATATACATTATAGCATATATATATATATAAATTATATATTATATATACATTAGCATTATATATATATAATAATTATATATTATATTATCATTATAGCATTATATATATATATATATATTATATATATATATTATATATATACATTATAGCATTATATATATATATATATAAATTATATATTATATTATACATTATAGCATTATATATATATATAATATATATATATATTATAGCATTATATATATATATTATATATTATATTATACATTATAGCATTATATATATATATATATTATATATTATATTATACATTATAGCATTATATATATATATATATAAATTATATATTATATTATACCATTATAGCATTATATATATATATATATTATATATTATATTATACATTATAGCATTATATATATATATATATAATTATATATTATATATTATATTATAGCAATTATATATATATATATATATATATATATTATATATACATTATACATATAATATATATAATATATATATTATATATTATATATATATATATATATATTATATATATATTATACATATATATATATATATATATATATTATATATATTATACATTAAATATATATTATATATATTAATATATTATTATATAATACATTATAGCATTATATATATATATATATATAAATTATATTTATATTATACATTATAGCATTATATATATTATATATAATATATATTATATTATCATTATAGCATTATATATATATATATATATATATATTATATATTATATTATACATTATACATTATATATATATATATTATATTATATATATATATATACATGCATTATATATATATATATATATATAATATATATTATATATAATTATAGCATTTATATATATATATATATATATATATTATACATTATAGCATTATATATATATATATCATTATATAGCATTATATATATATATATATATATATATATATATTATTTATAATTATAGCATTATATATATATATAATATATATATATATATTATATTATATTCATTATATATATATATATATATATATATATATATATATATATATATATATATATATATATATATCTTTTCGGGAAAATACATAAACTAAAGCAGTTGACAAAAACAGACCAGAAGAGAAAATATGTATCTTTACGTCATGTAGATAAAAGATTAACCTTAGCTAAAAATATCAATATATTAATAATATAATATCAACGATATAATAAACAAATACAGTTCTTCAGCGATATCCTATACTATATTACGGACCAACAACAGACCCAACACTGGACCAAATTTAAACTAGCAAAACAACATCAATTCTCGCCAGCAAAATAAATAAACAAATAAATAAAAAAAATAAAGATTGAATATAACGTCTTGGCCAGTTTAACAATCGATTTGTTGATTTGGCTGTTATTATTCTTGGCGAAAATGGATTATTTTTACGTCGACGCGCAGAACGTCACTTGCAGTTGATACGGCGACTGTGAAAGTAGTCCTCCAAGCGTATAAAGAAAAGTTATAATTGCGAAAAGCACTTAGAGCTTACGCGCACGAGAAGCGTAGCGTTCGGTATATTGTTCACTGAATGATAACACTGATAGAGACGCATAGATGTGACACAAGGGACGAATATACGTGTGCTTTTCTCTCTTTCTCGAATTGGAGAAATCGCCATGATGTTGTGGATAACCCACAGAACTACGACATTGTAGTAAGCGAGTTCGAACTCTCTATTATGTTCACTTTCCGATTAATACTCGTGGGAAAGGAATAAAACACCCTCATCCCCCAGTTATGGGTTAAAAAGTACCCTCATTTCTCGGAATCTTTGAGATGAGGCTTGATAATTAGTATTTTGGGATTATTCGGATTATTGTTCTCATCTTCATTGTTATCTGTAGAACGTTTTGGACGATGTGCCCCCCGGCCTTCTTCAGAAGAGAAGGTTCCCGAGTCCGAGAAAGTTACCGAGCCCGACAAAAATACCCGAAGAAGGTCGGAGGCACATTGGCCGAAACGTTTACAGATAACAATGAAGAGGAGGACAATAGTCCGAATAATTCAAATAATACTAAATACCCTCATTGTTCTTCTCAGTTTAAAAAATTAGTTTTTTTACTCTTAACCTTTTTGCAATACCAAGAGGTCAACTACAAAGTTTACAAATAAATAAATACCGACGATTTTTCGGTAAAATTCATATGTAAAATATTCAAATCAATTATTTACTTAATGATTATAGATGCATGCAACATTTTATTTGAGGGGAACAGAACTAAGTTTTCATTTCAAATTGTTTTATTTTTTTTACAAAGTTTACAAATAAATAAATACCGACGATTTTTCGGTAAAATTCATATGTAAAATATTCAAATCAATTATTTACTTAATGATTAATAGATGCATGCAACATTTTATTTGAGGGGAACAGAACTAAGTTTTCATTTCAAATTGTTTTATTTTTTTACCCCTTTAATATATTTGATGATTTAAAAAAATTATACAAACCCGATAACATTGAATTTTCAACTCCCACCCCACTCAGGCAATATCTTTCAAAAATTAATTTTTACGCCGCCCGGAAGGCGTTCTCTTTTTGCAAGTCAATATAACGAAATAGTAGATTTATCACTGGCAATCATTCATTTTCTTTCGATCAAACGCTTGTTTAAAGCATAAAAACTTAGCACATACATACAGGGACGTATAATTTCATCTTCCTTTATAAAGTTAGCATATTAATAAATTCAATTACGCCTTTGTACACAGAGTTAGACACATGAACACTGAGACAGTTGTAAACTAAGTGGCGTATGCGTACTGTCGTTGTTAAAGCATATTGCTGTCAGCCATGATTTGAGAACGCTACAAGCCGATGTTAGTGTTTGGAGGCGTGCAAGAAAAGAATGCCAGACCCAAACTCATTTTAGTCTTCGTGCAGTAATGGCCAGGAAGACTTCCAAAATTTCTTCTCGGCAGTAAAACTCGGGTTGGACAGGAAGAATTTATTAGCTATTTTCGTGATTGCTTGAAAGTTCTTGGGTTTCATAAAATACGGATGGACCTCATTAGCAGCCAAGTGGACCGAAGGAGCCAACTGTGTATAAAAGACACCGAACCCCCCTCTCCTGCTCCTCATTAGACGACTGAACTGAAACGAAAGAGGCTATACAAGAGTTTCCGATTTTGATGACTTCGGACCTTGTTTGCTTATGCCAAGGCGTTGGCCCAGAACCAACGAATAAGAGTATTTGTCTGCTTTTAAAATGTAAGTTTTTAACTCCTCAGTGTATGAATAAACACTTCGTAGTGGTGGGGGTGATCACCTAGCCGGAAAACACCAGCAACCGTTTTATTAAACACAGGACCCTTGCTGGTTGTTTTCTTTGAATTTCTTTTAGGGGTCCTTGGAAATATGGAATTTTAGTTGAAGGTGTGATAGTTAGAGTCGTAGGAAATGGACTCGTCGACCCGGATTCAAATCCTAGACGAAGCTACTGTTCACATACCGCTAATACCCTTGGGAAAGTTATGAATTCCAACTACTCTCCCACCATCTGGTCTCTTTAACCTTGGTTAGGCAACCAGTCTAGAAGAAATAAAACTCTGAATTCAAACCTGTTAAACTCCGCTTGGGATGGTCACTACTAGAATAGGCCCAGTCCTAATTAGTGATCTATTTCACTAATATTCCCTGCAAATTTAATTTAAAAAAAAATCGAAAGTCCCTTGAAAGTATAATTTTATTATGTTATTAACTTATCTTTGCTTAGAATAGCACTCAGATATTAGGTTGTTTACAGTATCTGCTCTTACTCAGTGGTCACCCATCTAAGTACTGAACAGGGTCATCACTGCTTAACTTCTTTATCTCTTTCTTATTTACTAAGTTTTACTTAGGCACATTTACCAGTTCTCTTATTCAGCCATATGAAATTAAGTTAGGGTAGCGAAGACATGAAGTCAACAGCGCTTAGTAACTGACAGTGTTCGTGTTTCTTCTTATGTTCAACAGGTTTGAATTCAGAGTTTTCCTTCTCCTAGACTGGTTACCTAGCCATGGTTAAAGAACCCAGTCTGCCCAGCTATTTACCCATAGCTGGAGGAATAGTAGGATTCATACCTTTCTCAAGGGTATTAGCGCTAAGAGAAAATGCAATTACCACGCCCAGGATTTGAACTCGGGGCGACGAGTCCATTTCCATGACTTTAACCATTACACCACGCGCTTCCTACGTGTTTCTTCTTATAAGCTATTGTGTGGTGCATTATGGGAAGGGTAAAACACTTGAATTCTAGTTTAGTTTAGTTAAGAATTAGTTATAAAGGGCAGTCGGTGTGTGTGTATGTATGTATGGAGGAAACTATGAAAATAAAACAATTAATAAAAAGTAAATAAATATACACATTCCCTATCCCCAGATCTTGCTTTTTGAGAAAAATAATGAAGATCTGATTTATATTTCTAAAGATAATCAAAAAATTCAAATGATAATAGCATGGAATTCTTTTTTTTTTTGCATTAAATATTTTAAATAGTAGACATTAATCTTTCTTTTCAGGATGGCTGAATCAACGCAAGGCAGGGATTTTAATAGGGCATCCTGCGAGGTTCCAAATCACGATTCAATAATAATGGATCTGCGAGACTAACTTCTTACACCCCCTCTACCCAGGCGACGCCGGGTAACCACTTCTAGTATATTCATATATATCTACCAACCCCTCCGTACGAGTAGGATGTGACACAAGGTCAATTTATTAAGCGGAGTTTAACATATTTGAATTCAGAGTTTTCCTTCATATAGACTGGTTACCTAGCCATGATTAAAGAGGCCAGTCTGCCCTGCTATTTAACCATAGCTGGAGGGAGAATTGGATTCATACCTTTCCCCAGGGTATTAGCGCCATGTAACATACAAACAGCTTTGCCCAGGAATTGAACTCGGGTCGACGAGTCCATTTCCTACGACTCTAACCCTTACACCATACGCCTCTATAATACTCAGTACATATAGGTTGATGCAATACTCCACTTTGGCCCTATCTTGGGCTAGACGGGCGGTCGGAGAGGCCCCCTCCGATCAATCGGCTGGTCACGTCAAGCCCTAGCACCTATATGACTTTCCCAACCTATTGCCCTTATGGCAAGCCCCAACCCCTTTTTATCATATGGGTGCTAGAAGGCGGTGGCTGCGGGTCTACATGTCCTGGTAATGACGTTAAACTCTATCTGATGGTGAGGTTCCAGTTTTGGAGGTTTGGGGAATGTGGAGTACCCCATTCATCACCATTGCTCCCTGGTCCACTCTGACCCGGAGTGGTAGTACCTGTTAGAGTCCCATCTATGGGTTAAATAGAAAATTTATTTATAAAAAAATTATATTATCCATTAAGAATTGATTTATTTCAAAACTTTATCAGCATTAAATGACCCACTGAGGTTGATATGCCGTAAAACAAAACAAAACAAACATATAGATTGTTTGCAGCGCTTTTATATTCATTGAAGACAACCAATCTCTGTTTGCACAGTTGAGTATCCGTAATAATTTTTATGTATTTTTTTCCTTTCGATATTTCTAACACTGGACTAGATTACATTTACCAATGTTTGTTAGACACCGAGTCCACGAGTCCCAGGATTTACATTCGTTTGTTATAACTTGTGTATTTGTCAGAGAGAGTTTACATACATTAATCTGGATTTGTTTTTTTTGGGGAGTGGCGAGGGGTGTAGACAACGACTTTCACGGATTGGTTTCTAACTTAGGAAAAATAACACCAGTGGCGACAACTAAAACAGAGGAAATAAATTTTTGTGTCACAAAAAAATAAAAATCGACCAAATCTTCATTTCTTTATCATCAACCCAGCCCCACCCACAAGACCTCACAAATAAACAATAGATAAAAAAAACCCCAACCTACAAAAATAATAATAAAAAAGATTTATATACACTCATGAAGATATGCAGGGTAACAACAGAAATATCCCCTAAATATTAAACCATCACCTGTGTGGTTCAAGTGAACTTTGGCAAGTGGTAATGCCTTTCCATTTTTATTTTTAATGGGGGAGAAGTGACACCCACAACCACACAAGTAGGATGTGACACAAGGTCAATTAATGTGCATATTACTAGTGATCTGACTAAGCAAATGCAGTGTCTGACAATATCCTACTAAATGCAACTCACAACCAACTGTTTAAATGTTAAATATGGGAAATAATCTGCAAGACAGAAATTGGCCTGTTGAGTCATCTGCGTACACATGATAAAATAAACAGAGAATTCTTAAATGGAGAGCTGGACATCAGTTGACAATACATCACACACCATATATATATATATATATATATATATATATATATATACCACCCTCCACACGAGTAGGGTGTGACAGAAGGTCAATTTTTAAGCGGGATTTAACAGCTTTGAATTCAGAATTTTCCTTCTCCTACAATGGTTGCCTAACCAAGGTTAAATATCCCAGCCTGCCCTACTATCTACCCATAGCTAGAGAGAGAATAGTTGGATGTATACCTTTCCCAAGGGTATTAGTGTTATATGAAATGCAAGGAGCCTCGTCCAGGATTTGAACTCGTCTCGCCGTTTCCATTTTTTTACCTTTTTTTCAAAGCGAATTACAAAGAAACCGTTGCTGTGTGCATGGAATGGAGTAGACCGACTTGAAATCTTTTGTTACTATATGAACATCATGATACTCAGGGGTTTGAGCGTGTTCTCAGGAATAATTAGTCGAACTTGGAGATGTTTACCAACGTTCAAGACCGATCTGTTCGAAGGTCAGGTGAAAGCTTCAACCTGAAATGATTGTACTGAAAACATTGTAAGACAGTGGAGACTTAATTAGAGTTTAAGGGTGTTTTCTGGCGTTGGTGAGTTGGTACACTGCAAGAGGTCCGCCCGGTAATGTGAATGAGTACGAAAAACAAACAGTGTTGGACGCAAGATGTGATTTTCCAAGAAGATAATGATCTGATACACGACAGAATCAAGAAAATAATGATAGGAACGGAAGTCTCTGTACGGGATACTTTCGCCAGGTCAGTCATCAGAGCTAAAACTCCATAGAGATAATAGATGATGATGATGATGATGATGAACTCCACAGAGATGATGATGATGATGATGATGATGATGAACACCACAGAGATGATGATGATGATGATGAGATGATGATGATGATGATGAACTCCACAGAGATGATGATAATGATGATGATGATGATGCACTCCACAGAGATTATCTATGATGATGATTATGATATATCATCTCTGTGGAGATCATCATCATCATCATCATCATATAACCTCTATGAAGATCATCATCATCATCATCATCATGACATATCGACAGCACAGTGTCCTTTGACACCCTTTCGCCATACGTCCCTATCGGCCATCGCAAGTCTACTAGTTGATATCCAGTGTCCGTACAGAGGTGATCCGCCCTAAATTCCAATCCCTTCTCATCGCGACAGGACGGTGTAAACGTGTTAGTGTCAGGGCTATGCCGTCGGGAACTTAAGTGGAACTACCCAAGGTGGACAGATGTGGCAGTAGTAATAGGGCAACAACCAGGGCAAAGGGATTCTAGTGAAAATTCAAAGAGGCCTCTGAACCGGAAACCAGCGGTTACTTTTTGGTCCTCTCGTCCCTGTGTCTGCTGGAGTAAACAAGAATGTCTGCATGCGGGGTTTTGGGGACCGCTTGAACCCTTCCTATTCCCATGGTACTCCATTTTGGACTTTCTTGAGGGGCTCAGTGAATTCAGTAGATGGTGCTAGGGCAGGCGACTAAACCTACCCCGGGGTGAATGCTACCCCAAAACAAAACAAAGGTGATTTTTGCTGATCGGCCAACACTTGTTTAATTCATGTTTCAGACGCTTGCTATTGAATGAGATTTTACCATCTTAATTCAAACACATATATGCGATTCACTAACCTCTAGGCATTGGGTAACCCCAGACAGCTTGACATGCCGTTAGAATCAATCAATCGATCAAAATATTAACCGTTTACCCGGACAGATGTGTAGCTCAACTAGTAAATAAATAAATACGGACAAGTGACAGTTGGGAACGAAGTCTTTAGATATCAACTCTACAAATTTTCAAAGAAAATACGCATTTAACTGTAGTTTAGCTCAGTCGGTAGAGTGTCTAACTAGGAGCACAAGGTCCCTGGTTCGATACCAGCTCTAGCCAACTCGGCGCATGAGTAGCAGGGGAATCTGTGCACTAAAGTAAGGAGCTGATGGTAGGTGTGGCGCTCCATCTCAGATGCAAAAACAATCTCCTTAATCTAGCGCAAGTGAAAAGGGGATAGACTCCCTTGCTGTCTGGCTGATACCGACTTTAGGCCACCCCGATGACTTACTTTACTTATGAAAGACACTCGAAATCCAGAAGTCACAGTTTTGCGCAGTATAGTCCTGTGAAATTATATCTGAACAAACCTTTTGCCAAAAGAGACGGTGATTGAAGTGGGTGGGGGTGGGGGTCGCAAATGTAACATCCAGACCGATTGAAATTTGGACATGACCTCTACGGTGTCAGGATCAGTTGATTAACGAGATTCGATTTTGATTTCAAATCACTCGCGACGGGTCCTGCCAATCGGGAAATCAGGAAACTGTTAGTGCAATGACGCTCATGGCGCCAAGGTAACGGCCAGTGGCCTAAAATAATCATCCCCACCATCCCCCATGGGTGGAACCGTGTGTCATTCGTTGTCACCAAGTGTGTTTTCATTGAGACGAAAAAATCGAATCAATGACAACGGTAGCCACAACGGGATGATTTTAATTTTGGAAAGTAAAGCAAGCTAAAAGATATATATATATATATATATATAATATATATATATAATATATATATATGTGTGTGTGTGTGTGTGTGTGTGTGTGTGTATAAACAGAAATCTCTGACATAGTACCTGAGATCACTTAGACGATGGTATTACCAAAATTAGCTTGAATGATGTTGAGAGTGCTCTTGTACTAATCACCAGTGTGAGTCATCTGGTACTCTTGGTGTGAAAACTCGATGAATATTCACCACCACCACCACTGCTACTACTACTACTACTACTACTACTACTACTAAAAAGACTTTATGTTAATCCAGCCTGTTGGTAAATCTGGAAAATGAATGCTACTGTTGGAGGCGTTCTTAGCATAATGGTTATCACTGCAGAAAATGGCTACCTTAATTCAAATCCTGGACGAGACAACGTCTCCTTTTGTGCTAATGCTCTTGGGGAAAGGCATTGAACCATATGTTTTTCCACTAGCTAAATGTAAATAGTAGGGCAGACTGGACTCTTTAGCCTTGTTTCTCAAATCTAACCTTTTTAAAATTCTATTTTTTATTTAGACTTGCAATCAACTCACGCTGAAAGCGACGGTTCCCACTAGATCAGAGGTTTAGAAGCAATGGTACTTAGATGGGTGACCACTTAAGCAATAACAGGTACTGTAATCAACTTGGGGCCCCGTGTGTTAAACTAAGCAAATCTTAGTACATAACTACTGTAAGCAACTTGAGGCCTGTGTGCCAAATTAAGCAAAGCTTAGTGAGGCTTGTGTGTCAGACTATGCAATGCTTTCTAAATAACAGTGGGTTTTTTTTTATCAACAGTAATAGTAGCAAAACTACAACTTATAATCATTGTAAAAAAGAACCAAAAATGCGTAAAAAATGTATTTTGAAAAATTCATTTTCTAAAAAAAAAAAATAACAGAAAAGAAAAAAAAAATCAGGAAATGAGTCTTGTGATCGGTCTGTGAACGAATATTCTACGTTCTTCGAATCCATATTCTGAAAAGTACCATTTTCTTCAGGTGCCAGAAGACATTTCCGATTTTCGCATCGATCTCGGCGAATTTCCATTTCATGAAATGATTTGACTTCGATTTTAGTCGGCTCCTAAATCTTCCTCACGCTTTTCGTTAGCTTCGACGAGCCGTCGCCCCCGACGCCGAAGACGCCATAAACAGCCAATGCTACGACAGCGAGAGATGACGACTCACCCAGCCGCTAGATGGGATTATTATTCAAAGAGACGACGATACGAGCCACTCACACAGAGTGGGGTGCGTCGTCTGCCTCGTCCGGTAAAGACGTCGGTTTCATGTATTAGTCACGGTTGGTCATTATCCTTGGCCATTATCCTTTCGACGATTTTTTTCGCATACTTAATTTATGTTTCGAGCGTCCCATCGAGGTGTGATGGTTAACAAACTAATCTCACTGATCCATTATACTGAATAGTGAGTTGGATCCTCACTGGATGCCCCATATTTGTGACCTTGTGTCACATCCTATTCGTAGCCAACGGTTTAGGTAAAAACCTGGGCATCCCATAGTGGTGCAATGGTTAGCAAGCTTGTCTCGTAAATCAATTACAACTGAATAGCGAGTTCGATCCTCGCTGGATACCTCATACTTGTGACCTTGAGTCACATCTTACCTGTGGTCGTCCTTTCATGGTCCTATTGTTAGCAAGCTAGTCTCACAGATCAATTACTTCTGAATAGTGAATTTTTGTGGCCCTCCTTTAGGCTTCAAGCAAGAGCGCTTGTCCAGCGGAGATCCTTTGTGTTAAGCAGAGCGCGATCCTTAGTGAAGAATCCTTTGGTTGTTCCTTGGTGCTCATCAGTCTTTCAGGTTTTTCGTCAATGATTGTAAATGGACATCTGTCAGTATCACCGATTAAGTAGTTAACCAACCATGTATTTAGGCTTTTGATTGGCTGAGGTTTAAAACACGTAACTTCGCTTAGTCTATAAATGTAAGTTGTGGACCGCAAAACGGCTTAATATCCACCAAACATTCCAACTCTTCATAGTTACTAGACCTAGTTCTATGTCTTACATTACGGTAGAGTAGAATTAAAAACAATAGCAATTCTAAATTTACAGTGATTGGTCTTTCATTGACCCTGGCGGCTGTTATCTGGTTGGTCAGTTTGGTTCAAGGGGGTGGGAGGTGAACTAGGAATTAAAGAATTCTAGTTTGTTTTTTGAAGGAGACACGTGTCTCTCTGAGATCGTTAT
Source organism: Doryteuthis pealeii (assembly GCA_023376005.1). Taxonomy (NCBI): domain Eukaryota; kingdom Metazoa; phylum Mollusca; class Cephalopoda; order Myopsida; family Loliginidae; genus Doryteuthis; species Doryteuthis pealeii. The sequence goes on along the minus strand of CM042158.1, from coordinate 16,530,473 downwards.
CTTTTCTGACCGTAAACGTTAAGTTAGGATAAATAAAGACGTCTAAAACCAAAAACGAACACAGATGAAGATGTCCCAAAAAGTCCCAAGAAAACAGACCAGAAAACAAGGTGTGTGTGTGTGTGGGGGGGGCAATCAATCCAACATAGAAAATATAATAGAGATGGCAGAGATAGCAGAGAAGAAACACAAAAAGATAGAAGCTAAATACTTTTGAAGTGGTAGGAAGAAGGAAGAAGCTATACAACCTGTGTTTCTGAAAGTGAGAATTCATCTCAAATACTATATTTAAGGACATTAAAGATATATTTGGGTGATTCTTTGACCCAAATTGAAACTTCATTGGAGCGGCTCAGTTTCCCTGTGTTATTCACTACAGCCATCGGAGCTTACATGGTATTGCAACTAAATTCGGACATTTATCTTAAAGCAAAGTTATGAACATTATAGAAATAACCCTGTTAAAATAGACGCCCCCCAAAAAAACAAAACAAAACAAAAAACAATGCTTTAAGCGCTTGTAGTGATAATTTAAATAGATTTAACTTACTTTTGTTTTTAATCCTCTCTGTTGAAACGTAATTACTTTCAATTATATATATATATATATATATATATATATATATATATATATATATAGAGAGAGAGAGATAGATATATAGATAGATTGAAAGATTGATAGATAGATAACTGACAATCAAATGACGTATAAATTAAATAACGTAAATGAAGGGAAGTGTTGAAATGATTAATTTTACTTACTATTAAAGGCTGTGGGTGATTTATCTATATAAGAAGCATACGTGGAACCCACACATCAATATATATATATATGTATATATATATATATATATATATATATATATATGAGGTCATCATTGTACAGGCCACCCAAGTACCACGATAATCGTTTATCGACGTTTTGGGCGAAGAGCAAATCATGGCTTCCGCCCAATTTCAAAGGCACGTCCCTCCTACGGGCAAATCCCTAGTGTATCCATGGGTGTAGGGTTGGGATCAATCTCTGATGCCCGAAGCATCCCCTAAAGAGAAATGCCAACTATATACACGTACACAACTCCATCTTGTGTCCCATCGGTAAGAGGATAAATACTTCCTGTAGTTATTAAAATTACGATAACTAAATGGTATTATCTTTTCTATAGGTTAGAACAGACGAATTCAAGCTGTTATGAAGAGCTAATTATTTCTTGGAGAAATTTAATGAGCACGCCCACCCACACTCTCTGTCCCTCTGGTGTCACATCGTGGTGTAATGGTTAGCAATTTAGTCTTGCATATCCATTTTAACAGAACCGGGAATTCGATTATCGCTGGATGACTCTAATTTGTGACCTTTGGTTACAACCTACCCGTGGCGAACGGGTTGGGTAGATACCTACCCCTTATCTCTCTTTCTCTCTCCCCTCAACTTTCACGTAAAGTTTCTAAAAAAATAAAAAATACCCCTACGAGGCATAGAGCAAAAATCCAATGAGTAAGACCCAACTTGCCAATCGAAAATGTTCTCTTTCTGCATGACATTGCTTGACCACACACAAGCATTAGGACAAGGGAGAAAATCGCCTCATTCGGGTGGACAACTTTACCGCATCCTCCATACTAATCACATTTAGCACCTTCAAACTATCATCTCTTCGGTCCCATTAACGAGTGCTTGAGAGGCAAAAACTATTCCAGAGACGAGGAAATGAAATCTGCAGTGAAGAAGTGGCTCAAAGAACACCAACAGAATTTTACGGGGCAGAGATACATGCTCTCATTCTAAGGTAGAACATTTCTATTGAGAGAAATGTGGAGAAGTAAGGATGTGATCCTCAGAGGACCAGCTTCATTTTGATGTATGATGAATGTTTCTGTGTTAGTAATTATACCTGTCCTAAACAAAATGGTATTACTTTTTGACTACCCTCATATAAGCATTTACTGGGTTGAGTATGTTCTTGTGTGCTATGCAGACAGAGTGCTGGGGGCAAAGCCCACTGTCCTGTGAACAGAAGATGTTATTACTACGTGTTGCCTTGTTGAGGCTAAACGGCCAAAGAGGGAGATTTGTCTTTGACGGTTCTGTTTTTATAAGGTTGCTTGCTATGCCACGTAACGCCTCCTGGGAGAAACACAGAAGATAATCGTGTAAAGTAAGGAATACAATTACCACACTTGGTATTTAGAAGAAAATGAACGTTTCGTACATTTTCCGTTTCTGTCTTGGTAGATATAACTGCAGTTGTATACTTTTGAACACATTTTGTATCTGTTGAAAAATAAATATTTGATGTGTAAAAATGTGTGTGAGAAAGATTGAGAGTGATTAAGTATTACGAAAACCTTTTTTGCTCAGTTTTGAAACTAGTTTCAATTTTAACTCTTTGTCTACTTTAAGCCACTCACACTGTCTCTTCCAAAACTGTGATCCTACCGAAAACCATTGGCAGCGGTCCTCGTACGTGTCACTTGGTTAGTTCATTATAGTTGAACAGAAGAACTCAGTTTATAATAATAATAGGACTTTATTTGAATAGAATGAGTTCTGAGGTGAATAGATAGTGAACTTTGAAATATTCCATCATATAGGTAAAAAAATACTAACATTTGGCACAGCCGTTGGGGAAATTTGGTTGGCAAAGATTTAAGTAATTTGAATTTGGTTAACCATTTCTAAGACTAAGCTTCTTTAATGTATATCTTTGATAATGTTTTTCTAAACGTAAATCATAAATAAACACGAATAATGTCGAAGCTAGATTTAGTTCAGTGTCAGTGATTCTTTTCCGAGATCAGAGCATAAGCTGGTTTTGCAACTAACAACAGACAACCATTTGTCCAATCAAGTTAATTATGAACAGCGAGTCTCGGCGGTGTCTTCCGGTGTCTCTGGTAAACGTTCGCCAGTTGATCATTAGGCCGGCACCGTGCTGTTGTCTGACTATTATTATCTGATATATTACAGTCAATATTTTTTCCTACTCTTGACTCATTTCGCTTGTTGTAAATATTGTGACTTTTTGAAAATTTGCCAGAATATCGTGTATACTAACACACAATGGTGTTTTTGGAATTCACAGAAAAATATGCCTTCGATGCTCAAAAAAAAAAAGAAGTTTTTTTTCTTTTCTAAGGAATTAAACGTTTGGCACTATAAGCTCTTCTGATCCTTTGTATATCATGGGTGAAGATGCTTTTCTTTCTGGGTGAGGCTTTAACAACCCTAAATTCAAGTGATCTATTTTCATGCTATTTCAATGTTGTAGTTTGTTGTTGTTTTGCACACACACACACACACAATATATATATATATATATATATATATATATATATATATATATATATATATATATATATATATATATAAGGTGTGTCAAAGATTTTTTGTACTTTTTGACTCACACAGTATTGTATTCTGTATTCTGAAAAAAAGTAACGTTCCATTCATTGTTCATTTCTATCTTGGTAAATACAGCTTCAGACTCAGCACTTTTATGACACACCTTGTATTTTGAAAGAAATTAAGTTCCATTCATTGTTCATTTCTATCTTGGTAAATACAGCTTTAATCTCGATACTTTTATGACACCTTGTATATATATATATATGTAAGGAGACATTAGTTGACCTTTCATCGTTTAGCGTAAAAACATTTACTCGTCTGTTGTTTACAGACTTGAGTTCTCTGGTGATTGTAAAAACATACATCCTGTAAGTTTGTTTGTATCAATTAATTGTTCGCCCCTGCTGACAGTCACCGTTGCCGTGAGGCTAAGGAGCTTCACAGACGAAAATTATGTCGGGTTTCACATACGGCTAGAGGTAGCTGTTAAAAAGTCAAGCCGCACTGATGAGAAGTAAACTTCAAAACACGTGTTTGTGGATTACTGATATATATATATATATATATATATATATATAAATGATTTATTTTTAACTTTTTGCATCGTGGGCAATGCCAAGTAGTTCTGTTAGTATATAATAAAGAATCGATTACGATGCTGAGATACGGAGATGTTTAGCAAGGTGGCTATTCGAAAATTAGTTGATAAATGAACCCATTGCGACAAGCTTGCGAGATTATCTTGTTAACTTTACGATATGAGTTAAGCAGATTTGCTCTCATTATTTGAGCGCGTTCCTCTGGATGGATGGCTAATTTTCCATTGCCTGACATCTTGTTTTATTTACCTTCTCTGTAACGAGTCTCTAACTTTCTGGCGTTTGAAAAGAAAATTGCCGCGTTTTGATCTTCAGCGCGTTCCCCTGCCAGAAATTACTGATTTAGACCAACTGGCAAAGTTGATCGTCTGGCTACTTCACTCTAGTGAGTTGGATGCCGATCTGAAATCTCTTGTTAGATTTACGGGTCAGCCATCTTTGTTCTGCTTTTCTATTGCCGAAGCTGAACAGATATAAAAGATGGCGGACAAAAAAAAAAAAAAAAAAAAAAAGAAAAGAAAAGATGAAAAAAGAAAAAAGAAAAAATAAGAAAAAAGAATAAGAAAAAAATAAGAAAAAAAGATCTGGCATCGACCGAATATTCCAGATAACGAGACGACCCTGTGTTCGATAAATGGCTGAGGTAATTTGAATTTATAGATGGGAATAACAACTGGTATTTTACCGTTAGTATCCGCGGACGGTAGTTTCATTTCTGGCAGGAAGCCGGCACCAGTTGAAAAATTCTCGTTGCTAGAAAGTTACATTTAAGCGGGCCTCACTTGTGAATATCGACTTGAACCAACAGTAAGGGGCAAGTCTGAGTAATTTAAGATATGGAGTTCCTTTCTGTTACCAAAACTACCAATTAGCCTGTCCATCCTATTTTGGTTCGCAGCCCACGTCCGATTGAATTGGGTATCGATGTAAGACAATGAAATGTTAACAGACTAACAACCGACAAGGTAGTCAATCACCTTGACTAGAAAAAGTACGTAGAATGATCTAAAAGTTTTGACAAATTCTCTGTTTCTGTGATAAAGGATTCTTTAAAAGGATTTGAAGACATAGATAAGAAGAAACAAATAGAATAATCGCTTTAATTTAATTAGTGATTTCACTGCCATCAGCGGTGATGGTCAAATTCCTAGCGCCGTGCCGTATGTGACTCGAGTCGAATTTTATAGTACATAGAGTATTAACATTTTCTTTAATTACACATTAAAGAAAATGTTAATACCCTTATGGGAGTACATTTATGATATAACTAGCAGAGCTACCCGTTCTTGCCCTGGATTTAAAAAAATTAAAAATAAATTTCTTATAATTAAAAAATCTTTTTCTATAAAAATAATTTCTATAAAAAAATACATATAAAATTTTTTTATATATATTTGTTTTATCATTTTTTATTCTTAATATATTCTTGCTTTTAGTTTGCTTGTTTTTTATTATTATTATTGTTTATATTCTTTCTTTTCGTCTTTTATTTCTTTTTAATATGTTTTTTTTGTCTTTTAATCAATCTTTTAATATATTATTTATTGATTTATACCCTTATCATATTCTTATCTAGCTTTTCTTATAAAAATAAAGAGTAAAAAGTTTTTTTTAATCTTGACAAAATTCGGGGGATGGATTTTATTTAACTTTAATTTTTACTGGTCTCCACCAAATTTTTGTTATTAATGGAAGTGCATCCGGTCGTTATACACACAAACACACATACAGATAGCCAGAATCTTTTGTTTATATATATATTTACCAACCCGTTCCGCATGAGCAGGAGTTTTCCTTCTCCTAGACTGGTTACCTAGCCATGATTAAAGAGCCAAGTCTACCTGCTATTTACCCATAGCTAGAGGGAGAATTGGATTCATACCTTTCCCAAGGGTATTAGAGCCATGTGAAATGCAAACAGCTTCGGCGAAGAATTGAACTCGGGTCGACGAGTCCATTTCCCACGACTCTAACCATTAGACCATGCACCTCTTTCGTTTATATATATATATGGATTTCAAACAGTCTCTACATGTTTAACATCCCTCTCAACACATTAATGGAATCTTCCAGAGGTGATAACAATTTAAAAAATGTTTGTATGCGAGTATCTCTATTAGAAAATCAGAACTGGTATTACAAAGACCAACAAGG
>CM042158.1:16511871-16519371 GCA_023376005.1 Doryteuthis pealeii | reverse complement strand
TATATATATATATATATATATATATATATATATATATATATATACACACTAATCAGCCGTACTTTTGTATCAGATGTTAAAACGGGATATTGGGATTTGGGCTATTCTACTCGCACAATCCGGGAAGACAAAAATGAATCAATTGAGCATGAGATCTAAAAATTTGTTTAAGCGTTTTAAGAATGAAGACTTATTACTTGAAACACAGTCTACAAGTGGACGGCCATCAGTAGTTGATTCTAATGCTTTAAGACACAAGATAGAAGACAGTGGTCAGTTGGACGACCAGCACTTGAGCACACTTTCAGAAGAAGCTGAGTTTATCGAACGATACCCAACGTAGACCACTACAAAAGCTTCAGAAAGCGGTCACGAGAGGTTCTGCATGAACTCTCAATTGATTAAAAACGAAATTACTTTTGATAAACCCCATTACTTCTTCCCATTTCAATTTTATCTCTCTTTGGCCGCCATTTTTTTTCTTTTCTCTTTTCTTGGTTTTGTTTTGCCAACTTTGAGCAAATCGCAACACCGCGGTATCGTCTGATTTAACCAAACGCGTCCATCCGTTGGTTCGACCGACCGGCGGACTGGCCGAACTGGCTTGCCGACAGACCACCCGTCCGCCATGATGTTGTTGGCGCGTACACTTCAGAAAATGAACTGCCAACAGGTAGAAAACAAAGAGACAAACAGCTACTCGTTTTCGTGCGCTGCCGTTACTGGTGAATCTTTTGATTGCAAAGTAGCCAAACATCACAACGCTGCTCTCTTTCGCCATTATGTGCATCAGCCTTTGCCTTTCAGCTTCTAAAAGAGCGCTTTCCTCGCCAAGTTTTTCTAGTCTAAAGGCAGTGAAATGCTGTCCAATCAGTGGCCGTCAATCTTTACGGTTTGGCCATAAAAGGCATTGGCAGAGCGTCGATGTTTGGAAGAGTGGGTGTGTGGTTCTGAACAACCAGTAGAAAATGAAAGACACATTTTGGGAAAGCATGTGTTGTTGGTCGTAAAGCAGGAAGGACGGAAGGAAGGAAGAAGAAGAAAGGAAGGAATAGAAGTGATGAAATACGGGAAATGATGAAGAAGAAAAAGAAGAATAAAAAAGGATAAGAAAAGAAATAAAGACGTAATAGTGAAAGAGTTGAAGAAGAATGAAGATGTAAGAATAGAAAAAAAAGGAGGTAGTAAAGCAGCAAGAAATGAAGGAATAAAAGAAAGAAGAAGAAAAGGAAGGAAAAAGAAATTAAAAAAATAATGAAATGAAAGAATGACGAAGAAGAAAAAGGACAAAGGGATAAGAAGAGAAATAAAGACGTAGTAGTAAAAACGCTGAAGAAGAATGAAGATGTAAGAATAGAAATAACACAAAATAGAGTAAGATGTCTTATTGACCAGAGAAAGAAATCAACCCAGTCGTCGAAATAGCCAGGACACTAAGACCCCCAGCCACCGCCTTTTAGCACATTTATCATAAAAAGGGCAATAGGGTTGGGACACGCGCAAAGGTGCTAGGGCTTGACGTGACTAGCTGATTGACCAGAGGGGCCTCTCCAACTGACCGTCTAGTCTAAGTAAGAGCCGTAGTGGAGTGTTGCATGTCATGGACTGCCCAGCCACAAGGGCTCCATCCTTAAGCATCACGGGTTACCAGTGACGGCCAACAGGTGGCCCCATTGGGGGGAAGTGTAGTCAGTGTATTCTAAAGCCCCAGGCAACAGGGCTGAATTTTGATAGGTCAAAAGTATAAGGTACACAGTAAGAACCACACTTACTCCTCTCTCTTCTCGTTATTTATATACCCGATACAAAGGAGTATGTAACATCTGAACCCACAAATCGAAGATAAAATTGTTAAAAAATCGACAAAGTTACCAAAATTTTAAGATCAAATGTTGTCTAAGAAGTGAGTTTATCTTTATGTGCCGACACCGTAATAGATTTCAACTTGCATGAAAAACACCTCTGTGCGTGTGTGTGTGTGTGTGTGTGTGTGTGTGTGTGTTGTGTGTGTGTATGCAGTCTTGTCCATCAGTATGCAACATATATGTGCATACACACATATGTATGTATGAAGAATAAAATGTTACATTTAAAATTTGATTTTTACGAGTTTGGATGTTCTTTTCCAACACGAAAACAGTTATTTTGAAAATATGTTGAAACATTGAAACATATCGCAACCCATCTCAGCATGTCAGTATCTGACAACGTCATACTTCCCTTTCATCTCTTTTTCATTCACCCATTCTCTTCCCATTCTCACCTGTCAATTCATTATGTGATCAAAACTGAAGAAGCGGATAAATGAGTTTATAATTTGGTAACCTAAAGGTTTTTCATTTATTTATGTTTTTTCTGTATACATGTATGTGTACATATCTACCAACCCCTCCGCATGAGCAGGATGTGACACAAGTTCAATTTTTTAGGCGGATTTTAATAGGCTTGAATTCAGAGTTTTCCTTCTCCTAGACTTGTTGCCTAACTAAAGTTAAAGAGCCCAGTCTATCCTGATATATATATATATATATATATATATATATATATATAAGTAAATGGTATAAGTAAATGGTATCAAGTGATTACGTGATAGGATTCAACAAGAATGTGAAAACTCAGACCTACCTATAAAGATTTGCGTATGTATTTTTTACATATATAGAGTGTCATAAATGAATAAATATATAAATACCTCAGTTGATCAGAAATAGATTTATTTCGATACTTTTGCCTCTTCAAGTATGATTTTCAAATGGATTATGATTGCCTATCACGTCTAGTTAATAATACTTTTCAGTCACACACACATATATATATATATATATTTAAAAGAAAGAAAAACTTAACAAACCGTCATCTGTTATATTATTTATTTCGACCAGAAACTCAAAATGAATCTAACCTCTTCAGACTGATTATACAAAATTTTTGTAAAATCTGTCTGAAGAGGTTATTTGTCTCATACTCCACTTGTATGGACTGGGCACAAGGTTCCGTTTTAACGTGGGCCCATCCACAAGCTGAAGCTAATGGGTGGGAGAGAACAAAAATTGCGTCGATCCCATCGGCATCCCCTCAAGGGGGGCGCCTCAGGCGCTGGGCAATAAACTCAACCCTGCCCTCAAAGGGGCAGGTAATGCCTGGAGGGATGGCCCTCTGGGATCGACGCTATTAATTTAACACAACTCACCGGTCCAGAGGCCGAAGCTCACTGGACCCCCGACCGAAGTTGGGAGGGGTGAGTGCGCGTATCTGTCTGAAGAGGATTGACTCATTTTGAGTTAATAGATATCATAACAGATGACGGTTTCTTAAGTTTTTCTTTCTTTGAAAGTTAAATATTGCTATGTATATAATTGATTTATTGGTTATCATACACTAGGCACTCTTAGAGATTTATAAAAATCCTTGTATGAATATATATGTTATAAATTATAAAACTATTTAAGAAATTGTAGTTGCATATCAATCATTTTAAAAACTTTAGTAGAATATATCAACTGTTTTATAACCTCTTGTAGCTTATCAACTATCTTAAAAACTTTAGTAACATAAACTACTTTAAAAACTTTTTTAGTATATCAACTATTTGAAAAAAAAATTTCTTCACTAAACTTTTTTCAACTGACGATAACCTCAGGCCAAAAATAGTTGAGAACAATTAAAAAATAAATAACTGCAAAGAAATATTCCTATTTGTCTTATCAGTCTCGTTCATCTGCGTCTCATCCAGTCTCACACTCATATATATATATATATATATATATATATATATATATATATATATATATAATGTTTATGAACGTGTGTGCGTTATAAATACACCTCAAAGTTCAAAGTACATTGGTGCCAAAGTTAAAAAAACATCAAACAATATATATATATATATATATATATATATATACGTGAGTGTTTTTATGGAAATATTTTGGTTAAAGCGAAAATGTCTAATTATATATATATATATATATATATATATATATGTCATAAATGCAGAAGTTTGTAGAAGTTTATGTAATTTTGCATTTGGAAACAAGGAGACAAGTTTAAAGCAAAAATAAAAATAAAAAGATAGAATAAAAAAAATGCGCACAGACATTGCAACCCAAAATGGCGAAGTGGTTGTCATCCGACTTAGGGAAGTGGCCATATTTTTTGCTACTTAACTCTAACAACAATAATGACGTTCATCCTTCAGCAAAACTGAACACGACTCAGAATTTTGTTCGCATGAAAAAGCTAAAATGTTGCCTTTTTACTTCTAGAAAATTCCGCTCCACTCGCATTTACGTCTCCCAGAGTGGCAGATAAAACTTTAATACAGACCAGTCGACGACACACAAACATATGGAAATTATATATATATATATATAAACTTTCAGGTATTTTACTGGTTTAGACTGATAGAAACTTATTTAAATTTTGCCCAAGTTCTATATATATATATATATATATATATATAACTTACTTAAATTTTGCCCAAGTTCCTTAATATATATAATATATATATATATATATATATATATATATATATATATATATTTTTTTTCAAACTTTATTTGAAATTGCATAGGCGAGAAACTGACAGTTACCAAGGTGTTCCGGCAGACAGCAGAGTGAAAAATAAAAGAAATAGACAAATTGGATAATACCAGGACCTTTCAAGAGAACTCAAGAAATTATGGAATATAAATGTGACAGTTATACCAATCGTCTACCAAGAGCCTGAAAATTGAACGGTGGTGGTGGGGGGGGGTCAGAGGAGGAATCGAGAAAGTGTAGACCACACCCCTCCCTAAATCGGCTAGGATATTTATAGGAATCTTGGAGAGCTAGGGAGACTTACTGTCATTCAGATTTAGGTGAAAATCTGTAGCCTATTTTAGCTATTAACCGGACAGCAAAGGAGTCTATCCTCTTTTCACTAGTGCTAGATAAGGGAGACTGTTTTATGCGCCTGGGTGGAGACACAACTACCCTCAGCTGCCCCACTTTACCGCACATATTTTTGTGCTATTCATGCGCTGAGTTAGCGAGGGCCGATATCGTACCCGGAACCTTGTGGTTCCTAGACAGATGTTCTGCTGACTGAGCTAAACCCTTTGGGCTGAAAAATACGCAAAGTATAAAATAATGTAATCAGAAAAATAGTATGAACAAAAATGTGAAGATGTCATTTTGCTCTTGGACCTTACTGTACCTACCAAATGTACTATATAAGTAAATAGACCATATATATATATCATATTATAATGGAGATTGTGTGTTTTTCTGTCTGTAACCGAAACTATGTTACTACTCAAGTTACAATTCCTTTAGTTATTTGCTTAACATTCTCCATGATTTTTTATTTAAACCTCAATTATTAATAAAATTATTTTAGATTATTAATACTGTTGACCATATCTACATACGAATAACATGCAATTGTATTTATATATACAACAAAATAGCAATTTACAGTGGGAATGGGAAGGCTAATTTGCATATTTATCTTAAAAATGTGATTTTAATAAATACATGCTTAATATTATTGATTTCTAATTTTTTGGTTTTATCTTATTGAATATGAGCATAAATCTCGGGGATAAATTTTAAAAGAAATCCATTAACAAGAAGAAATAACTGTCATTTTATTCTTTACTTCCTATTTTAACTAAATAGTTAAATTAAGAAAATTTACAAATGAAAGACGGGAGTAATAGAAAATGATGGAAGAGTTAGTTTCAAAGTTGTTCTATTTTTCAATCATACCCCCTCTGTTCCAAATTTTTTTCTGCATTTTTATTCAGTTTCATTAGCCTTTCTAATTTAACATGATATTTTATTATATTAAAACTTAAATACTTGCACCCGGAGGGTGCATATATTTGCTAGTTATTATAATGGAGATTGTGTGTTTGACTGTCTGTAACCGAAACTATATCACTACCCAAGTCACAATTTCCTTTGTTATTTACGTCACGTTCTCCATGATTTTATTTTTATTTAAACTGTTAAATTGTTTAACATTATTTATACTGTTGATCATATCTAAATACTAATAATATGCAATTGTATTTATATATACAACAAAATAGCAGTTTACAGTGTGAACGGGAAGGTTAACTTGCTTATTGATATTCAACTTTTGATTTTGATAAATATGTGCTTAGTATTATTGATTTCTAATTGTTTGGTTTTATCTTAATGAATAAGAATAAACATCTCGGGGAAAAGTCTTAAAAGAAATCCATTAAAACGAAGAAATAATTGTAATTTTATTCTTTGCTTCCTATTTTAACTAAATAGTTAAATTAGGAAAATTAAACAATGAAAGACGGGAGTGATGGAAGAGTAAGTTTCAGTTGTTCTATTTTTCGATTATACCCCCTCTGTTTTAAATCTTATTATCTGCACTCTTATTTAGTTTCATTAGCCTTTCTAATTTGATATAATATTTTATTACATTAAAACTTAAATAATTGCACCCGGCGGAGGGTGCATATATTTGCCCGTAGTAATAAACAATTAAAAAAAAATCATGAATTCTATCTTAGAGATATGACTATCCTATCCAATAAAAAATCCCCATCCCAGCAAAAGAATTTGAAAAAACTTTTAGAGGATAAAAAATATAATTGAAAGAAGGTAGCATTTAAATACAAGAACTAATCCGGGAATAATAGAAACATGAAATGGTAAAGAAATTAAGCAAATAGGCGGGTATCTAACTCTACTTGAAATGCACTAGAACTTGCTAATGAGCACTGCTCACATATAAAAAAAAAAACTTTCCTAATCTGAGATACTCAACAATTTTCTAAGAAAAAAATCCCTTACCCGAGGTAAAAGATTTGTTAAAAGATTGTATCAATCAGCAAACCAGGAAAACTAAAGATAATAATAATCAAGGCAAAATAGATAAGACGCAGCAGAATAGCAAATGTAGAATGTGTGGAGATAAAGACGAAATGGTTAATCATATAATAAGCGAATGTAGCAAACTAGCACAAAGTGAGTACACCACTAGGCGCGACTGGGCCTGGATGATCCACTGAGAATTGTGCAAGAAATTAAAATTTCACCATCCTACTAAATGGTATATGCACAACCAGAATCTGTTCTGTATAAAATTTTCTGGGACTTTGAGATACAGACGGATCACCTAACCCCGGATAGGAGACTAGAAAAAGAGAACTTGTCATCTCGTGGATATTACCGTCCCGGCGAATTATGGAGTAAAAATGAAAGAAAACGAAAAGATAGACACACCCTGGACCTTGCCGAAGAACAAAAAAACAAAAAACAACATACAAACAAAAAAAAAAACAAATAAAAAAACAAACAAACTGTGAACATGAAGGTAAAGGCCGTACCAATTGTAACTGGTACCCTTGGAATAATCTCCAAGGGACTTTAAAGGAATTTGGGGGAATTGGAAATTAGAGGAAGAATGAGATCATCCAAACAATAGCGTTGTTAAAATCGTTTAGAATACCCGAAGAGTCCTGGAGACCT
>CM042158.1:16504371-16509371 GCA_023376005.1 Doryteuthis pealeii | reverse complement strand
CTCGTGGTAAAGTCCAACGTAAATTTCAAATACGTTATTTAGTTTTTCTTTTCTTTCAATTTTCAACTGCCATTCTCGAGTGTTTTCTTTTGCCGATTTTTTTGGGGGGATGGTAAATATTATCTCTAAACAGGAATAAGAAAATAAGTTTGTGAAATTGAGAACAAAATAAATTAGGCTATATATACAAACGCACACACACAGACACAGACACATACACATACACAGACACACACACACACACATATATATATAATGTATATATATATGTGTGTGAGAATACACACACATATATATATATGTATGTATAAGAATGATTTAAAAATAGATAAGAGGATAATATATATACATAAGATAAATATATATATATATGTATATATATATAATTTTAATATATATGTATATATATCTTTTTTATATCATTCTTATATATACATTTGTGTGTATTCTCATATATATATATATATTATATATATATATACACATATAAAATGTATATATATATACATATATGAGAATACATACACATATATATGTATATATAGAATGCTATAAAAACTATAGGAAAGGATAATATATATATATGTATATATAAGAATAATATATATATATATATATATACATATATATAAGAATAGTATATATCTACAGAGAGAGAGAGAGAGAGAGAGGAGAAGAACATGGTTGCATCACCAATTTCGATATCATATATATGCTTACACGTAACTGGATGAACTGGTGAGAATTTATGTGGCATCTGCCAGATGTTTAATTCTACGTCTGTCAGTGCGTGAATGTAGATAAGCCACTATACACATCAATATAGGAATAAAACTATACATCATATATTTTCTTTTTATTAAGAATGGGGCCGGTTTAGCTCAGTAGTTATAGAGTCCGGCTAGGAATCACAATCGATACCGGCCCTCACCATATCAGCGTATGAGTCGCACAGGGATCTGTGTGGTAAAGTGAGGCGCTTATGGTATGTGTGGCGCTCCATCTTAGACGCTAGAATAATCTCCTAGCTCTAGCGTATGGTTTATACCGACATTAGCCCGTCCCGACAAATTTTACTTTATTAAAAGACAAGATGAACTGTCAATCATGATGATGCTTCTATTTTGGAAGGAGTGAAGGATTCTAATATATATATATATATATATATATATATATACATATACCAACCCCTCCGCACATGCAGGTTGCGACACAAGGTCAATTTCTTAAGCGGAGTTTTACAGGTTTGAATTCAGAGTTTTCCTTCTCCTAGACTGGTTACCTAGCCATGGTTAAAGAGCCCAGTCTACCCTGCTATTTACACATAGCGTGAGGGAGAATTGGATTCATACCTTTCCCAAGGATACTAGCGCCATTGGAAATGCAAACAGCTACGCGCAGGAATTGAACTCGGGTCGACGAGTCCATTTACCACGACACTAACCATTTGACCACGCGCCTCCATTGAAGGATTCTAATAAGCATTTTATTGTTAACAATGGTTCAAGATAATATTGATGCTTCTATTAAGGAAGTAGCGAAGGATTTTAATCAGCGTTTTCTAGTTATTTCTGTTACAGTGAAAATTTGGATGATTAAAAATGATAAGACACGTCGACCAATTATCATATAGTCGCAAATTGGATTGGATATGACTCTATTCTCTTAGAACATCTTAACTCTTTGCCTATCAAAGTCTGTACCAAATTTCTTGGTATTTTCTACCTGTATGCTGCGTGCGGTCTTGAACAAGTCGTGGAAACAGCAACCCACAAGGAATCAGCTGTACGACCACCTGCCCCTATCTCACAAACCATCCGAGTGAGACGGACAAGGCATGCTTGACACTAATAGAGAAGCAAGGACGAACTCATAAGCGATGTTCTCATGTGGAAGCCAACACATGCACATGATAATATGGGCCGCCCACCAAGGACCTATATTGACCAACTCTGCGAGGATACTGGATGCTGCGCAGAGGATCTCCCTAGATCAATGAATGATAGAGAAGGTTGGCGAGAGATTGTCATGGATATCCGTTTTAATTGCGCGACATGATGATGATGATTGGATATTGCAAAGAATTCATTATTTTCAAATAAAGCTTTATTATTATTGTAATTTGAATCCTTCTGCTCAATTATAATGAATCAATAGGATCACAGTGGTGGGAAAGCCGTTGTAAGCGATATAAAGTAGACAAGTCTAATGTTAAGTCTAATGATCTAATAAAAATCGCGCTATCATGTGCTCATTTTTGCTTGGACATACACAAACACACACGCACATATATACATATTGTTATAATATTTTCAACGATAAAATAGGATAAAAATAAAAACAGGATGAAACACATTTAAATACATACTTATTTGAAACGCTTTTAGCTTTAAATTGTAACCATAACTATATATATATATATATATATATATATATATATATATATTAATAAATTTGAAAAACGAAGTGTCCCAAAAATTAGATGAATTTTGGAACACTTCGTTTTTCAAATTTCTTAATATTGTCCGATTTATTTCCATATTTACTCCTGTATATATATATATATATATATATATATATATATATATATATAATTAACCAACCTCTCTGCCATGGATAAATGTGGTACGCAGTCCCAACGAGGCATCCAGTGTTGATCGAACTTGCTATTACAATAGTAATTGATCTACGAGACTGACTTGATAACCATATTGGACGCCCTGTCGTCTGAATGTAGTGTATTGAAAATCTATGACTCTTGTCAAATTTTCTCAATTTTGTCGACAACTTTTAACAATCCAATAGTACAGGATATGTGAGACTAGCTTGCTAATTATTTTTCGTATCGTCGAGTGGCCTAATGTCGGTATCAGCCAATCAGCGAGGGAGTCTATCCCCTTTTCACTAGCGCTAGACCAAGGAGATTGTTTTTGCGTCTGAGGTGGAGCGCCACACCTACCATTAGCTCCTTACTTTACCGTTCAGATCCCTGTGCTACTCATACGCTGGGTTGGCGAGGGCTGGTATCGAACTAGGAACCTTGTGGTTTGTAGCCGAACACTCTACCGACTGAGCTAGAGTACCTAGATAATGACAATGAAATTGTTTGTTATTCCTATAAATAACTTTTGGCGAAACCTTGGAAGAGAGAAACAGCAAGATCTCACGGGACTTGTTAATTCAACCTAGCAATTGCTAATTACACTGATAACCGCGTATCTTGGCTTGGTAAACCTTTTTTCCTAACCTTAATATTCAATGTGTTTCTTTCTATTATTTCTCTCTTAACTCTGATACTCCAGTTACAACACCACTACACCACGATCGTCTGCATGAAGTAGTGTATTGGAAATCTACGACTCTGGAAAAATTTTCAAAATTGTGACGACAACGTTGAACTTTGGATACTTAAAAAAGTGTCGTTGTATGCTTAATAACTATGAAAATCCACTTAAAAAGATTTGCTGGATATAAATGATAACTATATGACCATTATATATATAAACTGCATTCAAGATCACAAACCCGGAAGCGTAATTAATGACCATGGTAATCTATTTAAAAATCTCTAGATGGCCATTATAGAAAAGTTGATGATCCATAAATCTATGTACATGATCATGGTATTAGAATAAAACGAAGTATCAATAAAAACAACCTCTTCCCAAATAAAAAAAAAACACTAGGAAATAACTTTCGCGGTTTTTATTATTTATTTGTTTGTTTGTTTGTTTTGTTTTACGGCATATCAACCTCAGTGGGTCATTTAATGCCGATAAAGTTTTGAAATAAATCAATTCTTAATGGATAATACAATTTTTTATAAATACATTTTTCTATTTAACTCATAGATGGGAGCCTAACAGGTACTACCACTCCGGGTCAGAGTGGACCAGGAGCAATGGTGATGAAGGGGTGCTCCACATTCCCCAAACCTCCAAAACTGGAACCTCACCATTAGATAGAGTTTAACGTCATTCCCAGGACATGTAGACCCGCATCCACCGCCTTCTAGCACCCATATGATAAAAAGGGGTTGGGGCTTGCCATAAGGGCAATAGGGTTGGGAAAATCATATAGGTGCTAGGGCTTGACGTGACCAGCCGATTGATCGGAGGGGGTCTCTCCGACCGCCCGTCTAACCCAAGATAGGGCCAAAGTGGATTATTGCATGTCATGAACTGCTCATCCTTAAGCATCACGGGTCGCCACCCACGGTCAACAGGTGGTCCCATTTGGGGAGTCTTACCCCTCTGCAGAGGTGCAGTCGGTGCATTCTAACGCCCCAGCCGACAGGGCGGTTTTATTATTTAGAAAAACTCACCGAACATCCGTTATACGGTTGGTTGTATTTTACGGCATGTCAACTCTTGGGTCATTCTATGCCGTAGACGGTTTTCTTTTATTCTTTTTTGTTGGGTATTTAAATTTTTTTGAACACATATTTTAATTTTTAAAAATCTATTTAACTTATACATAGGACCCTAACAAATATTACCACTCAGTGTCAGAGTGGACCTGGGAGGAGCACACCGCATTCACCAGAACTCTCGAACTGGAACCTCACCACAAGAGCCATCCTACGGATAGAGACGATTAAGTTGTAATAAAATTTCTCTCACGTATTTCTGTAAAACATCTATTTGTTTATTTCTTTTTATCATTATGCTAAGTTCGCTATAATTTCTGACACACAGACACACACACACAGACACAGACACAGACACATGTATATATATAAGGGTAGCGAATACATGGAGTCAACAACATTGGTAAATTACTGATACCTGACAGCTTCACCGCTGCAAATTTTCAAACCACTGAGAATCTATCAGTTAGCAAACACCGTTGATTTCATGTCTTTGCTAAACTAATTTGCTCTATTGAGAACAGTTTTACCGTGCTTGAATCGTATTGGTAAAAAAATCTTCAAGAGGTGATATGACGTCCAATATATATATATATATATATATTATATATATATATATATATATATATTA
>CM042158.1:16459371-16496871 GCA_023376005.1 Doryteuthis pealeii | reverse complement strand
CCAGAACCTACCTGGCTCAGTCTATGTTTATTTAAATGTCTAAATTTGTTTGTTAACTCAGATCGCGAGTTCAATATCTTCCCTGGGTCTCTGCATTGTGCTATTTTTAATTTCTAATTTAAACACAGTATACAGGGTCTTTCATTTCCTTTACGTGATGGTGCCCTTTTTATTATTCTCCACTCCACTCCTGGCTCTCTAGCGTGTTTTCTTTTAGTCCCCCCCCATATATATATCTGTTAATCTGTCTCTCTATCCAAAGCTGATTATATCTATCTATCTATCTATCTAAGACTGTTCATATCTATCTATCTATTTATACACACACACACACACACACACACACACACACACACAGACACATACAGACAGACAGACACACACACATACACACACACTTAAACACATATATATTGTCAATTTAAGATTTGAACCAATAGTAGCTAATTTCACGTACTACACTAAGAGAAAGACGGATGTCTTCAGGCGTGTGACACGTTTTCTCTCTCGTTACAAACGACGTGTTACTCGAGAGATCACGTGTCAAGCGGGTAGTTCTCAAACAAATCTATTAGCAACGATATCGTTGGACAGACATATTTAAATCAGCCTCGCCCCTATTTTTTTCCCTTAACGAATAGAATCAACTGAAGCTTATTGGAATAGAAATCTTCTGGCGGGAAATAGCGAGGTGAGTCGGGTCGGAGGTCGGAAGGAAACTTTTCGAAAACAAACAAAGAAAAAGATAAAGGAAGAAAAAAAAGGGATAAGACTCGAAATGAGTGCATCAATAATAGAAGGCATTATTGGAATTGATTGTTTGTTAATACGTGACAACGCATTTGGACAATGAATCAGTTGCAGTTTAGGAACTCGTTAAAGAGTGTCTTTTCTCCGACGACAAGAAAGGAGTTCCTTCCCCTACTCCCTCTCTCATATAATTTCTTTCTTTCTCCCCCACCACGCTCTCTTTTTTTCTCTCATACAATCTCTTCTTTCTTTCTTTCTTTTTTTCTTTGCTTCTCCGTACCACTCTATCTTTTTCTCATACAATCTCTTTCTTTCTTTCTTTCTCCCACCACGCTCTCTCTTTTTCTCTCATACAATCTCTTTCTTTCTTTCTTTCTCCACGCTCTCTCTTTTTCTCTCATACAATCTCTTTCTTTCTTTCTCCCCACCACGCTCTCTCTTTTTCTCTCATACAATCTATTTCTTTCTTCTTTTTTTTTCTTTTTTCTTTGCTTCTCCGTACCACTCTCTTTTTCTCATACAATCTCTTTCTTTCTTCTTTCTCCCGACCACGCTCCCTTTTTTTCTCTCATACAATCTCTTTCTTTCTTTCTTTCTTTCTTTGCTTCTCCGTACCACTCTCTCTTTTTCTCATACAATCTCTTTCTTTCTTTCTTCTCCCGACCACGCTCTCTTTTTTTCTCTCATACAATCTCTTTCTTTCTTTTTTCTTTGCTTCTCCGTACCACTCTCTCTTTTTCTCATACAATCTCTTTCTTTCTTTCTCCCCACCACGCTCTCTCTCTTTCTCTCATACAATCTCTTTCTTTCTTTCTTTGCTTCTCCGTACCACTCTCTCTTTTTCTCATACAATCTCTTTCTTTCTTTCTTTCTCCCCACCACGCTCTCTTTTTTTCTCTCATACAATCTCTTTCTTTCTTTTTTTCTTTTCTTCGTACCACTCTCTCTTTTTCTCGTACAATCTCTTTCTTTCTTTCTTTCTTTCTCCCCACCACGCTCTCTCTCTTTCTCTCATACAATATCTCTTTCTTTCTTTCTTTCTTCTTTCTTTGCTTCTTCGTACCACTCTCTCTTTTTCTCATACAATCTCTTTCTTTCTTCTTTCTCCCCACCACTCTCTCTTTTCTCATATAATCTCTTTCTTTCTTTCTTTCTTTCTTTGTTTCTTTGTTTCTCTGCACCACTCTCTCTTTTTCTCATACAATCTCTTTCTTGCTTTCTTTCTTTCTCCCCACCACGCTCTCTCTTTTTCTCTCATACAATCTCTTTTTTCTTTCTTTTTCTCTTTGTTTCTCCGCAGCACTTTCTCTCACTTTCTCTCACACAATCTCTTTCTTTTTTCTTTCTTTCTTTCTCCCCACCACGCTCTCCCCTTTTCTCTCATACAATCTTTCTTTCTTTCTTTTTTTTTGTTTCTCCGCACCACTCTCCCTCTCTCTCTTTCTCTCATACAATCTCTTTCTTTTTTTCTTTTTTTCTTTGTTTCTCCGCACCACCCTGTCTCTCTCTCTCTCTCTTTCTCTCATACAATCTTTCTTTCTTTCTTTTTTTCTTTGTTTCTCCGCAGCACTCTCTCTCACTTTCTCTCACACAATATCTTTCTTTTTTCTTTCTTTCTTTGTTTCTCCCCACCACGCTCTCTCTTTTTCTCTCGTACAATCTCTTTCTTTCTTTCTCTTTCTTTCTTTCTTTCTTTCTTTCTTTCTTTATCCCCTCTCTCACTCTTACTCTATTTTTCCCATCTTTTCTCTGTTTTTGTGGTGAATGGCGAAAATTAGGAAATTACTAGCGAATATTTTGCCAAAACCGTTTCTCAATCAGACCTGAAGTACAAAAGCGTAAGCAGACGGTTTGAAATGGCGCCAAAAATTGTCGCAGCCACAGACAACGAAGAGGAGAATTCCAGAGACAAACTCGTTGTCTGTAACTGAAAACGGCAGCAGTTGGAGAGGACCCCTCCGATCAAACGGCTTGTCCTTAGCACCTATATGACTGTCCCGACCCTATTCGCCTTTTCGTAAATTCCCAACCCTTTTTATCATATAGCTATTTACTATGCGTAGCTTAGATGTGGCACAAGGCCAGAAGTATGGAGCGCCCAATGAGAATCGAACTCACTAAATGGTCTGCAAAACTAGCTTGCTAGCCATTACACCACGTGAGGTGCCCTTTTTATCATATATATATTTACCAAACTCTCTATACGAGCAGGATGTGAAACAATATCAATTTCTTAAGCGGAGTTTAACAGATTTGAATTCAGAGTCTTCCTTCTCCTAGACTGGTTACCTAGATAAGGTTAAGAGCCCAGTCTTCTTTGCTATTTACCCATAGCGGGAAGGAGAGTAGTTGGATTCATACCTTTCCTAAGGGTATTAGCGCTATGTGCAATGAAAACAGATTCGTCCAGAATTTGAACTTGGGTCGACGAGTTCATTTCCTACGACTCTAACCATTACCCTACGGGCCTTCATTTTATCATTTACGTGTTAGAAGGTGGTGGCTAAGGGTCTTTGGGTACTGGATAAGATGTTAAACGGCATCTAGTGGCGAGGTTCCAATTTTGGAGCACTGGGGAGTGTGCAGTGCCTCTTCATCACCATTACTCCCAGGTTCGCGAGAGATTGTCATGGATATCCGTGTTGTTAGCACAACCTGACAATGACTGCTACTGTCTTCACATTCGAAGTTGATGATTGCCGGGCAGGAATAGTAACGATTACCCCCCCCAAAAAAAAACAAAAAAACAACAAAAAAACAAACAAAAAAAAACAAAACAAACAAAAAAACCCAAAAAAACAAACAAACAAACAAACAAAAAACAGCGGACAGATGAGGATGCACTTTTAAAATGTCTGGAACCCAAAATAACTATGAGACCAACACAGGTGCCCCCGGGTACCCCATTTGATAAAACTGAAATATACTTATCTAAGTGCCCTAGATAATATAATTTCAAAATATATGTGGTCATGGGGATCGATATCCAATACTATAAGAGTAGTTTTTTAACAAACAGGAACAACAACTTATATATATATAATATAACTGCTCTATCACTTATATTGAGCTTGGTCCATATTGAGCTTGAGTCAAATTTCGGTTATATACACACACCACACACATATATATAATATATATATATAATATACATAACCTAAATTTAGGTAATAATATATATATATATATATATATATATATATATATTATATATATATATATATATAACCGAAATTGAGTGTGGAATAAAAATAACAGTGTGAGCTCACGTATGAATGATTTCCCAAGACCAGCCTCGATTTCGCCCAATTCAGATCGAACATGCGTCTGTTGTTTGATCAGTCAGAGTTGCTGATTGGTCACTGGAAAATAATTTCCAATTAGGAATTGTCTAGACTGTGGTTTTTCGCTTTTACGTTCGTAACCACGCCCGGGAAAGTTGGGTATAACCATGAGGGGAAGATGTGATGGGGCTGGATGCTTTTTTGAAGGATGGGGAGCAAATACAGAATGGTTCAATTGTTGGCTTTTAAACGAAAGAGAAAGCAGACAGAGTAATAGGCAAAGTAAATATGAAAGAGACTTAGGAATAGAATACGAAAAAGTTGATCAGAACTGGTTTAAAAGGCAATCATACTAGCTTGTTAGCGAGATATTACACGTTATCCTAACTTAGATATTCTTGCTATGTCCACGATATTCAGCACTTTCTATTAATAAATATAACACACACACACACACACACACACATATATATATATATATATATATATATATATAATATAATGTAATATAATATAATAATAAATATATAGAGGTTTTATATATTTAATGACATACGAACAGTCACAACCATTGGTTTCATGCATGCGTAACCGCAAACATTCTTCAGGTGAAGTTGGAGTAGAATTTTGCAGTTAAGCATACATGAAACCAATGATCGTGACAGTTACTATGTCATTAGATATATAAAACCTTTATATATTTATTATTATATTATATGATAGCTCTATATTATATTGAGCACTCTTCCAATAATACCACACTTTGGCATACCGTTCCAGTAAAAGCTGAAACAGTGCTAATCCCACAATATATATATATATATATATATATATATATATATATATATATATATAAAATAAATGAATATATATTTTTATATATTTAGTTGCATGGAAACTAATTTTTATTTATTAGTATTAATATTGCTCTAACAAGGATATTGAGCACTACCCTAATAATACAGTATATATTAGCTTTCTACTGACTCATCAAGGGGGTAGTGTTAACCATACACTGTAGTATAATATATATATTTATATATATATATATATATATATATACCATAGTTATCCTGAAACCTATGTAGTGAAACCTATGTAGATATCTTTGGTACCTTTTGGTTTTCTAAACCAGGTCTACGTATTTTTTATATAACATTCATTATTCAAACTTATTAGTTTTCTTCTTTTTTCCAACTCCCAAAATTATGACTCGTTCGATTTTCTGTCCTTTCTTTTGAGTCACACACACACACACACACATATACATATATATATATGAGTTTGAATATGTATATATATATATATATATATGAGTTTGAATAGCGTTGACACAGAGTCAACGTCTCTGTGCACTTTAAGAGAGTCCAGTTTGCATTACTGTTTTACCCTTAGTTTCGTATCGGAAATTTATCACTTTCCCAAGGGTACCTCCTACCCATTACGGTACTCACACGTCTATCTTGCTGTTTTTTTTCTCTTTTCTCTATATGTGTGTGAATTCTCACTTTATCTTATTACCGAGATAAGATTTCCATATCACACACACACATGTATGTATATATGTATGTATGTACTTAGTGTTTGTATTTTCTACATACTGTCGTGTGTGTGTGTGTGTGTGTGTGTGTGTGTGTGTGTGTGTGTGTGTAAATAGGTAATAAATTCGACAGTATGTAGAAAATACAAAAAACTAAGTATTTCAAAAAGATGAATTTATTGGTAATTCATCTTTTGGAATATGTTTTTATTTGCTATACCCCCAACACACACACACACACACATTTATATATATATATATATAATATATATATATATATATAATATATATATGAGTGCGTGTATGTGTGTTTGTTTGTATCTGTGTGTATGCTTGAGATATAGATAGAGAGAAGAGGTAAGATAGATAGATATAGGAAAATAGATAAAGACTAGTTTAGATAAATCTGCATTGCTGTTTTCTCACCAATAGACGCTTT
Source organism: Doryteuthis pealeii (assembly GCA_023376005.1). Classification (NCBI taxonomy): domain Eukaryota; kingdom Metazoa; phylum Mollusca; class Cephalopoda; order Myopsida; family Loliginidae; genus Doryteuthis; species Doryteuthis pealeii. The sequence goes on along the minus strand of CM042158.1, from coordinate 16,490,858 downwards.
TAATTAAACGAATTCAGCTGCCATCTTCGTAAATCCCACCAATTTCAATTTAGAAGCGACAGCCATATTGTAGGGTTGATCAGAAAAGCTCCAAAAGTAAAAAAGACCCCCCCAAAAAACCAACAAAACAACAACAACAACAAAACAAAAACAAAAAACAAAACGAAAAACCCAACAAAAGACAAGAGATAAGCCCAAAGCGTATGTCAACCAAGATCTATTTCTTCTCGATAGATATTTTATTCTTTCCTTGATGGAGTCTTTCCATAAAAATGAAATTAAACATTTCGTAGAGTAAGAACTTTAGATATTTCATCTCACCATCTTTTTTGTTTTGTTTTTGTGACGATGATTGAACACAATTAAAATTTCTTTTTTAATACTGACTTTTTCATTATCGGGTTCATTGAAATAGTTATTCAATAGTAAAGTTTTTAAATTATCATCTTGGTCAATGCTATTTATCTATTGAAATAGATCTCTCGACTATAAAATTGAAAATGGATTTCTATTGTAAGTCACTAGTTGAAAACTCACTCTCCAGGCAATATTTTAAGCTAGTTCACGTTGAAGGTCAATGTAAAGATTCTAACTTCAATAATATATAATGGATTTAGATTATACATTTATTGGAATTATAACTTATTTGAAAACTATCTCTCATCCAAACACTCAGATCAGATTTATTTTAAATATCCGAGGCGGGGTTACGTAAAGATTTCAAGAACCCATATTTTTGAAAAAAAAAAAAGTCATTGAAATAGATCAAAACTTGGTTTCTGGCCAGGAACTTTTCAATTACATGTATGCTTTATAGAAATAAGCAAAGGCATAAAGATTTGTAAATCTGGTTTGCATACCCCCCCCCCAATAAAATTCTCCCTCAGGGGGTCAAAAAGAGGAGTTTTCAAATTTCAAAATAGGATACCCTAAGATTTCAAAAGAAATACCAAATTTAACTTGGTAACAATTTTTTCCCAGTTCACCTTCTTATCTACCAGACTATTGGTTTAGTCAACATGATTGTTACAAAACAGACAGTTACGTGTTCTGGGTATGACGTTAAACTGTATCTAATAATCAAATTCGAATTCTGAAGCTCCTGGGCGTGTGGAGTACCGCTTCATCGCCATTACTCCCAGGTATACTGTGACCCAGTGTGGTAGTATCTGTTAGGGTCCTATCTACAACATACCACAAGAAAGCAGTTGTACAGCCAATTACCCGCATTCCACAGACTGTCATTGTGAGACAAACATGCTGGGCACTGCTGCAGAAGCAAGGACGAACTCATAAACGACATTTTCCTGTGGAAGCCTGCACATGGGATCGCCAGTGTCGGCAGTTCAGAAAAGACCTACATTGATCAGTTCTTTGCGGATTCTGAATGCAGCACAGAGGACCTCCCGAAGACGATGAACAATAGGGATGGTTGGAGAGAGATTGTCATGGATATCTGTTAAGATTCTTATGGTCATTTTTAGGCTCCAGATGACAGTGGAGATCCCTTGTGGCATTAAGTTTGATCCGTGTTAAGTAGAATCCTATGATCCTTGTGTTTTTCAGTATTAAGCAGAATCCTTGTTTGTTTGTCCATGTATCTTGAATCCTATGATCCTTGTGTTACTCAGTGTTAAGCAGAATCCTTGGTTGTTGGTCCATTCGTCCGTGTTAAGCACGAGCAAACGAGCGCTTTTTCACCAAGACCTTTAAATAGTTAACCGACCCTGTATTCGAGCCTGACTTCCAGCCGACCTTATATAGCAAAGATATTCCAACAATATCCGTGATAGCACGACATGATGATAATGATAATGATTATCTATAAGGATAGAATTAGGTTAGTGTGTATATGATTATTGTGTTGCGGTTAATGCTATCATTTCGAGGGTGTGTTTTTTTGTCCCAGGCAGCGTCGTGAACTTTTACTAGTAAGAAGTAAATACTGTGTCAATCAAACTGCCAATGGTTTACGTTATTCTCTTCATATTTTTGTCGTCTGCTAGTCATTTTATCTATTCTGTCAATAACAACCCATTTGAGACGCAGGGCCCAGTTGGATCGTCTATACGTAATCAATCATAACGTTGATATTTGGCAGGCTTAAAAACTGCTTATGTTTAAGACAGTTTCGATCTATTTTTGGTCATTCTTATCTTTATTTGGGAGAGAAGAAGAGAGAGAGAGAGGAGAGAGAGAGAGAGAGAGAAGAAGAGTATATATATGTGGTGTGTGTGTGTGTGAGAGAGAGAGTTAGAGAGAGAGAGAGAGAGAGAGAGAGACAGACAGACAGACAGACAGACAGACAGACAGAAAGCCAGAGTGTGAGTGTGTGTGCGCGTGAGAGAAGAAAAAATAGTGTGTGTGAGTGAGATAAAGAGAGACAGAGACAGAGAGAGCAGAGAGAGAGAGAGAGAGAGAGAGGAGAGAGAGAAGAAAACAGAGAGAGAGACAGAGGCAGAGTGTGTGTGTGCGTGAAGAGAGAGAGAGAGTGAGAAATAGTGTGTGTGTGTGTGTGTGAGTGAGTGAGTGAGTGAGTGAGTGAGTGAGTGAGTGAGAGAAGAGAGAGAGAGAGAGAGGAGAGAAGAGAGAGAGAGAGAGTCCTTGTCCGGCGTTTGAATTTCAATGGTAAAAAAAAAGAGAGACGTGGACTGTTTGATTTGTTCATTTTTGTTCATTTTTAGTCAGTTCGTTTATCTTCACGGCTTGTTTATTTTATTTGCTATGTCGTCCGTGTATCTTAGAGTAGATAGGCGTTATTTATAGATAGAGGAAACGGTTTGTAAAGGCTATAGATGTAGATGTCTAAGAAAAACGGTGTTATACAAGCCATTGTGATTTCTCAATTACTCTGGCACACGTGCTTAAAGAAAGCACGCATGTGAACAGAAGCAGATACAAAAGAAACACAAAGAACTTCACAAATGAACGCCATTCTTCCAATATAGAAAACGCATATATATATATATATATATATATATATATATATATATATATATGAATATTGTTATGTAATGGTTTCTCCATCAGCATCACTATTTAGCGAATAGATGTGGTGAACATTCACGTAAGAGTGATTGACAGGCAGTGGGCCACGGTTCACTCAACGAATCTATGAAAAACAACAATGGGAGAGCCTAACGAGCCCTTGTGGTTGTTTTAGACAGACACGTGTGAAGTAAAAGATTTTGAATAACTTATTTAGATGAAAAGTTATTGGTTGAGTTTCAGATGCGAAAAGAAACATGAATCCAAATCTCCCTGCAGCTACGGATAAATAGCAAGGCAGACTGGGCTCTTTAACCATGGCTAGGTTACCAGTTTAGGTGAAGGAAAACTGAATTTAAATCTGTTAAACTCCGCTAAGGAAATTGACCTCGTCTCGCATCCCGCTTGTGCGGAGGGGTTGGTAAATATATATTATGACTAAATGAGAATAGTTTTTTTGTATTAATTATTAGTTCTAGCAAAATAAAAAAACGGCCTCCGGGCGATGTAAAAATACCTTTTTGAAAGATATTGCTTGAGGAGGTGGAAGTTAAAAATTAAATGTCGGAGAGTTTGAACCATAAATCATCAAATCAAATTTATTAAAGGAGAAAAAAAAAAAAAACAATTTGAAATCGAAACTAATTTCTATTAACTTTGAATATCTATTAAAATAAAACAAACTATATATAATATATGATACTGGGGATGTATTTATTAAAACTTGTTTAAAAAAACCAATGAGAACTGTCTAATATTGCATGCTCAAATTTTGAGTGTATTTATTCTATGTTATGACGATTTTAGTTAGTGTGACGTAATCAGTGACGTAGTTTTTGTTACAGACAAAAACCGGAAGCGAATCTCCATTATTAATAGATTAGATAGGAACATTTGACTGTTTGGAATTTTTTTATTAGATGGAATACTCGATATCATATAACTGTGCAAACAAATGATTATCATAGATAAATAAGACAGTTGCGATGAAGAAAAAAATGATTGCAATAGAACACCAAAATTAGGAGTATGAATAAACGTTTAAGAGTTAATTAAATTTTGGCATTAAATAACCCATGAAGGGTTGATATACCGATAAATAAATAAACCAAATCAACATAAAACAAACAAACAAACAACAAATAATCAACAACAAAAGTAACTAAAACAAAATGATAAAAATACCTCCAAAAATTCCTGATAAGCCATAAAAAGAAAAAACAAAGAATAAAGGAAAACTCAATAAAAAAACAAATAAAAATGAAAAGCCTTCTAAAATATTGAAAAGCAACAAAAAGATAAATTCTGCAGAAAATGATAAACTTCGGAAAAATTGATACTACCCTCTAAAATTGATAAGCCTACACAAAAGATAAATAACAGCAACAACCCCGCACCCCCTCTCCCCGAAAAAAAAGATATGCCACAAATAATTGATAAATTACTAAAAAATTCAATAATCAAAAAATCATTTACCCCCCCCCCACACCCATGACTAACGAAAATGACGACCCCCTAAGACCCCCTCTATATAAACTCGCATATCCATTGGTTAAAATTAATTTATTCAGCGGGATTAGTTTGGCACAAGGCCGGGCACAAACAAAGATAACGCAATCTCACTCAATTATATGATAGTCTAGATTGCAACCAATACACATGTTATATACCCCTTATATTCATAGAAGGGGCTAACTTACCGCAAGCAGAATCCGTGAAGAGTAAATTAGACTGAAACCGGGATGAACAGATGATTCCATTATATATTTGTGGTAGGGGGTGGTGGACTTTTTAATTGGCTCACACAGACTGTGGTTTCCCTATTTAAGAGTTCGAATTCTTATGTAGTTTATTTGAAGCAAAATGTCAATGCTAGCAGCACGTAGCTTACAGTGTGGCAACTTGAAGATGCCGGATTCAAGTTGGGGTTGTTATCGGAGCACAAGAGCCCGTAATCGGCGATGAAGATAACGCACCACTGACGACCACTCTGTATGCATCCACAATATGTATTGTACGACTAATCGACAGTAATTTCCCTCTCAACCCCCGTTATTTTGAATCTAACGAACTCCGATTCTAAAATATCTATTTACATTACGTACATAATTCATAAGCTACCTATGAATTATAAAACACACAACATTATATAATTGTCCAGACCGTATTGTTCTTCTGTCATGTCCTAACCCTTTTTATCATAAATGTGCTAAAAGATAGTGGTTGAGGGTCTTAATGTCCTGGCCATGGCATTAAACTCTATCAGTATACTAACAAATCCGCACATCTATGTTACCAAACTTGATGGAATTGTTATATACTTGAAATTATCTGCAAAACTGTCGTAGGAATTATGTTTATATAATTACATTCTCATGGTTATCGCTCCATTTTGTTGAGGACAGACATCATTATTTGCGCTTTCACACACACACACACACATTGTTATATAATTCGTTGACAGTATCTGAAATGTTCAAATCAAAACCGACAATAACTAACAAATAAGTCCGGCGAAATATCCAAAAATAATCTTGGTGGTCTCATTAACGTGTTTACGGAGAAAACAAGCGTCAACAGCCGAGAAATATTCCGTTTATCACACGGGAAATTTAGCCATTTTGAAAATTGCTGAGATAATATATCTGTTAATAATGGAGATTCGGTCTCTATTTGTCTGTAACCGAAAATACGTCACTGTTTTAAAAAATAAGCTTTAATAAATACAAGACCGGTATTATATATTTATGTGTAGTTTTTTTTATTATTTTGATGTATATATTTAAAGTTATCTAACGTCTAGACTGAAAGAGAACATTATTTACAAACAAGAAATAGTATTTTTTCAGTATCAAGAGCGTAACTAAAAGGTTTTCAAATAAATAGTACCTACGATTTTGTGTAAAATTTGTGTAAAATATTCAAAATAATTATTTAATCAATGATTTATAGATGCACGCAACATTTTATTTGAGGAGGACAGAACGAAGTTTCCATTTCAAATTGTTTTATTTTTTTACTCCTTTAATAAAGTTGATGATTTTACTCACTTATGATACAAACCCTCTGACATTGAATTTTTAACTCCCACACCCCCTCAGACAATATCTTTCAGAGAGAGAGAGAGAGAGAGAGAGAGAGAGAGAGAGAGAGAGAGAGAGAAGAGAGAGAGAGAGATGGGAAGAAAAGACCATGAAGAAAGAAAGAAAAAAGAGGAAGTTGAGAAGGACATAGAGCAATAGAGGGAGATCGAAGAGAAGAAGGATAAAAAGGAGATTTAGTGGAAGAAAAATACAACTAAGGAATAATAATAATAATAATAATAATAATAATAAGAAGAAGAAGAAGAAGAAGAAGAAGATCGAAGAGAAAGAGAAGAAGAAGAAGATCGAAGAGAAAGAGAAGAAGAAGAATGTCGAAGAAGAAAGGTCGAGAAGAAGGTCGAAGAAGAAGAAAGATATAGAGAAGTAAGATAATAAGAGAAAGATCACGAAGATGAAGACCAAGGAGAAAGAGAATATGAGGAATAAAGGAGAATAAGAAAGACCGTAGAAAATATCAACAACATCAACATAAAAGTTTTAGAGAAAGAAGTTATAAAAAATTAGTACTTTATTTATTTATTTGATGTGAAAACGTTTATTTCATTTTCTCCAAATCGAGTTTTCAACACATTTGCCCGGCGACCTGAAATTTATTACCTTGAAAATGTTTCATACCCGACATGTTTCAGACACTGATATTTATTTTGTCGTTGAAGTGTTTAATTACTCATACTGTAAATTCCTCAAAAAACAAACAAACAAAACTGCTGTTGGCTATTTTACATATTTAACAAGTACACGAAATAAGTAAGCACCCCCCCCCCAAAAAAAAAAAAAAACAACAACTAAAAAGTAAAACAAAGCTTGAACCGGTTCTTATAAATGCATGAGATCAAGCCTAAAATAATCATATAGGCTCAGTGTATATGTTCATATAAGCCCACCGCTACAAAGTCAATATTTTATAAAGCGGAGTACAGCTGGTTTGAATTCAGATTTTTCTTTCTCTTTTAAGTCTTCCCAACTATTTACCCATAGCTAGTAAGAAGTAGAGATGGATATATGCATTTTTTAAAGGGCAATCATGGGATAGAGAAACACAAACAGCCTCGTCCTAGATGTGAACTCTGTTCGTCGAGTATTTCGTACGACAATCCAGTTTCTTTCATTAGGGTTCTTTGAACACCTAACCCTCACTCTTTACATATTCTTTTGTGAAAAAATTAAGATATTTGTCTTTATCTTTTTGTTTTAGTTCGGATTGGTCATCCCAAGTCATACTAAATATCTTATAAACATGAGTGACCATCTTAATAACCCCGTGTAAAGCGAGTAAGTACTACTAGTGAGCAGTACTTCAAATATTTGCATAAAAAACATATCTTTGCTTTGATTACGATTGTCAGTCTATATGGACGGTTTAGCTCAGTCTGTAGAGCCTCCGACTAGAAACCTCAAGTTTCTGGGTTCGATACCGGCCCTCGCCAACTCAGCGTATGAGTAGCACAGCGATCTGTACGGTAAAGTGAGGAACTGATGGTAGGTGTGGCGCTCCAAAACTATTTCCTTGGTCTAGTGGTAGTGAAAAGGGGATAGACTCACTCGCTACCTGGCTGATATCGGTTTTAGGCCAACCCGACGAAGTGTAAGAATTTTCAGTTTTCTTCTCAAAATTACAGAAGATTAACAAGAAGCTAAAATTAAATCTTAGAAAACTATGTCGCATTTCGATAATTAAGTTTTGAAAATGCATTTCTCCGCTCAACAAATCCGAACATATATATTAAACAATGCAAGATGAGAACGAGGCTATAACTTTAATAAGACAGGAAAGCCGAGAAATAAATATACGTTCACTTAATCAAAAGGCAAGACAGACGATAGGCAAATATTTGGAGTTAAAATATTCAAATTCGAGCAAAAAAACGTATTTTGAGAATCCTGTGATAAAATTTAATATCTTCGGTTACATGTGAAAACGTTAAAAAAGCCTTTTAATTTAACAATGTTATACATTTTATTAATAAATTTAGACATCTGAATTTTTCTTCGCCTTCTACGCCTTTTTCTTTTTTTTTCCCAACGTTTTCCAAAATCATTATTTTGAAACCTCTTCCAATATGACGCTGATAGAAAGTGATGCGATCACACACGACATCTGTTAATAATATAACACAATGTTATAATTTAATAGAAAAAATAATAGAAGAAAAATCCCAACTCAAACGCAAGACTGTATAATATAACAGAATAAAACATTGATAAATTTTCAGAATCCTTCATTTTTTTTTCTTCTTCTCCTGCCTGTTATACAAAGATGGCGGTAACTTTTGACGTCAAACAAAATGAACGAACAAAATGAACGAATAAGAAACATGAAACTGCTGCCAAGAGCAATATAACGACAGGAAAATGAAAATAAAATCATTAAAAAACAAACAAACAAAAAACAAAACCGGGTTGGAATAAAAGAGAGACGTAAGAAGACAGGAGGACACCGAATGGTATTTTGAAACAATGCAAAAATCTTTAGCAGAAGTAATAAGCGATATTCACAAATCTTAATGGACGACAATTATGAAAATAAACAGATAGCAGTTACTAATGGACAAAAGTGGCGGTAATAAAACGAATCAGTAAATAAATACGCATTGAAAACGAGGCTCTTAAAGAAACTCTATGCACATGACAGGTATCTTTCTTGATCTTTGTAAAAATCAAGGTACGATCGAAACCAGAAAATACATGAATAATAACAAAACTAAGAATTATTTGTCATTAACTGAGCTAGAGTGCGTTAAGTCTAAAGTTAATGAAAAATTCCAAAAATGTATTTAAGAGTTATCTTCTTTTTTGTTGTTTTTATTTTTCTTCAATTTATAATCCTAGTTGTCCGTTATTCATTTATTTGATATTTTGTTTGCTACTGAGTTTCTCTTTTTTCTTCTTTTTTCTTCGTGTTTATTTAGTTTATTTACTTTTATATATCTTTGGTTTCTCGCATGGAATTCATTAATTTGCTTCTGGGTTTCATTCAGATATTTTTCCTTTCATTTATGTCTTTTTGTCAACTCCCTAATACATTTCTTATTCATTTATGCCCTTTCTTTCTTTCTTTCTTTCTTTCTTCTTTTTATATATTTTTACTCTTTTTCTTCTTTATATCTCCACTCTTTCTTTCTTTCTTTTTTCTATGATTCAGTTCTCCCCTCCTTTTAATCTTCAACTATTTCTTTCTTTCTTTCTTTCTTTCTTCTTTCTTTCTTTCTTTCTTTTTGTACTTCAACTCTCCCTAACCTTTTAATCTTCAACTTTTTTTTTTCTTTCTTTCTTTCTTTCTTTCTTTCTTTTGTACTTTCAAATCTCCTAACCTTTCAATCTTCAACTATTTATTTTCTTTCTTTCTTTCTTTTTGTACTTCAATCTCCCTAACCTTTCAATCTTCAACTATTTCTTTCTTTCTTTCTTTCTTTCTTTCTTTTTCTTTCTTTCTTTCTATGATTCAATTCCACCCTCCTTTTATTCTTCAATTCTTTCTTTCATTTTTCTCTTTTCTTTCTTTCTTTCTTTTTTTAGGACTTCACTTCTCCTTTTTCTTTTAATCTTCAACTCTCTCTCTCTCTTTCTTTCTTTCTTTCTTTCTTTCTATGATTCAACTCTCCCTTTTCTATAAATCTTCAACTCTTTCTTTCTTTCTTTCTTCTCTCAACATTTTTCCCTGAATGCAAAATTATAAACCGAAAACATTATTCTAAAAGAGAAAGTTCTCGTCGAAATCAACTTTCGTAAAATTTTCGCATTATTCAATGAAATCGTAAAAACAAAATTCAAATTACAAAACGAAATCGGTCAAAAGAAAGACAACAGTAGAAAACTAATTTTAGATTCTTTGCTCGACGGAAAGAGTCTTTAAAATCTTTTTTTTTTTCGAGCCACTTGCTTGAAAATCTGTGTCAGCCATTCTAAGATCTGCGGGGGCACCTCGTCGTGGAAGAAGGAGGAGGAGCGAGAGGAAGGGGCGATAGTTGTACAAAGAGGGAGATGGATGAAAGAGAGTGAGAAGAATGAGAGGTAGTTAGAAAGAAGAGACGGTAGAGAGAGAGAGAGAGAGGGAGAGAGAGGGGGGAGAGAGGGAGAGAGAGAGAGAGAGGGAGAGAATGAGAGGGGGAAGAGAGAGGGAGATACAGAGGGGTAATAGAGGAGAGAGAGAGAGAGGGTGTGGAGAGGAGAGAGAAATAAGTTAAATCGAAAGGGAGAGTGAAAAACGGAAGGAAGGAGATAGAAAAGCGAGTGAAAAGCGCTAGTCTCTTAGAGCAAGGAGGATGAGGAGGAGAAGAGAGAGAAGGAGGAGAGAGGAAGAAAGAAAAGAATAAGAGAGCGAGAGAGAGAGAGAGAGAAAGAGAGAGAGAGAGAGAGAGAGAGAGATAGAGGAGAGAGAGAGAGAGGAGCAAGGTGAATAATAGCTAGTTTCATAGTGTGAAATCCTGGATAGAGTAGATAGTGAAGCGAAAGGGGTGTGGGGAGGAGAGAGAGAGAGAGAGAGAGAGAGAGAGAGAGAGAGAGAGAGAGAGAGAGAGAGAGAGGAGAGAGAGAGGAGCAAAGGAATAATAGTTAGTTTCATAGTGTGAAATCCTGGATAGAGAGATAGTGAAGCGAAAGGGGTGTGGAGGAGGAGGAGAGAGAGAGAGAGAGGAGAGAGAGAGAGAGAGAGAGAGAGAGAGAGAGAGAGAGAGAGAGAGAGAGAGAGAGAGAGAGAGAGAGAGAGGGGTTCTTGTCTAGCAAATTAATTACAAATAAGAAGTAAGTTCAATCCTCACTCAGTGCCACATACTTGGTACATTGTGCGAAATCTAAACTATGCTTGGTTTTCAGTAGGATACTTGGTCGAGGTGTTATAACAAGCTAGAAAAAACTAAGAAAGATAACGAGGAAGGAAATAGATGGAATGGAGAAAGAAAAGGTGAAGTATATAGTAAGAAAATTGAGAAGAATAAAAAAAAATAAAAAAATCCATCCGTATTATAATGATTGCGTTTTCTGTATTATTGTAACACAGAAAAGGCGGCACGTCGTAATGCAATATCTGTTAGAGTAATACTGTTCAAATGCTTTAACTTTGAGAAGAAATCAACTCCGATTATCGTCGGGCAACTGGTTTTTTAATTAACGATAAACTGGTTACTTTAATTAACGATAAATGTGTATGTCCAAGGGGGGATAACTCTAGGTTAATTTAGTACTACTTAGTCGTTTCATCGAGTTTACTTAATATGAAAATAAGAGGAATAACTATTAGGACTCCTTGTCCGGTCAGCACTTCCTATTTCAACAACAGTAAAATATCATTGACGATAGTAGTAGTAATAGCAGTAGTAGTAGTAGTAGTAGTAGTAGTAGTAAATGTGCTAGGGACTAAAATTTAATCCTACTACCAAATGATGAATGTATGTTACATTACACATAGCCATATTTATCACTTTAATATATTATATATATATATTTTCTCCCTAACGGATCATCAGGATAATTCTGACTCGGGGAGATTTTTTTATACTGACGGAGTTTAGAAATAAAAATTATATATTATATATATATATATATATATATATACCAAACCCCTTCACACGAGCAGGATGTGTTTAACAGGTTTAAATTCAGAGTTGTCTTTCTCCTAGACTGATTCCCTAACCAAGGTTAAAGAGCCCAGACCGCCCTACTATTTACCCATAACTGGAGGGAGAATAGTTGGATACATACGTTTCCCAAGGGTATTAGCGCTATGTGAAATGCAAACAGTCTCGTCTAGGATTTTAAATTCGTCTAGTCGTGTCCATTTCCTCCGATGGTGACCATTAAATCTACACGTACTTATTTATCTGTTGTATATGTCGTTTTCTATTTCGATATCTTCTTCAATGAATCTAGTTGGGTCTGCTAACTTCTAATGTTGTCTCTTTTTACTATTCTCCTATTTCTGTATCTTAAATCTGGGCTGTTGTAGCAGCTAGATTCTTTGTATTCTTCTTTCCACTTGGGATTTTTTTTTTCTCAGGTATTTTCTTCATTGTGTCCACTGTTAGTATTTAGTGACGAACACAAGACTTGATGTTTTTTTCAGAGCTCTTTATTTTTCTTTAAGCCAAGTAGATGGCCTCAGAGGACAGAACATAATCTTGCGTCTGTGTTTTTCAACAATCAACCCAGACTCTTCACTTTCTCACTATCTCTTTTAACCTTCGCACCATTGGCTCTGGCTCGGCCAATCAGAAATCAGGGTCAGATAGCTACATACCTAACACATCTCCATATTTTAGTAATTTTCCATTTCGACACTTTTCAATTTCCAAAGATGCAGCACCGCTGACGTCATACACTGGCCTCGTCACTCTCATTATCATACAATCATCATCATCATGTCGCGCAATCAGCATGGATATCCATGAAAATCTCTCGCCAACCTTCTTTATCATTCATTGTCCCAGGGAGGTCGTCTGCGCAGCATCCAGTATCCTTGCAGAGTTGGCCAATGTAGGTCTTTGGTGTGCGGCTCACATTAAAACCCTTCTATTACAAGGATGAAGTGTGTTGGCCGTAGAAATTTTAAAAGGTAAATATTCAAATTTAATTGACTTAAAAAGTAGCTAAAATATCAATGACTCAAATTTAATTGACTTAAAAAAAATCATACAATAAAAATAATACTCTTAAAAATAAATCATACATAAAGAGATAATTCAAGAGAGTAAGAGAAAAAGAAAAACAAGTCTGTGTGTGTGTGTGGGGGGGGGTTGATAACTAAATGCCAGAAAGGGAGAAATAGGCACTAAAAAAGGGAAAAGAAAAGAAATATTTTAGTTCAACAAGTGTTGAAGTCAGATAGAAACAAAGCAGGTTTGTCTCTTAAACCCATAAACGTTCTGTATGACAGAGAGTGTTGTCATTTATGGTGACTTGTTGCACATGCGCATTGAGTTATAGTCCTAACGAACAAGAGACGTTGAATGATCATTTGGCTAGTTGGAATGATCTATCAGTCCGGTACAACGACGACAATAACAATAATGATGCTAACATATGGAAAATCTTATGACAAAACAAACGAGACAATGCTCATATATTTTAATGATGGAGGATTTACTTGCAATGTGCAATAATGAACTAAGAAAGACGTTAACAAGAGGATGGGAATATTGTTCAACATTGGGTTTTAACCTGATATGATATATTGGCGGCACTAGGAAGCGCGTGGTGTAATGGTTAAAGTTATTGGAAAAGGACTCGTCGCCCCGAGTTCAAATCCTGGACGTGGCTGTTTGCTTTTCAAAACTCCGAAGATAGGGGTAAATAGTAGGGCATGCGTGGTCTAATCGTTCTAATCGTAGGAAATGAACTCGTCGATCCGATTTCAAATACTGGATGAAGTCACAGTTCACTTAGCGTTAATACTCTTGGGAAAGGTATGAATCCTACTCTCCCTCCAGCTATGGGTAAATAGTAGGGCAGACTAGGCTCTTTAACCTTGGTTAGGCAACCGGTCTAGGAGAAGGAAAACTCTGAATTCAAACCTGTTCGTGCGGAGGGGTTGGTAAATATATATTGGTGACTCTAGGGGTAGCAGTTCCGCTTTTAGCCGCCGAAACTGTGTTATCACACCTAGTTAGCGGCTGATGAGGCAGGTTATCGCACGTTGTATTCATTACACATTGTGTGATGAAAAATATAAGAGTTTATGACGTGTGGAAAGATCTTGAAATATGGCTGTTGAGATGTGGAGTAAAGCTAGTTTGAATCCAGTTTTTCTTCTCCTAGACTGGTTGACTAACCAAGATTAAAAAAACCCAGGTTTCTATAGAATTCACCCACAGCTAGGGGAAGAACAGATGGAGTCATGCCTTTCCCAAGGGCATTAGTATGGACACACACATATATATGAAGGAAATACAAGTAATATAGACAAGTAGAGAAGCACACACATGCGTATACATACACATACAGATTGATAGATAGATAGACATATATATATATATATATATATATATATATATATATATATAGAGAGAGAGAGAGAGAGAGAGAGAGAGAGAGAGAGAATGATGGGAAAAGGAGAAAGATGTGAAGATAATAAGAGAAAAGCTAAGTTATTTTTGAATTTAAAGAAATGGTGTAACGAAGCGATTACTCATTGACATCTATACATATATAAAGGACAGTTGTGTGTGTGCATGTATGTATGTATGTCCGGATGAAACTACAACAATAAAACAATTAATAACAAAGTAAATATATATACACATTCACTATCACAAGAGTTTACTTTTTGAGCAAATAATGAAGATTTTATTTATATCTGGGAAGATAGTTAAAATTTAGGGTTTAAATGGTTAGAGGAGGGAAAGTCGTGATTAAAACAAAGCTATTATGTATGACCAAAACAATCAATGGACCTCCCTCTACCAAGGCAACGCCGGGTAGCCACACTCGGCGTTGCCTTGGTAGAGGGGGGTCCATTAATTGTTTTGATCTTACATAATTGTCCTAAATATAATGTCATCAAACTCTTCTCACTTGATCCCTATTCTGTTATGGTTAAGGAGCATCAGTTTCATTAATACAACTATCCGAATAGAGGATAGGGAGATGTCCCTTAACGTCGGGACAGAAATGGGGATTCAGCCACATTTGTCTTGTGGGAGACTTGAAAAATCAAGATTATTTTAACAACATTACAATCTTATTCCATCAATCGACTTATTTCAGGTCCTTCTAAGAGGATTACGCTAGAAATCGTGTTCACCAAGAAAAATCATGATATTAATTGCGCGACTTGCCAATAATCTAAATATAATCCGACCTAAGCCGGAGACGCCTTTCATTCAGACGGGAGAGACAAAGAGAAAGAGGAAATAAGAAAAAATGGAATAAAGGAAAGAAAAAAAATGAAATAAAAAGAAGAAGATAGAAAAGAAGAAAAAAGTAAAAGTATAATAAATAAAAAAAGAAGAAAACGATCAGACGTACTAATTATTATCTAAAAACCTTCAGTAACACAAGTCTGACTCCTGATATTTAAGTATTATTTAAATAATATATGTATTTTATCTATTCATAAGTATAGTAATAAAATTATCTTTATATATATATATATATATATATAATTGAGTTATAATTTGAGGTATGAGTTAGCAAAAGATACGCTTCAGATACGCTTATGCTAATAAGTTCACTAAAAGCATTTTAAAATTTATTACGCCAAAGAAAATATTATTCATCTAAAAAATAAGCATTAAAATATTATTATATTATATTTATATTACATCGCATAATTCATTGCATTGTACTTCATTATGTTTTTATAGTGCTATTTTTCTTAGTAAAAAACGTAACAGAAAAATTAGGATGTTTTTGGGTGTGGTGGAACGGATTAATATATATATATATATATATATATATATATATATATGGCAGCCCTCTCTCTTTCTCTCCCCCTATATATATAAAGGCTGATGGTAGGTGTGGCGCTCCACCTCAGATGCAAAAACAATCTCCTTGGTCTAGCGCTAGTGAAAAGGGGATAGACTCCCTCGCTGATTGGCTGATACCGGCTTTAGGCCGCCCCAACGACTTTACTTTTTACTTTATATATGAGAGAGAGAGAGAGAGAGAGAGAGAGAGAGAGAGAGAGAGAGAGAGAGAGAGAGAGAGAGAGAGAGAGCATACTTTCAATGATGTAGAAATTGTTTATGGATAATACCTAATGATATCCGTTTTGAAATGATAAAAATCCTGATATCCTTGGTTTAGATTAGAATTAACTCTTTATAAACAAATAAAGAATGTTTGGGATATACTTAATTTCGTTTAATGCAATATGGTTGTATGTGTATATGTAATCGTAACTCAACAAAAACGACACACCACAGGCGAGAATTTTATTAGATCAATACACTTAACATACTGTAAGTTCGAGTATAAAGAATTAGTGAAAATTCTGCAGGTTTAGATTGGCTCTACCGTGGCAGTACCATTTCCCGATATAGAAAAACAAAAATCAGTCGATCTTTGCAGTTATTTTTTCTTTATATCCCTCCACCCTTCCATATCAGAAGACAAACACTTTCACCTTGCTGTCTCTCGTTTTATACTCACGCCTTTGTGACTACACGCTGCCCATTTCTGAGACGAATAGCTGATGCAGACAAAGGAAGTACACCCTTGCACAAATTAATTGAAGTTTAATTTCCATTATTTCAGTATACGGCCAGTTTTCGACCCACTGGAGTGACAAGGTGTAATTTACTATTTCTCTGAATGTTTGAGATGCGGCTTGAAGATTAGTATTATCTGTGTTATTTGGACTATTGTCCCCATCTTGATTGTTATTTGTACAACGTTTCGGCCGATATGCCCTCCGGCCTTCTTCAGGTATTTCTTGTCCCGAGGTTCTCGAGTCCGACAAGAAATACCTGAAGAAGGCCGGAGGGCATATCGGCCGAAACGTTGTACAAATAACAATCAAGATGGGGACAATAGTCCAAATAACACAGATAATACTAAGGTGTAATTTATTTCTAAGTAATTTGTAGTGATGTGTTGTAATATAAATCTATTTTCGGAAGGTATGATGAAATTTGTTTGGCCTTAAAAAATATTGCGTCATCCACGATATCATCAGATTTTTATCCCACTCTGACACTATTGTCTCGACTGTCGATTAGTTGACCGACGGCCATTGTCTGCGATTGACGTTACTTCAAAGGAGCATACGAAAATGGTAACGCTGCATAAACATTGAAAATATAAATATTTATCACGTACCCCATGTGTACGAGCTAGGTACAAGGCCCTATTGATGTGGGACTACCCACGAACCCAAGCTCATGGGAGGCGGGTGCAAAAAATGCGTTGATCCCGTCGGCATTCCCCCTCAAGGGAGCCCCGCAGGCACCGGGCAATAAACCCACCCCTGCCCTTTTAAATCGAGGGGGCAGGTGTCGCCTGGAGGGACGGCCCCCAGAGATCAACGATGTCAATTTATGCGGTCCAGGGCCGAAGCCACCGGCTTGAAAATATAGTTATGATTAACAGAGCTACCCAGCATTGCTCGGGATGTAAAAAGTTAAAAATAAATCTCTTATCTATATACAGATTACTAAAAATTATTTTTCAATATATTTGTTTTTATCATCTTTTATGCTTTATATATTCTTGTTATTAAATTCTTTATTTCGACTAGTACAAAATAAAAAACGCCCCCCGGGCGACGTAAAAATATATTTTTTAAACATATTACCTGAGGATTGGGAGTAAAAAATTCAATGTCAGCGAGTTTTTACCCTAAGTAAGTAAAATCATTAAATTCATTAGAGGATTAAAAAATAAAACCATTTGAAATGTAAACTTTAAATATGTATTAAAATAAAACAAACTATATATAGATATATAATACCAGTCATGTATTTATTAAAACTTGTTTTAAAAAACAATGAGGACTGTCTAATATTGCATGTTCAAATTTTGAGTGTATTTATTCTATGTTATGACCATTTGGGGTAATGTGACGTAATCAGTGACGTAATTTTTGTTACAGACAAAAACCGGAAGCGAATCTCCATTATTAATAGATTAGTTTTCTTGTTTGTATTCCTGTCTTTTATTTGCTTTTTGTTGCATTTTGTCCTTTATTAATTTGTTTTATTTTTTAATCGTTTTTTGAAATTAAAACTTTAATATATCATTGATTTATACCCTTATTTTCATTCAGCCTTTCTTGTAGAAAATGAGTAGTAAAAAGTTATTTAACCACTTCTCAAACATAAATAGGGTGTAGATTTTATTGAATTTATATACTCAAATATACATTCTCACACATGCTTTACTTAAATGCATTCTCACTGTAATGCATATGCAACCTTTTACATACACATATCTTGATATATCCAAACAGAGTCATTAACATGAACAGTCTCGTACATAATCACACACACACACACACACACACACACACACACACACACACACACAACACACACACACTCTCTCTCTCTCTCTCTCTCTCTCTCTCTCTCTCTCTCACACACAACATGCTTTTGAACCTGCTACAAAAACATATGTAATGATATAACACTTATATTATATAACACAAATTATATTAATTAAATTATATTTATTAATAAGAATTATAACACTGTAATGCATATGCAACCTTTTACATACACATATCTTCATATATCCAAACAGAGTCACTAACATGAACAGTCTTGTACATAATCAAGCACAAGCACACACACACCACACACACTCACTCTCTCTCTCTCTCTCTCTCTCTCTCTCTCTCTCTCTCTCACTTCACACACACAACACATGCTTTTGAACCTGCATACAAAAACATATGTATACACATAGATACATTCTCACACTCGCTACATCCAAATACATTTACATTCAAACTGAAATTCATATGCAATGTTTTACCTGCACATATATATATATATAGAGTAAGCATATGGATTTCAGTTTGAATATGAATGTGCCTATGTGGGAATGTATCTGTCTGTATACAGGTAGAAATGCATGCTGTTTGTGTATGTGCGTATGTGTGTGTGTTTGTGTATGAGTGTGTAAGTGTCATATTTCTACCTGCGCATATCTACAGAGTGAGCATATGAATTTCAGTTCAAATGTGAATGTGCCAATGTGGGAATGTATCTGTGTGTATACAGGTAGAAATGCATGCTGTGTGTGTATGTGTGCGTATGTGTGCGTATGAGTGTATGTGTGCGTATGTGTGTATGTGTGTGTAAGTGTCATATTTTTACCTGCACATATCTACAGGATGAGCATATGAATTTCAGTGCGTATGTGGGAATGTATCTGTGTGTATACACATATGTGTTTGTTTACAGGTACAAATGCATGCTGTGTGTGTGTGTGTGTGTGTGTGTGTGTGTGTGTGTGTAAGTGACTGTCATATTTTTACCTGCACATATCTGCAGAGTGAGCATTAAAACACCCCATCGGCCAGTAAGGCTATTAACTTCTAAAATGTCAACCCGTAGGCGATTGATAGTGGGTTCGATTCTCACAGTGAGCTTAAGCTGTGTGTCCTTGTTCCCGATTGGATTAAGTTTAATGAATATAAACTTATTCAAATCGAAACATTATAGAGACTCCGAGGATTATTCGTGATTCTAAGAAAATATCAGATTTGAGCTCATCCAGATTCTTTCAAACAATAGAATTCGATTTTAAATATTGAGCGAAGATCACAGAACATAAATTAATAAGTTATATATATATATATATATATATATATATATATATATATATATATATATATATATGAAAGATAAATGCATGGCATTCAAATAAAAGTCAAGAAAAAAGATGTAAGACGACACGTTTGAGATCTAATAAAACTTAGCATTGACTGCATACTTTAAAAATGGTTTCTATTAAATAAAATTTGAAAAGAAACAAAAAAGAAACAAATAAAACCAAACAAAACAAAAAGCGTTGGTGCACGTATTTCAAAAACTTTTTCATTCAAGATGCAGAATTTTCCAAATTGAAAGAAAAAAAAAAGAAAAATTAAAAAGAAAGAAAAGAAAAAGAGGACGAAATAAAATTCAAAATTCGAACTGCATTCCCGCCTCTTTATAAACACACACACATTCCCGCTTCTTTATAAACTCATACACGTAATCATTCCTATATAAGTGATATGCATATGTACACACATACACAGACACAGAAATACACATACACACATAAATATGCCCACACACAGCCTGCATGTGCACCTCTATACACACATCTGTATATGCACACAAATACATTCCAATACATGCATCATCTAAATGCATTGAAACTGAAATGCATATGCAACGTTCCATATGCATATATCTACGTACACACAAAGAAAGTCACATATATTTTACAGGCATGGGCACCTCATGTGATGTAATGGTTAGCAAGCTAGGTTAACAAATCATAGTGAGTTCGATTCTCACTAAGTGCCCCATACTTCTGACCTTGTGCCGCATAAAAGCTACGCTTAGTCAATAACTAGGGCACCTCATGTAGTGTAATGGTTAGCAAGCTAGGTTAGCAAATCATTTTTAGTGAGTTCGATTCTCATTAGGTGCCCCATACTTCTGACCTTGTGCCGCATATAAGCTACGCTTAGTCAATAACTAGGGCACCTCAGTAGTGTAATGGTTAGCAAGCAGCAAATCATTTTTAGTGAGTTGATTCTCATTAGGTGCCCCATACTTCTGACCTTGTACCGCATATAAGCTACGCTTAGTAAATAACTATATTTCACAGGCATATGCATTAAACCATGCACACACA
The DNA here is from genome assembly GCA_023376005.1 of Doryteuthis pealeii. Classification (NCBI taxonomy): domain Eukaryota; kingdom Metazoa; phylum Mollusca; class Cephalopoda; order Myopsida; family Loliginidae; genus Doryteuthis; species Doryteuthis pealeii. Next base: position 16,470,474 of record CM042158.1, on the reverse strand, counting down.
CACGCGTGCCCACACACTCATTCACATTCAAACTGAAATACATATGTAACATTTTGCATGTACATATCTACAAAAACACTTCTTGATTGCAAGAGGTCATAACATATAAACCTATTGGAATATGTTTATATATATGGTAGCGTCTCATACATTAACATATTTTTCTCACCAGCAAAATCACAGTGCACACCTCCGACACCGTTAGACAGCAGTGAAATCCAAGGAAGTGCTCACAACTACAGCAACCCAGTTAAAATTACGTATACTTAATGTTGTGATGTTAGTTCAATAGTAAAAAAGAAGTCAAGTCGAGGTAGGGTAAACTGAGACAAGTGTATTTACAATAAGGTACAAGAACGGCTAGTTTGCCGCTAAACGGTAACAGTACAACCTTTTCACTCGGTGTCTCACTATTTATAGTGAGAACCGGTGTATATTCTCCGCTGTTACCGGTCGTTTCCTACAGTGGAGAATATACACCGGTTCTCACTATAAATAGTGAGACACCGAGTGAAAAGGTTGTACTGTTACCGTTTAGCGGCAAGCTAGCCGTTCTTGTACTTATTGTAAATACACTTGTCTCATTTTATCTCATCCTCGTCGCCATCTGTTGTGATGTTAGTTCAACAGTAAAAAAGAAGTCAAGTCGAGGTAGGGTAAAATGAGACAAGTGTATTTACAATAAGGTACAAGAACGGCTAGCTTGCCGCTAAACGGTAACAGTACAACCATTTCACTTGGTGTCTCACTATTTATAGTGAGAACCGGTGTATATTCTCCGCTGTAGGAACGGCCGGTACAACACTTAATTCACATGACTAGGTTATATGTATTGCCTTTAATCTTAAACATGTGATTTGCTGCGGTGTTATTTTTTATTTTGTGAACTTCCAATCTGTTAATTTTTTCATATGTATTTGAATGCATTATCACACATCGTACATAATGAAAAATTACGCGTACTTAAACACACGTGACTAGGTTATTGTAATATTCCACACTCTCTCTCACCCATGTGGTCTGACTATCTTAAATCTAAGAACGTGTTGACTGGTCCCTCCACTCGACTACAACCTTGTGTGATTGTATCACCTTTAAGGACACAACGGTTATATGTATTGCCCTTATTTAAACACGTGGTTCGTTGTGGTGTTTTTTTTTGTTAACATTCAATCTCAATTTGATATATACTTTTTGTTCGTTTTTGAGACACGTTGTTGAATGTATTATCACATATTGTACGTAATCCTAAGTAAACCTTTTTTTTCACCGATTTGATGTCAGTTTTCATTTTGAAGATAAGAAACGTTGTATAATTTCATTATTTATTGCATTATACGGACTAATTTGCTTATCTTTGTTGGTTCTATCACAAAGACCATGTTATATGATACGAAGAAGCGTTGTGATTAGCAAAGGAAGAAGAAGAGGAATAAAGAAGAAGACAAAAAAGAAGAAAGAAGAAGAGAAAAAAGAAGAAGAAGAAGAAAAAAAGAAGAAAAAGAAAAAAAAGAATAAAGAAAAAAAAGAATAAAGAAGAAGAAGAAGATAAATAAAGAAGAAGAAGAAGACAAAAAAGAAGAGAAATAAAGAAGAAGATATATAAAGAAGAAGAAGATTAAAGAAGAAGAAGAAGAGGAAAAGAGAAGAAGAAGAAGAAGAAGAATAAAGAAGAAGAAGAAGAAGAAGAAGAAGAAGAAGGACCTGATTTGTTCGGTATCTAGTAACATCACAAAACTAATCGACTCACAAATTGCGAAATCAGTTAATCCCCCCACCCTCGGCTTATACAGAATAAAAGACAAACATAAGAAAAAGAAAAAAAAGTTATATAAATAAAGATATAACTAACAAAACATCAGAATTCCATGCCTTTCAGCTCAAAAGTATAACACCACACATCGTGACGTAATGGTTAACGAGCTAGTCTTGCAAGCCTTCGAATAATTTGCCAACCAGTTTTAACAAAACGTGTTTAATAAATAATTACTTGGTGTTATTGATTTCTAATATATTTGTTTATTCTCAAACGTATTAAAAGCAGTATATAAAAAACATATATAATATATAATATATATATATATATCTGTGGATATGTGGATATATATATCTGTGGATATATATATATATATATATATATATATATATATATATGGTGCCTCCCAAAAAACAGGCCTGACTTTTTTTTAAATGTTCTTTTTGGGTCACCCTATATATATATATATATATATATATATATATATATGCGGGTTTATGCCAGCAAATCTAGATGTAATAGTTTTAAAACCATGCATATATCCATCCTATTTGAAGACTTGTATATTCCCAGTTAAAAATTGTCAAAGTTACTAAACATTAAAAAAAAATGAACATGAAAAAGAATAGAAAATATTTTTGAGTAGTCCATCAGAATGTTGACGGCCTGTAACGAATGACGGTTCCATACTCTGCGACTGAGGCATTGTGGGAAGACGTACTGTCAGATCTTAGCAGAAGCGCGTTCATCTTTTTGGTATCGGTACGAAAATAATCTAATGCTGATACGAGAAGATCTCGGTCAAGCGAGAACTCACGCGAGAGTGTTGCTTGTAGAAATGGCATTAAAAGAAACCCCTAAAAAACTAGCTTTTGCTTTGAATTGTCAGGTGAATGCTCATGTATTTTATATAACGAGAAAGCGCTGGTGAATTTTCTTATTTTTTTTTTCAAGAAAGGGGTTGCTCTCGTCCAATTTCACGGCTTCACTAGAGAGATTCCAAGTTTTATTTCATTAAAACATTGTCAGAATGTTGAATTTTGTTAGCATTTTTTAAAACAATGTTCGGATGTCTGTATTGTGAGGTTTTATGCATATTGTTTTTTTATGTTATTCCCCTGTTTTATACGTTTACTAGAATATTTATTTGCGTTTTTGTTTGTTTTTAAATGTATGTTTTTATTTTTTCGATTGTTCATAGTTTATTTTTAACCACAAAGAAACCCGCATATGCATGCATGCAAGCGTTAACTAGACTGAATACGCATAGGCAAAAATAGATTCGTATCCACATATAAAACTATTCAGGTCACTTTAGTATATACTCACGCACATAGATATATACATTCATAGTGTTTTGGTTAAAAAATGCACTAACTTCCTACTTCTTGTTACCTACTGATTGATCGAAGAATCACACACACACACACACACACACACACACACACACACACACATATATATATATATATATATTATATTAATTAAACATTTGGTTGAATACCACGGAATATTTCTTATCAAGCCCTCGTGTAATTTCTCTTATATCGGTGCACAATTGATAGAGGAGGTGTCACACACACACACATATATATATATTCAGGTCTAACAAGGAGTTGAATTATCACCTGACCAACGAACACGTGATATGGGAAACCACGCCCACATTCCAAGGGAAGTCAGTTATTTTTCTCTCCCTAAAAAAGCTAGCATAGATAGATGTACAAAATAATTCTATAGATCTATGGTCTTGTATAGATGTCTTAACTACGGTGCCCGACAACTTCTTCTCTATGAAATGTGGTTGAACAATTTTTGTCACTGATATTTTCTTAAAACTTGGTAATTTTGCCCTCGCCCCTGACTATGTTTCTCTTTAATGAAGAGTAGAATATAATCTAATATTTTAGTCGCTTTTACTTCAAGATCAAAAGCTAAAAAGCAGAAATATTCCAATCTTATAAACATTAAAATAAAATAAAAATAAAAAAGAAAGTTAGTGAAATCTATATCGGCTTGTTTCAAAGGTTACTGAGCTCTTTAAATTGGGCATGGCAACCAGTCGATGAGATAGAAAACTCTGAATTCAAACCTGTTAAATTCCGCTAAAGAATTGACCTTGTGTCACATCCTGCTCGTGGGTTGGTAAATATGTATATATATATATGTATGTATATAGGATAGCCCGTTTTGGGGAGGGGTTTTACTACTCTGCAGGGGATACAGTCAACGCATTATAAGTCCCAAAAACCGGGCGGATATTAGTATACCAGTGTATAATAGAGATAATTATTTCATCTTAGTTGACTGTAGCATATTTTCTTCTGTGAAACAATGGATAGTTTGCTTTTTAAAAATCTTTTTCGTCTCAATCAACACTCTTATCATTATGATTGATGTGTTCGTATGAAAATTCTGAAATATAATTATTTAGTCACAACTTGATTATCTAAAAACTACATATACAATCGTGGGTCGTTTAACTGCTCAAGTTATGGCAAAATAATTATTCTTCAACTTGCATGTTCTCATCGTTCAAATAAAGTAAAAAAAATAGTAGAAGAAGAGAGACAAAGAAAAAGGAAAATTTGGGAGAGAAGCGACTCTATGGAAATCATAAGATTTGATTCCAAATTATAATAATTGATTTCCTTGAAAGATCAAAAGAAAACGTCTACTATAGACAGTGTTAAATTATTTTTTTGTTGAGAGCTTCAGTGTTTGCAAAGTCAAATTAATAAAATTATGTCACGCTTAATTGAATAAAAACACAGAATATCTAAAACCTTTCGCAACGTTTACTGTTCTAATTTAATATCGAGATATCGAATATAAAAACCAATAGAGAAAATAGCAGTTAGGAAGTTGAACAAATTTTTGTTAAAATTGTCTGAACGATAATTTGACATTTTATAAACCTACATAGAAGCACCTTGTCGTGTTGTATTGGCTAGTAAGCTAGTCTTGTAGATCAATTAGTAATTATTGGTTTTATCTGGGTTTTTTGTTTAATGACATATCGAACTCACTACTCGATAGTAAGAGATCTGCGAGACTAACCAGCACACCACAATATGAGCTGTACTTCACACTCTCCAGAGTTGGAGCCTCACCATCAGACGCAATTGATTATCAAACTCAGAACCCCCTATTTTTGATTGGAACCTACCTCTCTAAAGAGGATATATATATTTACCAACCCCTCCGCACGTGCAGGATGTGACACAAGGTCAATTTCTTAAGCGGAGTTCAACAGGTTTGAATTCAGAGTTTTCCTTCTCCTAGACTGGTTGCCTAACCAAAGTTAAAGAGCCCAGTCTGCCCTACTATTTATCCATAGCTGGAGGGAGAGTAGGATTCATACCTTTTCCAAGGGTATTAGCGCTAAGTGAAATGCAATTACCACATCCAGGATTTGAACTCGGGGCGACGAGTCCATTTCCCATGACTTTAACCATTACACCACGCGCTTCCTAAAGAGGATATAGTAACCGTATTCTAAGTTCAGTCGACAGGGCGTAACACGTGACGGAGGGTTTAAGTAACATACAAGGTATACACCATGCAAGGCACCCAGTCGTTTACGAGGATTAGTTAAATTTAGCTCAAGGCTAGGGGCACCCCGTTAGAATCACACACACGAACTGTAGTCTGTTGTCTTAGGTCTGTAATTATTACACCACTGAAAAGTACCCAATCTAACAGCTGAATGTGTGCACTTGAGAGATAAAAGTGAACACAGTTGTGACCTTCCCGTTTCCTTCATCAATTAATCAGTACTTGAATACTCCAAACAAAACAGAAACAAAAAATAATATATATATATATATATATATATATATATATAGTGTTGAGAAACACAAGTACGCTCTCTTCTGATTATGTATAAGAGGCGTTTAACAATTTTCTGTGCATGCGCGTAAGGGTAAAGATCAAAGAGTGTAGTTCTGAAAGAGTGGAAGAATGGAATCTTAACATATACAAACAAACAGCAACCAGGGAATAGAACAGTGCTAATCTTTTAACGATCTGCCTTTCCACAGATTAAGCCAGAAGATTGTCTGTTTTCCAAAATGGCGGGCGAACAGGGAACACATACTTAGGTACGCTCCTGTTGAAAGAGTTATTTTTTAAATTTTTTTTTATTTAGATTCCCTTTGCATTATTTAAGTGTTAAATTATCCTCTTTTTTCTCCTTTCACTGACACACACACACACACACACACACACACACACACACACACTATCTCTCTCTTTCTCCCTCTTTTTCTGTCTTTGTTTATGACTCTCTATCTTTTACTCTCTCTCTCTCTTTGAGTTATTTAAGTGTTAAAATATTCTCCTTTTCTCCCTTCTCTCACTCTCTATCTCTATCTCTCTCACTCTCAATCTCTAGCTTACTCCTCTGTCCCTCTTTCTCTCTCTCACTTACTCTGTTTCACGCCCTCTCTCTTCCACTCTCTGTCTCTCTCTTTCACCCCTGTCTCTCTTTCTGTGTGTGTGTGTGTGTGTCTGTCTCTGTCTCTCATTCTCTCTCACACTGCCCCCTTTCTCGCGTACACTCGGTCTCACACACTATTTCTCTACCGTCTCCTCTCTCTCTCTCTATCTATCTCTCTACCCACCTACCTCTTGAGAGCGGTTCAGCTCTTCAGGTTTCACTTATTATTTATTCAATGCCTTTTCAGAATGTCAATTGGTTTTTTAAGACACTTCGCAGCTACCATACCTAACACAAAACTATGGTAAACAAACTAAAGGAATTAGCAACGAGATGACTACGACATAGTTCATAAGTAAACGACTACTATTTTCTTCATGAGCTTGTAAAATGTAGGATGCCATTGTGATGGAAATATATGCAATGCTACTATTTAATAATACATTTAAGAAAATAACTATCTCAATATTTACTAAGCTTAGACGAGTATGACATAAAGTCATATGCAAAGGAAATAGAAATATCGTGTTACGCCAGCCTTCTTCGTTTGGGGTGTTTCATATGTATTTACCCAACCCCTCTGCATAAGTAGGATGTGACACACGGTCAACTTTTCAAACGGTGTTTTACAGGTTTGAATCCAGTTTTCCTACTCCTAGACCGTTTGCCCAACCAAGGTTAAAGAGCCCAGTCTGCCCCACTGTTTATCTATAGCTAGAAGGAGAATAGTTTGATTTATACCTTTCCCAAGCGTATTAGCGCTATGTGAAATACAGCTTTGTCAGGATTTGAAATCGGGTCGCGGTGTCCATTTCCTACTTTTAAATTTCTCACAGATTGGTTGTTCACATGATGAAACCAACCAATGAGAGAACTATTCCTAAGTTTATCTATAGCTAGAAAGAGAATAGTTTGATTCATACCTTTCCCAAGTGTATTGCAAACAGCTTTGTCAGGATTTGAAATCGTGCCGCCGTGTCCATTTCCTACTGTGGAATTTCTCACAGATTTCTCACAGAGTGATGAAACCAACCAATGAGAGAACTATTCCTAAGTCAATCAGAGATCAAGGACATGTCTATCATACACATATGAACTTATGGTGAGTTCTCACATTTAATCGGTATGTTAAAAAAAAATCTACGCTTCATTACAAAATGAATACATATTTACCAACCCCTACCCACAAGCAGGATGTGACACAAGGCCAATTTTATAGGCGGAGTTTAACAGGTTTGAATTCAGAGTTTTCATTCTCATAGACTGGTTGCCTAACCAAGGTTAAAGAGCCCAGTCCGCACTGCTATTTACCCATAGCTGGAGATAGATAGATAGATAGATAGAGAGAGAGAGCAGGCATATGCATGTCTTTCCCAAGGGAATTAGCGCTATGTGAAACGTAGACAGCCTCGTCTAGGATTTGAACTCGAGTCGACGAGTCCATTTCCTACGACTCTAGCCATTACACCACGCACCTCCATTACAAAATTAATAAACCAAGCTATTAATTTTGCAACACTGCGACGAAAACAATTTCAATACAAATACCTACATGGAAGGATTTTAATGACTAGAAAATCAGCGCCCGAAATTTGTAGATTTAATCTGGGCTCTTCAGAGATTATCGCAGCCATTGATGAATCATGGTTAATCCATGTCTGTAGTAATCCTCCAGTCAAGAGGGATCAGCCGTTTTTCATTGGTTGTTGATATTCTAGTGGCCCAATCTAGACAGTGAATAATCTTAAATAGTTTTTGTCATATTTTTGGACAATTGTTACCTGAAGTTGATGCTGGTGCTGCTCTTACAACTGCTGGTCAGGTCTAAATATAGAAGTGGCGATTCGGTTTATGTCTTATACCAAGATAATATGGAGGCGCGTGGTCTAATGGTTAGAGTCGTAGGAAATGGACTCATCAACGCGAGTTCAATTCCTGGACGAAGCTGTTGGAATTTCACATAGCGCTAATACCCTTGGGAAAGGTATGAATCCAATTCTCCCTCCAGCTATGGGTAAATAGCAGGGCAGACTGGACTCTTTAACCATGGCTAGGTAACCAGTCTAGGAGAAGGAAAGCTCTGAATTCAAACCTGTTAAACTCCGCTTAAGAAATTGACCTTGTGTCGCATCCTGCTTGTGCGGAGGGGTTGGTAAATATATATACCAAGATAATATGGAGACCTCATGTGGTGTAATGGTTAGCAATTTACATTAGAAAACCATTGTTAGTGAGTTCGATTTCACTTGGTGCCTCAAATTCTGGTCTTAGTAAGCAAAAAGACATCTCATGTAGCCTAATGGTTAACAAGCTAGCTTAGAAGAGCAATGTTAGTGAGTTCGATTATCACTGGGTGTCCCATACTCTGGCCTTGTGTCACATCTAAACTAAGCTTAGTAAGAAAAAAGCATCTCAAGTAGCCTAATAGTTAGCAAGCTAGCTTAGCAGACCATTGGTAGTGAGTTCGATTCTCACTAGGTGCCCCATATTTCTGGCCTTTTGTCACATCTAAGCTTTGTAAATAACTATACCAATATAATATCCAACAGGCTCGAACCCCGACCTTTATCTTAGCTATTTCTGAATCACACGTGAGGCCAGCCACCGCACCTGTTTGTTTCTTCCGCATGTATTTCAACAGCGACTGTGATTGTTATAGCTCATCGACTATTGGTGTTTTTCTGGTTACCAATCCTCTTGGTGATAGGACAATGATGCGGATTTCTGTCTTTTTAGACTACTTTCCGGACAGTGCCATCGGCACAAGAGAAAATTGGATGGCTCAAAGAAACACGAAATATTTCTAGATCGGCCCAAAGGCAGGGAGTTGGCAGACTATTCACTGGCAACACCAGAAGAAAAGGAGAGAAAAAAACAACAATACTGATAGAGCACGTAAAATTAGAAGAGAGAGAGAGAGAGAGAGAGAGAGAGAGAGAGAGAGAGAGAGAGAGATTATTGAAAGAAAGAAAAATTGAGAAAGCTCTATAGAAAAAAAGAAAAAGAAAGAATGAAAGAAAACGCAGAGAGAGAGAGAGAGAGAGAGAGAGAGAGAGAGAGAGAGAGAGAGAGAGAGAGAGAGAGAGAGAGAGAGAGTATTGAAAGAAGAAAAATTGAAAAAGCTCTGTAGAGAATGAAAGAAAACGCGGAGAGAGAGAGAGAGAGAGAGAGGAGAGAGAGAGAGAGAGAGAGAGAGAGAGAGAGAGAGAGAGAGTATTGAAAGAAAGAAAAATTGAAAAAATCTCTGTAAGAAAAAAAAAACTCTGAAAGAAAAAAAAAAAAAGAAAAGAAAGAATGAAAGAAAAAGCGGAGAAAAAGAAAGAAAGAAAGATTAAAAGAAAGACTCAATAAAAGAAAGAATGAAAAAGAGAAAGCATTAAATAATAATACAAATATGCTTGCATCCACACGCATATACATTATATACTACCCTTGTACACACTCTTACTCATATAGACAAGTTTGCACCTACACTCATATATATTATTGCATATAAATATGTGCACCTAAGGACAGAAGAGCTTGTAGTGTCACATAGCAACCAAGATTTCTATTTTCTTTTCTTTTTTTACCCCCGCCCCCATTTCTGAGCATTTTTTCTCCATTCAATATTTTTTATGCTTCACGAGTTGGCCAATTTTGTCAGCGTGGAATTTCTCTTGTTTAAAGCAATTTCTTCAAGAAATTTCTCCATTCTGAGTATTCCGCCCGGTAACGCCATTTTAAAAATGCATTTCTATACGAGTGCATTGCGCACAAGGTTCGCGCTATTTTCGATAAAACAGAGAGAAAAAAAGATGGCACCCGGTAACATAATGAACGGAAATGTTTTGTTCAAGTGCATTAACTGCTACTGAACGCAGGTAGTTTAAACTTGGTTTTGGAACAAAACATGGCAAATAGGCTGTTCAATATAAGTATGTACTTAAAATACTAGTGATGATGCAATTTTCAGTTGCATAAGTAAAAAAGTTACACATAGGAAAATAAGACTGTTTCATGTTTATGAAAATATATCCCACTCCCTCTCTCTCTCTCTTTTCCTCTCTCCCCTATCTCTCTCTCTTCCTCCCTTCACCCATCTCTCTCTCTCTCTCTTCCTCTTCTCTCTCTCTCTCTTTCTCTCTCTCTCTATATATATTATATATTTTATAGATTTTTTTTTGTAATATCTTCACCTGACGATTGCCTCGCATGAAACCAATATGGTCGTGAATGTTCCTTTGTCACCAAATAAATAGATATGTAAAACCTTTATATATATATATATTATATATATATATATATATATATATATATATATGTATATATCCGTAGATGATTACCAAGTCAGTTGGTATTAGGATGATTCTAAGTTGGACCTTTCTTCCAACAGCAGAATGTTAGAGGTCCTAGTTGAGAGCTCGATGTTCAATAATATTGTAAACAAAAAGCTTAAAGATCGGTCATTTTGCAGTTATAGATCTATTTCTACCCACAGGTATCAGAATATATAAGCTTTTTCTTTAATAATTATATATATATATAATTGACATCTGATAATAGGGACCGAAAGGTAATATCTCTACGTCTCTTGAAATAGTCCATTATGCTTTCATAAAAATCTTGTTTGTTATTTTTTCCTTATATATATATATATATCATAATCGTTTGTATATAAGACGCACTGTTTTTCAGATATTCTAGCCCAAAAGGTAGGGGTGCGTATTATACACAAGAACTATATGATTAACTTTTTTCCCGGTCACATGTCTTACCATATTCGGGACGGGGTGAAAGAATGTAATATCATTAGTACAAATTAATATGGTTTATGCCGTTACAGAGAAATGTGTGTGTTCTTATTTTTTGTAGCCCCCCCCAAAAAAAACAAAAAAAAACAAAAAAAAACAACAAAAAACCCCAA
>CM042158.1:16446871-16454371 GCA_023376005.1 Doryteuthis pealeii | reverse complement strand
TTTTTTTTGTGATATGCTTGTCCATAAGTGAATTGAGACCCATCTGATGAGACGAAAATTTGGGTAGCCGGTTTAAATCAACTTAGATTTATATGGGCCCCATTTTTCGTCGAAATAAATTTTTTATGGGATTACTGTATTGAGTTCTTCCTTCCTTTATTGATAAATATTGCTCTGTATATTATCTAAAAGGTTATTTTACATTGAGCTCTCTTCAGTGATTTAAAGATTCGCTGTATTTATACATACTGGATCATCAATATTAGTACAGTGGATCTTAGAAATCACATATAGAATCATCCCTTACTACCAAGTTTTGGATAAATATCATATATATATATATATATATATATATATATATATATATATACCTGATTGATTACTATTACAATTATAAATATAGTGAGCACTGCATTATACTGGGCTGGCTTCGAGGATTAGCAGCGTGCATCACTATTCCTTGTCTGTTTTATTGTATCCTTCTGCAATAGAACCCTCTATCTTAAATCTACGAACGTGTGACTGGTCCTTGCACCCGACTACAACCATATATCCCTTTTAAAGTCACAACACATATCATGGCCAGTTTATACGCACATTTAGCTGAGGGTCGATATGGCATCAATGGCGGGAATAGAAGAAAAGATTCTTGGGATATTGTTTCTTAATGTAATGGTTCGATTTTTGCCTACATTGATCTTCTGTTTAAAGGTTGTTTTCTTGCTTTATTCAGTCGAGCAAAGAAAAGCACCGTTAACAACAACAACAACAACAACAACAGTAGCATCATCATCATCATCATCATCAATCAACAACAACAGTAGCACCACCACCACCATCATCATCACCATCACCATCAACAACAACAGTAGCACCATCATCACCACCATTATCATCATCAGCAACAACAACAACAGTAGCACCACCATCATCATTATCAACAACAACAACATCAGTAGCACCATCATCATCATCATCGACAACAACAACAACAGTAGCACCATCATCATCATCATCATCACAACAACAGTAGCACCATCATCATCATCATCAGCAAAGCAAAAGCAAAAGCAAAAGCAAAGCAAAAAAAAATAATCTAGCTTTTTTTATTCGGCCTTATGAAGAGCAAGATGAGATTACAGGAAAACAAAGCAAATCGTGTTTGGCTCTGTGTGTTTATTGAAATATCTATATTGAGGAGACGTTTGTTGTGTAATGGTTATCATCTCATTAAAGAGAAATAACCTATGGTTGACAACACGTTAGGATCCACCAGCTCATTTTGATTTTTTTTTTACTAACGTTGATTACTTACAAGAATGTTCTTCGGTGTTACTTTAATTTTTTTTCTTTCTTTTTGGTTAGTATTTTCTTTTTTCAGTACAATAATTACCATATATAGTCGTGGTGTAATGGCCCCGAGTTCAAATCCGGAACGAAGCTCTTTGCATTTCCCACAGCGCTAATTAAAAGTATGAATCCAACTATTCTCCCTCCAGCTATGGGTAGCTAGTAGGGCAGATTGGGATCTTTAACCTTGGTTTGGCAACCAGTCTATGAGAAGGAAGTAACTGAATTCAAACCTGCTTAACTCTGCTTAAAATCTGACCTTGTGTTGCATCCAGAAATTGTATTAGTATGTGTGTGTGTGTGAGAGAGAGAGAGAATGAGAGAGAGAGAGAGAGAGAGAGAGAGAGAGAGAGAGAGAGAGAGAGAGAGAGAGAGAGAGAGAGAGAGAGAGAGAGAGAGAGAGATGTGGGGAAAGAAATTATGTCTTAATAATAATCATTTTTGAATCGTTAAGCCCTCCAAGAAGAAGCCAGACTTAACATTATATTGTCATGGCTAACTCGGTAAATATTCAGATAGAAACATTGATATATGTCGGGAAGAACTCCAACTAAAACCATTTCGAACAAACAATTTTTGGCATTTCTTTTTCTTTAAAAATAAAAAATAAAAAGGAAATGTGACCCGATTTAGATTTCGAATAAAGATTTACAAAAACATTCGAGTTAATCGTAATCGTCTTTCGGTTTAAATGTATGGCGTTGTCGTACCTGCGTTTTTAACTCGCTTTGAGTCAGTGACCTCAGTGCACAAAACAAACAGACATGATATGAACGACGCACAAAAGAACCCCGAAGAAAGGTCAAGTGTTCTGATAAGAATTTAGAATAAGCATCCCCCCTCTCTCTCTGTACTGCTCTCTTTTTCTCTCGTTGTCCCTTTCTCTTTTAGTGTTTCTTTATGTGTGTGTATCTTTCTATCTATCTCCCTCTATCTATTTTATCTTCATCTCTTACACTCCCCCTCTCTCCCCTTGAATATTTGAGTAATACTCTCTTTTCTCTCTCTTTGCCCCTTTCTCTTTTAGTGTTTCTCTATCTGTGTATCTCTCTCGCTTTGTCTCTGTCTCTTTCTCTCCCCCACTCTGTTATATATTCCAGTTTACGTGTGTATTTTTTGTTCGTAGCTATCTAGTTTGTTGTATCTTCATTGTTTAGATCTAAAGATTCTGATGCGCTTTCTCAGAGTGATATGCAAACGCTTTGTCTGCAGTTACGGTCAAGAAAAAGAACTATCAGAGACAGGAAAATAACCTCAATTCCAAATGAACAAAAAAAAAATGGTTCTGAGAGTCTAAGAACCGGAAAAATAAAACAACTAAGGCAGGAAAAATGGTTTACACAAAGAGCTTCTGAAAATATCATAAACAGAATAATGTCTGTACAAACAAGAGAAAAGAAATGAAGAATTATTTTCGACAAGCATTGATAAAACTGTCCCCTGTCCACTTGCGTTCATTATTATAGGACTATATGTTTATATAAATATATGGAGGTGCGTAGTGTAATGGCTAGAGTCGTAAGAAATGAACTCATCGACCCGAGTTCAAACCCTGGACGAGGCTGTTTGCTTTTTACATAGCGCTAATACCATTGGGAAAGGTATGAATATTCTCCCTCCACCTATTGATAAATCGTAGGACAAGACTGGGCTCTTTAACCTTGAACAAGTAACCAGTATAGGAGAAGGAAAACTCTGAATTCAAACCGGTTAAAACTCTTCTTAAGAAATTGACCTTGTGTCGCATCCTGCTCGTGGGGAGGGATGTGTATATATATATAACTAGTGATGGCACAGAAAAAAAGCAAAACCAAGAGGAAAAAAAGAAATGAAAACAAAATAAGAGAATTAAAAAAAAATATCGAAATTGAATATGTATTTACCAAAACAGAAATAAACAATGAATGAAACGTTAATTTTCATCAAAATAGCCCCCTTGCCATTCACTAAACTCATTGACCAATCGACTAATGGGTGATACGAGAGGTAATTACATCCCGTGTCTACCGGTAGGGGCTAGGTGGCATAGCCAGCAGCGTTGTAAGATTGATATAGCGTGATGTTGCGAAGTTTTTTAATGTCCTGCAGGTATTTGTCCCAACCGTTCATCACGGGTAGGATGTGGCACAGAGTCACAAGTATGGGGCATCCAGCGAGGATGTAACTAACATATGCATATGAAATGATCATGGTATATTAAAAAAAAAATTTGTTAAAAAATTCTTAAGAGTGAACTTATTTCTGAGTGATGGTGTATTTTCTATCACTTAATAACATTTTGAGAAGAAAATGTGTTTTTATTTTTATTTTCATAAGCCAGGTATTCAGTACAAATGAGAACGGATTAATATGAACGGATTATCATCACCATTTGCCATGTGAAAGTTTGATTTTTGGGGATTGTAATGAGTTTTAAATTGCCTATGACAACCATTATTAACTATGCAATAGTTTCTAAAAGTTAATTTAAAAATCCTATTTCTCTGAATGTTTGAGATGAGGCTTGATGATTAGTATTATCTGTGTTATTCGGACTATTGTCCTCATCTTCATTGTTATCTGTACAATGTTTCAGCCGATGTGCTTTCCGGCCTTCTTCAGGTATTTATTGTCGGACCTTGAGAACCTTCCCGAGTTCGAAAAAAAGGTTCCCGAATCCGAAAAGAAGGTTCCCGAGTCCGATAAGAAATACCCGAAGAAGGCCGGGGGCACATCGACCGAAACGTTGAAGATGAGGACAATAGATCGAATAACACAGATAATACCAAAAAGTCCTATTTAAGTTATTGACACTCACGATACACAGTTATGTAGAAAGTTACTTGAAGTTTATTATTAAGGCTTTCAGAAGTTGCAGGTGTTCAAGTGCCATATTATATGGTATTTTGTGTGCTTTAACTAAGCAAAAATGAGAGGGAATGCCGATGAGATATACGCATTGTTTGCACCTACCATTCCAAGAGCTTCGGTTCGTGAGTGGTCCCACATTAAAAAAGACCTTGTGTCACATCAGCATACGTGGGACACGAGGTAAATATCTTGGTAAAAAGAATTCTGATTTTGTCATGAAAATTATTTCGAATACGTTTCGGGAAATAAGCGCTAACTTAATCTATCTACGATTTGTACATGCAATTTGAAACAATGGGGATATTTGGGGAAAGGGTAAAAGTCATGGTAGACCATCAGCAAAACAGATGGAACCCGTACGTAATATATCTATACAAATCACAAAAAAGAGCAAAAAATACAGTTGTGTATATGTACTTACCCAACCTCTACGCACGAGAAAGATGCGACGCGAGATCAAATCTAAGTAGAGTTTAACACATTTAAATTCAGAGTTTTACTTCTCCTATACCGGTTACCATACCGATCTACCTAAAAATTTAAATTAGTGAAATAAATCACTAATTAGGACTGAGCCTATTCTAGTTGTGACCACCTAGCAAAGTTTAACAGGTTTGAATTCAGAGTGTTCCTTCTCCTAGCCTGGTTGCATAACCAGGGTTAAAGAGCCCAGTCACCCCTACTATTGACCCATAGCTGGAGGGAGAGTATTTGGATTCATACCTTTCCCAAAGGTATTAGCGCTACTGTATTAGCGTATTAGTGAACTGTGGCTTCATCCAGGATTTGGAATCAGATCAACGTGTCCATTTCCTACGACTATAACGATTAGACCACGCTTACCATACTATTTACCCATATCTAGAGGGGGAATAGTTGGATTAATACTTATCGTTAAAACCAAATCAATAACCATTCCGAAACTACACTTCCAATGGTATTAGCATATGAAATGCAACCAGCATCGTCCAGGATTCGAATTCGTGTCGAAATGTCCATTTTCAACGACGATAACCATTACACTATGAGCATATACGGTAATTATTGTTCTGAACTCAATCATAAAGTTAGAAAATATATTTTAATGACTTTCAATCATGTTTCTATATTTTCAAATATTTGTTAAAATATCTATAATTAATTACAAAATCATGGATTCATATATTTTTCAATTCATGTCGAAAAATCATACAATGGGTAAACTAAAGGAATAATAAGAATATGTACACAAAAGAAAGAAAGAGATTTAAAGTAACTCCGAAGAATATTCTTGTAACTAATCAATGTTTGTGAAAAATTGAAATGATAGCTTGTAACGTGTTGTCCAGCATGGGTTACCCACTTACTAGTTTGGGTAACGAATAGAATAATTTAGGAGGAGGGTTTTAAAATGAGCCAAAATAATCAAAATGAGTTGCTCCATCCACGCTAAATCTTGGTAGATTGTGATGTTTTTTCAGCCATGGATTACCTCCCCTTATTTTTGGCAACTTATAAAATAGTTTAGGAGGGGTTTATTAAAAAGAGACAAAATAATTCAAATGAGTTGCTAGATCCACAGCAAATATTGGTGGCTTGTGACGTATTGTCAGACATGAGTTATCTCTCCTTATATTTAGCAACGTATAGAATAGAAAGAGGTTGTTAAAATGAGACAAAATTGTGTTTTTTTTATAATATTGATTGCGAACAAGAATCAGTGTTATTCGGTATTATTGTAATTATTTATCTTATAAAACCGTCTGCAAGGCAAGAGAGTTTCGATAAAGAAACAAATTAAACATGTACTTACTGTTTACGTTGAGGTATACCCAGGTCCCATTGCCGTTGTCTCTCTCCCGATCCAGGTAGGTGACTTTGCATTCATACCAGCCTTCGTCCTGTGTGCGGATGTGACTGATCTCTAACGAGGTGCCTCGGATAATTTTGAGTCGGCCCTTGAATCTTGGGTTGATCTGGGGTGGGTAATTGTGGTAACGCATGTACACGGGCTGTTCTAGGCCCGCTTTGTTCCACTGGACCACATGAGGCTTGGTCTGACCCCCCGGAAAGAGGACGTGGCAGCTGAGGACTTGTTGACCACCCAAGCTGGCCGACTTTGTCATGGAGTCAACCAGACCACTGAGTCCTGCAAAGAAACAAACACAAAAATATTTTAAAAAATAGAAAGGAAAGAGGATTGAAATATCTGTTTCTTTTCTTTTTTTTTCTTTCGTGAGTAAGGCTGCCAATTTACTCACACATAAAGAGAAGTAAGAGATATGTGAATAAGACGCAAGTCAAGAGCTTCCAAGTAGTATATTCATTCGCTCATACACACACACACACATTATATATATATATATATATATATATATATATATACTAACCCCCCGTCTAGTTTGTCTAACGTCTATTTATCATACAGACACAACCATTATTTTATGCTATAGAGAGGGGTAGCTAATCCGGTTATTTCCTATAACTCCAACATAAACAAAGGGGAACCACTCTTGACTGATAAATTAGTTTATTCATTTATTGATCTACTAGGAAAAAAGAAGACGTGGGTTATGGTTAGGGTTTAGGATTACTTTAATGGGAAAATAAATAGATAATTTATCAGTCAAGAGTGGTTCCCCTTTGTTTATGTTAGAGTTATAGGAAATAACACTGTGGCGTAGTGGCTAACGTGCTGGACTCCGAAATCGTAGTAAGCAAGTTCGAACTACCATCACGCTATTACGTTCACTTTCGGAATAATACCCTTGGTAAGGGGATACATCCTCCACCCCACCTAAGATATGGGTTAAATTGTACAACTTCTGTTCTTCTACAAGGATGACTTTAGCATTAGCTCATTACCTACTAAATTTCCGCCACGGTTCACCTCAGAACTCATTTTATTCAAATAAAGTTCTATTATTATTGTAATCTGAATACTTCTGCACAATTATAATGAACTAACCACCAGTTTTTATGGTAGGATTGCAATGGTGGGAGAGTAGTTGGGTGCAGCTGTTAAGTTTTTATGGGCCATCCTCTGGCAAGAACGCTTGTTCAGCAGAAATCGTTTGGTAATCCTCTCGGGTAAATAATCCGAAGTATTGTAAGTTCCTTTTAAAACATGAACTCCACTGCCGAAATGCGACTGCTAAACGCAAACTTTCTCAAGCCTTTTTCAATCGAGGTGATCTCTAAACTCTCATCTGTCCATCAAATATCTCTGCACTTCTACTAACGGGCGGGGTTTTTTTTTCTAGTGGGAGTACATTTGGTTTAGCTCAGTCGGTATAGCGTTCAGCTAGGAATCACAAGGTT
>CM042158.1:16381871-16441871 GCA_023376005.1 Doryteuthis pealeii | reverse complement strand
TGGTGCGCGTAAAAAAAAGCGAGAAACATTACAAATAAATATCTTACGAATTCGGATAGAATTACTGATTCGAAAATCTGATACTTTACTTGAATATATTGGTTAGCAGGAATTCAAGCGAGAAGAGAATGACTAACGTTGAACCTCCGAAGGTATGGCAGCCCAGACTGACATAAGTTTTTATTTATACTTTTCCTTATGGTTGGTCGGATTATAAATGAGCTGAACAGGACGTCTCGCCGAGAGAGATGGTTATTAAGTTAGTCTAGCAGACTATTACCTAGTGTAGCGTGTTCGAACTTCACAAGACTTGTCCCTCTATTGTATCTGTGTTGGTGTAAGGAAATATATACATAAATGCTGAAAATAAATACATTCTAACAACTTTTGAATAAAAAGTTAATTTTCTCCTAAACCAAAGATAACAGGATTTTATGATTTCTAGTCGATTCCTATGTAATCAAAACGGATATTCTGTACAAGGATGCTGCGTACGGTCTTGAGCAAATATTTTAAGCAGCACCTAAAAAAATGACGGCTGTACGACCATCTGCCTCGTAACACACACACCATCCAAGTAAGACGAATAAGACATGCTGAACACAACTAGAGAAGTAAGGACGAACAAGCAATGTTATCCAATGAGCACTAATATAATTATTAGTATCAGATAAGAATACTTGAGACTATATAATTATTTGTATCAGATAAGAATACTTGAAACCATATAATTATTAGTGTCACATAAGAATACTTGAAACTATATAATTATTAGTATCAAATAAGAATACTGAAACGATATAATTATTTGCATCCGATAAGAATACTTGAAACCATATAATTATTTGTATCAGATCAGAATACTTGAAACCATATAATTATTAGTATCAGAATACTTGAAACCATATAATTATTAGTATCACATAAGAATACTTGAAACCATATAATTATTAGTATCACATAAGAAAACTTAAAACTATATAATTATTAGTATCAGGTAAGAATACTTAAAACGGTATCATTATTTGTATCAGATAAGAATACTTGATACGATATACTTATTAATATCAGCAAGGATTACTTGAAACCACATAATTATTAGTATCAGATAGGATTACTTGAAGCTATACAACTGTTTTCAAATTATTTCTATTAGGAATACTTGCTAACATATAAATGTGTGGAAAAAAATCTCTTAAGAAAGAACTATGAAAAATGTAAGTATACATATACAATTAACACCGTTCTCTAACTTCTCGGTATAAAGTAACAGGTTGAGATGCTGTTAAAATCAATCGATTATAGTGTTGTAATTCTGTTTTTAGTCACAGACCTTCAATGCTGTAGATTTTGGTAATAAACAAAAACTAATAATATCCGCTTTGTTTATATGATGTTCAACTAGGAATTATAAAACCATGGTGTCTTTGATTTAGAAGAAATCTATAATTATACTAACGCTGAGCAAATCAACATTTGTCTTTTTTATTGTTTGTTTAATCACATAAAAGTTATACTAAAATATTCCTTAGTTTTATGAGTTATGTTTGAAAAAATCCATTTTAATTGGTTCTAATTAGTCGTAATTTGCAATTAAGTCAAAAACTGACCACTCCTTCTTTCTTGCTATATATGTATTGATTACCTCCTCGTTATATATGTTAGTTTCTCTGACAGAGAGAGAGAGAGAGAGAGAGAGAGAGATTGGAGAATTTGAAATGTATTGTTAATGTGGTTTGTATGTTAAATTTCATAAGCAGCAACCCTTAGCTTAAATTAGGTCAAACATTCCTTTTCTTAGAAATCTTACAAAAAGACTTTAATGTGTTGTCCGGCCGTATTTATTTAAAAAAAAAGATTCTCTTTGCAAACTCACTTTTCCCTTATCCCAATTATCTACCCAGAGTTCAATGGGTGACCCCACGGGTCACGTTTTGTCTAGCTTCCTTATAAAAATTGGGAGGGGTGTACTTATTTATGAACGATACTATAAGGTGTCGTCAGAAAATCTAAAGATGGTTCATTTATTTTCTATGTGACTCTAATCAGTGTTCGTTTGTAGGGATTTTTTTTATCAAGATATGCATTTTCGTGTATCTTGGATTTTCAATTTAAAACCTTCAAAGCGATGAATTGAGATAATGTTCAAGGATTTTATTTTGTTTATTTATTTATTAGTGAGCCTGAAAAAAAAAGAAACAAAACACGAACATCCTTAAAACTTGAATCCTATTTGCTAAGAATGGCGCGTATTTTTCATAGTTTCTTTATTTGACAATATTTATGTCCCAAATCAATCTCGAATTTTCGGTGACGACGTGTGTCATGCTAGAAGATAAAACGTACGATAGAATTATAATCTTGGAGACAGTCTTCATGTCGTCGGGGTTTTTGCGCGGGAAAATTAAGATTGACAGAGAGATAATGGAACTCCATTTATTTAAGAAAAAAAAACCAAACCGCGCAAAAAAGGGGACTGAGGGAAGACGGAATTGACCTTTAGGTCAATTGTGTCCTATCCGCCTGGAGCTAAGATTATGCTGAAAGGATCTTTTTACTGCTTGCTCTGATATCGTTTTGTTCTTTGAAAATAAAGAAGTTTCCTCTCCCAATCAATACAAATAATTTATATATTGTGTTTTTTTTTTAATTTCTACTTTTTCTAACTTTTACTTATCTTTTTTACTCAAAAATGAGTATATATATATATATATGAAGTGTTCTTAGCGGAACAGTTATCATGGTAGGAAATCGAATCTGCGATCCAAGTTCAAATCCTGGACGAGACACACACACACACACACACACACACACATATATATATATAGTTTTCTATATTTATAAGTAAAGACCACGCAATATTAATGATAGACCATATATATATATATATATATATATATATATATATATATATATATCTGTTAGGATAACGTAGAAACAGAGTTAACAGCAGTTAGTGACGGTCAGTTTCGGCCAGTTTCCAGGCGAAGCGACAATTGTGTCTACATCACCCTTATATATATATATATATATATATATATATATATATATATATATATATATACCAAAGGAAAATACACACAAATCGTTTTAAAAAATTGTGGATCAATAGAAATTTGAAAATATTTATTTAAAAAAAATCAAATGAATCTTTCAAAAAACAGTTTTCCTACAGTTTTCTTACAAAATGCCACCCCTTTTCCTTATTTCTCATATTCCAAATAAACGTCTCTTAAATCGCTTTCTTAGAAATTCAAAGTGGCGTGCTTCTCCTTATTTCTCATTTCTAATAAATGTCTAAGAATTTGAAAATGACACCCTTTTTCCTTAGTTCTCCAAATAAATGTCTCTAAAAGAAACCAGCTGTCGTAGAAGCTGAAAATGACATAACTTTTCTTTATTTCACATATTCCAAATAAACGTCTTAAAAGACGAAACGTTTTCTTAGACATTCAAAATGGCACCACTTTTCCTTATTTCTCATATTCAAATAAACATCTCTAAAGACAAACCGCTTCTTCAGAAATTCAAAATAGCGTCCATTTTCTTTATTTATCATATTCTAAATAAACGTCTCCAAAGACAAACTGTTTTCTTAGAAATTCAAAATGGCGCTCTTCTTCACTGATTATCATATTCTAAGTAAATGTCTCCAAATATTAGAAGTAATCTCCATAAAAATAAATTTTAGCCAAAGGAACTTGAAAATTAGCCATGCAAGAAATTGAGAAATTCGGCAGGTATTCTAAATTATTAAGAAGCATAAACGCATCATTACCGACTGTGTGAAATTAGCCAAGCAGAGAGGGCGACCAGTTTTCCTTCCACTGTTATAAGCATCAAGACATTGTTAGATTTATTGAATTAATTTTATCGCAGCCCGTCTATAGCCAACAGGCCGCGCCTGGAAGTAGACGGGGCTTTATTGACCGTGACACTGGTCGCTGGCATCTCGGACGTCACACACCCTTTCCCGCCCGTGGTGGTGTATTTTGGAAGAAATGCCTTGCCACCATCTGTCACGGCAATGATTGGGGCTCGAGTCGAATTAAAACCGATCGATCTTCAATTGAATTAGAACAACACCGGATCAATATCAAAAGACAATGGCTGATTATGTATGTATGTATGTACCTATCAATCCTAGTCTGTTTATATATGTCTGAGACTGTTCATATCTATCTATCTATCTATCTATCTATCTATCTATCCCAGGTTCAATCGATCTATCAATCTATTTTCTATCTATATTTCTCTCTCTCCCTCCCTATCTTCCCCTATCTCTCTCTCTCTCCCTCCCTATCTTCCCCCTCTCTCTCTTTCACTCTCTCTCTCTCTCTCTATATATATATATAATTTTTTAGAATTAAATATTAAATATTTGTAAAAATAACAAGGTCCATTCTATTCCAAGTGGACGGAGAAAACACCTCATATATATATATATATATATATATATATATATATATCCCAGTCTGTTCCTATCTATCTCAACCAGTTCATATCTATCTATTTATCCTAGTATATTCATATCTTTCTCATTCTGTTCATATCTATATATCTACCTATCTATTTATCCTAGTCTATTCATATCTTTCTCATTCTGTTCATATCTATCTATTTATCTGAGGTTCTATCTATCTATCAATCTCTCTCTCTCTCTCTCTCTCTCTCTCTCTCTCTCTCTATCTATCGATATGATGGCTTAAAACTTTATCGATACCCAGTAGCATTTGATTATAAATGATCAGAATCAGTGATTGATTGTGTTAGTATATCTACACAGAACGGAAATCACGTGTTTCGATATAATAAAATGAAAAAAGGGGGGTCTCCATGGAGTAGTGGCTTTCGTGCTGGACTGCGACGTCACAGTAAGCGAGTGTGATCTCTGGTCGCATTATTTGAACTCGGGTTACCGATTACATTACCTACGACAATAATCGTTATGATAACGGTGCCTCCACAATTCTAGTAGTATTTTACCACGAGCTCACTTGCAATATTAATGATACAACTCAGCTTTCACATAAGACTCTATTTTGTCAGATTATCGCTAAGATGTACATGGGAAAAATTGGTTATTGGCTGGAAAAATCAATCCCTACTTTTATAACATCAACTGATACCTTTTTCTCTCTCTCTCTGAATGTTTCTGTAATATTATTCTCTGTAATCATTAATTATTTCTCAATTCCCTTTTTGAATTTTTTCCTCTCGAGCTTTTCTTTTTTTCTAAATGTCTCTCTCTCTACTTCCCTTCATGGAAAATTGTCATCCGCATTGATGCAGAATGCTATATGTTTATGTGTTTATATGTGTATAACTACGAGGATGTGTCAAATAGTAATGCCATTTTGTTTAGTACAGGCATAATTCTCAACACAGGAACATGTATCATACATCAAAATGAAGCCGGTCTTCTTTGGATCACATCCCTACTGCTCTACATAGGTGAGTCAAAAAGTAATGCCATCTCGTTGAGGACAGGTATAATTACCAACACAGGAACATGTATCCTACATCAGAATAAAGCTGGTTCTCTGTGGATTACATCCCTACTTCTCTACATTGTCATCGTTTCTCTCAATAGCAATGTTCCACCTCCGAATGAGTGTATGTATCCCTGCCCCGTAAAATTCTGTTGACTGTTCCATGAGCGACTTCTTCACTACAGATTACACTTCCCCGTCACTGGAATAATGTTTGCCTCTCAATTCTTCTTTCATGGGGTTGAGGAAGTGAAATCTGAAGTGAAGAAGTGGCTCAAAGAACACTCAGCAGAATTTTACGGGGCAGGGATACATGCACTCATGTTCCTGTATTGGCAATTTTACCTGTCCTAAACAAAATGGCATTACTATTTGACTCACCACTCGTATATGTAAATATTTATTCATTGTTCATATACGTTTTTGAAATTTATAAATTTATTTACATTTTTAAAAACTTTAAGTGAGTTTTCTTCTCGTTATTAAAACTATTTAGAAAGTTCTAACTCATACTAAAAATATCATGTAACCAAAGTTAATGTAAAATGTATGTATATATGTGGATATATGTTTATGTTCATGTGTATAATAAAAATCTAATATCTTTCTTTAGAATCAGATATTCACACGTACACTGACATATACCTTAGTTACAAACACATACATACGCACATCCGCCAGCGCACAACCAAACAGCAACAACAACCATGCAGACATTAATTGTCAGACATCTGCACAATTTCTCCACCAAAAATGGCGCCAATAACTCCGCGAAACCTGTACCCGAAAGGAAAAGTAAAGAAAACGCAAAAAGAAGCAGAAAGAAAGAAAAAAGAAAGAAGAAAAGAAAGAAGAAAAAAAAAAAAGAAAAAAAAAAAAAAGAAAAAAAAGAAAGAAAAAAAGAAAGAAAAAAAAAAGAAAGAAAAATCCATTGAGGGTTAAATGATCCAAATGACAAGTGCAACACCTTGCTGACAAGGCTGACGGGAATCGAAGCAACCAGGCCGCTCGAGGAGTCGAAAACTTAATAAACATGAAGTGTTGTTTGACACGAGACAAGAGACAATCTCCTCGGCTTCAATCTCACTTTTGCACCGTCAGACATCCAGCCTGATAGGCACCCATCTAAGTGGACAGATTCAGATGCGTTGCTCTACTTCAAAACAGACACCGGTCACTCTGCAAACGGCTAGTCGACCAGACACCTGAAAGCTTCCATTAGACTTAGTAAGAAATCAAGACCGATACCCGCTTATCTATCTATCTAAGTCTGTTCATATCTATCTATCTATCTTTATTCATACCCATCTATCTATCTATCTATTCATACCTATCTATCTATCTATCTATCTTTATTCATATCTATCTATCTATCTATCTATCTATCTTTATTCATACTATCTATCTATCATCTATCTATCTATCTTTATTCATACTATCTATCTATCTATTCATACCCATCTATCTATCTATCTATCTTTATTCATACATCTATCTATCTATCTATCTATCTTATCTATCCTATCTATAAATCTATCTATCTATCTTATTCATACCTATCTATAAATCTATCTATCTATCTTTATTCATACCTATCTATAAATCTATCTATCTATCTTTATTCATACCTATCTATAAATCTATCTATTTATCTTTATTCATACCTATCTATATATCTATCTATCTATCTACCTAATCTGTTTATATCTATTTATCTATCTATCTATCTATCTATCTACCTAATCTGTTTATATCTATCTATCTATCTATCTATCTATCTATCTACCTAATCTGTTTATATCTATCTATCTATCTACCTAATCTGTTTCTATCTATCTATCTATCAATCAAAATCTGTTCATATCTATCTATCTATCTATCGATCTAAATATGTTCATATCTATCTATCTATCTATCGATCGATCTAAATCTGTTCATATCTATCTATCTATCTATAACTACGGCAAATACGAGCGAGGTGTAAAAAAAAAGAAATAAAGAGGAAGATACGATGGTTGATTAGATGATTTTAACTGTATCTTAACCCGACTGGGGTTATGTTATGTCTTTTGGTTAGGGAATCAAGTAGTTATTTGGTTGTTTTCTTTTACGTCATATCAAAACTCTTTTAGGTCATCCAATGTCGAATCAAGTCACTTTGATAAGCAAATGATTCAGGTTGCTTACAGTACCCCCTGTTGTTTATGTGGTCACCCAATTGAGTATTCAACAGGCTCATCACTGCTTAACTTCGGTGATCTAGCCCGAACTGGTGCTTTTATTGTGACTTGATCGTAATGAAGAAGAGGGAGGTACGATGGTAGCAGGGTACCAACGTTGGGGGCAATTTTCTAACCGTCTGTTTGATTTTAACGGTATCTCAACCTGTCTGGGATTATGTTATACCTCGATGTTTGGGAAACATGTAAATTGTACATTCATATCTACATTCTTGGTGTAATTGTTTCTCAAGAGCTTTTTGCATGCGGTTATATGTTATCGAGTGGAAGCGCGTGGTGCAATGGTTACCGTTGTAAGAAATTGATATCGGAGAGACGAGTTCAAAGTCTGGACAAGGCTGTTTGCATTTCATATAGCGTTAATACCTGCAGCAGCAGCAGCAGCAGAAGAAGAAGAAAGGAGATGTCCAACACGACTTGAAAGAGAAGCAGAAACTTGATAGGAACAACAAAAACACGATGGAAGACGAAGACCATAGAAACAAACATTAGAAGACTTTAAGAAAACTATACAGTAGTTAGACATCAAGGACCCTATGATTCATTGAATACTCTAGTATATTATATATATATATGTGGTGTGTGTGTGTGTGTGTGTGTATGTGTGTGTGTATGCCTGTGAGTGTGTGTTTGTGTGTGTATACATCTGCCTGTCTGTGTTTGTCTCGAGATTGAGAGAGAGTGAGAGACACACACACAGTTCAGACAGACAGAAGCAGACGGAGTGGTGGTTAGCAGATTGAGTCAGTACGATAGATAAAGAAATAGATTGACAGATTTGGACACAGAGACCCTATGATTAATCGAATCTTCTAGTATATATATATATATAATATATATATATATATATATATATATATGTGTGTGTGTGTGTGTGTGTGTATGTGTATGTGTGTGAAAGAAATACTTAATAAACTCTGAAGTAACATAAAACCTGAATAGTTCGGCCAAACGACACAAAAGGAAAAAGAAAAAAAACAAGATCCCGTTCACATTACGCATAACGAAGACTATTTACAAAAGTAACCAAACGGATTCTTTTACTCTTGTACGAGGCCAGTTACATTTTTTCTACATCATCTCATCAGAAAGGGAGACAACTCTGTAGACAAAAGTTGTTTTTTAATTTTTTTACAGTTTTCGTCCTTTTTCGCTTGGCTTCGTGAATTAGAAGAACTAAAAAGGCACTAGAATAAAACAGAGTAGGTCGCCATTGTGATACGTTGGCATAGCATCATGTGACTCGAGAGGGACAGGCAATGACAAAAAAACCGCCCGACGCCATCTTTGGTGACGTGTTATTGTGAATAGTTGCTGAAGAAATAAGCTTAATGGATTAATTGATTTATTTATTGAGATACAATACAAGTAGCTTGCTGGGTTTCTCTTTCGAGATTTGTGGGAGATAGATAGATAGATAAAGAGAGAGAGAGAGAGGGGGGGCTATTAGATTGAACAAACAATACAAGAAGGATAGATAGATCGAGAAAGGAAAAGAGCTCTCTCTCTCTCTCTCTCTCTCTCTCTCTCTATATATATATATATATATATATATAAATATATATATATATATATATAATATATATAGAGAGAGAGAGAGAGAGAGAGAGAGAGAGAGAAGGGGAGAAGGGAGCAGATTGCGTAAAGTATATACACCCAGTAGGATAGATAGACAAACAGATAAAGGTAAAGATCAATATAAGGATAAATATGAAGATATATATATATATATATATATATATATATATATATATATATATATAGAAGAGAGTAAAGGGAAATATAAATATTGATGGATTGATAGATAGATAGATAGATAAATAAGGAATGGGAAAGAGCATATATATATATATATATATATATATATATATATAAAAGAGAAGAGAGAGTTAGGGAGAGAGTGTTTCTGTTGGAGCAATATAAATATAGATAGATAGATAAATAGATAAAGAAAGAGAGAGTGAAAAATATCTAAATAGTATCAATGTAAAGATAGATAGACAGATAGATATATAGATACAGGGAGAAATAGAGAGGATTGAAAATGTCTTTGGAGGAACAAAGTAAATACAACGCTGCTGAGAAGGAGAAAAGAAAACTTTTGTATTGTGTTTGTTGGTATTCGCCAAAGTATTCGTTTCAGAATTCAGAACTTAGAATTTTAGCCCGGTTTCGTTAAAATCCTAGACAAATTACGGCTACCAGTCTCCCCGATACCACCATCCTTCACACTATCCTTCCATTCCCCCTTTTCCCACTTTATGTACACTGGCTTCTCATGTTTCCCGAATTCAGTCGGATTTGTGTTATTTTTTTTCAACAGAATCGCTTTCATGTCCATTAGACGGTGAAATGGATTTCTCAAAGTCGAAATTTGAAGAATAAATCTTAATACAAAGTATTCTTTTGTCGGTTGGATTTTACGGCATGTCAACCCTTGTTAGGTTATTTAATGCCAAATATGTTTTATTTTATTCGTTCTTGATGGGATTCAACTTTTTTAAACTCATTTTTTAAACACATTTTTAAACTCATTTCATTCTATTTAGCCCATAAACGGGACCTTAACAGGTACTACCACTCCGGGTCAGAGTGGATCTGGGTGTAATGGCGATGACGGGGTACTTCATACTTCCCAGAGCTCAAAAACTGAAACTTCACCATTTTATGCAGTTTAATGTCATACACAATACAATGAGACCCTCAGCCATCGCCTTCTAACACATATATGATAAAAAGGGTTGTGGGTTTGCTATGAGGGTAATAAGATTGGGACAATCATATACGTGGTAGGTATTGACGTGACCAGTCAATTGATTGTAGGGGGCCTCTCCGACCACCTGTCTAGTCTAAGTGATGGCCAAAGTGGAGTGTTGCATGTCATGGACTGCTCAGCAACCAGTATTATGTCCTTAGGAATCACAGGTCACCCCCACGGCCAACAGATGGCCCCATTCAGGGGATTCTGCCCTTCTACAGCCTCAGTCGACAGGGCGGAATACAAGGTGTCCGCCAAAAATCTTTAAAAATTATTTTAAAAATAAAGAAAATTGTCGTTCCTGAAAAATCAGTTCCAGTTACTGCGGAAACCCGTTGAAAGGGGTTCGAATTCAGGTACCAGGCTTGATTTGAAATGAAAGCGATGTGAACATTATATATTTTTACCAACCCTTCCACACAAGCAGGTTGCGACACCAGGTCAATTTCTTAAGCGGAGTTTAACAGTTTGACCTCAGTTTTCCTTCTTGTGGACTGGTTACCTTGCAATGGTTAAAGCGTCCAGTCTGCCTTGCTATTTACCCAAAGCTGGAGAGAGAATTGGATTCAAACCTTTCCCAAGGGTAAAATGCAAACAGATTCGTCCAGGAATTGAACTCGGGTCGATTATAACACTATGATTTATGTCAAAAGATAACGGGCAATATTGAATTAAATACTTAGATTAACTATGGAGATAATTCATTAAAGGTAATTATATTACTTTTGATAAAATCGTGTAAAAACTGAATCATTGAAGTAGTTGATAATACTTAACAGCACTGGTGAATTTGATGTTCTACAAACATTGCCAGAACTGAGAAAAGTCCGAACCAGCTCTTCCCCGACTCTTCATCAGCACAACGTGGGCGCTTGAATACGAACGAACAGGCTCACCGGAGATAGACTAGCCTATAAATGGCCCACAGCGCAATACTCACCCAAAGGACCACAACATGACTGGTTGATTGATTTTAACGGCACTTAAACCCGTTCAGAGTCATTTCATGCCAAGCGGTAAAGTGGGAGGGATGGTTAAATTCATTGTTATGTATTTTTCAAGGATCTTTCTTGATTTTGACAATAAGTTGTTTGTAGTTGTTTGTTGCTAAATGAATTGCGCTTCACTTTAAGGGATAAGTTCATAGAGTAAAGTTCAAGTTTATTGTAATATTTTTGGTATAATTCTATTTCAGGAAGGACAAAATGCCATCTATACAGACATTTAAATATATCTCTCATGTGTTTTTGTTGTAAAAACATTATCTAATAACAGCACAACCACCACATTCTATTAGAATGTGTTTAACAGTAAAGAATGGTTGACACGTTATGCATTCTGGCTGTTTTTCTTGTTTAAGTAGAAAGGAATATGTCAGTTTTGTGTGACCTACACACATAACAATCAGAGTGTAGTTTCAACTACAGTTAAAGAATCCTTTGGTTATTCCTTGGTGGTAAGTCCTTCGGCAATGATTGCAAATGGACATCTCTCAGTATCAATGATTAAGTAGTCAACCAGCCACGCATTCGGGATGTTGATTGGCTGAAGCTTAAACCACGGGACCTCGCTTAGTCTATAAATTTAAGTGGTGTATTTTAGCACACCTTATATACAAAATATCACAACATACACACATAATCGGGATATAGTGACTTGTTCCTTTCTTGACTTTCTGAAACCCAGTTTCTCTTCTTTGGGTTTTTATTCAGAAGAGAGTTGTCATATATCTTGTTACTCCAATTTCAAAGTGAACAGCTAATAAATTTGGTAATGTACAACGAATTTTGAGAGAGAGAGAGAGAGAGAGAGAGAGAGAGAGAGAGAGAGAGAGAGAGAGAGAGAGAGAGAGAGACTTCATCCTAATCCTAAGGAAAATAGCCAAGGAGACTAGACTGTGTGCAGATACAACACACTGATCTTAGAAGAATAATTGAATTAATGTACACGTATTATATATATATATATATATATATATATATATGACAGAGACGGATTCTCTTTCCTCTTGCTTTCCGCCTAAAGACATTTTGTTCACTCAATTACCCACCTTCCGATTGAAGATTGCCATCACTTCCGACTCACTTTTATTTTATTTTAGTTTGGAGTTTTCCTTTCTTTCCATTTTTCCCTCGACGAGATCTGTTTCCCCTCTTGAATCATTTCTATTTTACTTACTTTTGTCTCCGGCTAGTACCTTCTCCCCATCTCTTTTTTTTTTTTCCGCCATCTTCTGTCCTCGGCTTCTACCTTTCTCTGGCTTCGTTAGTCGTTACCGTGGGGATCATTCGATGGTCACGTGCTGGGCGCATCACGGGCAGCGAGATCTATAGAATGTACCAGACAACCACAAAACTATATTTCCGGTGTTCGTAGAGGAAGGAATAGTAAAAAAAAAAAAAAAAAAAAAAAAAAAAAAAAAAAAAAGGAGACGTCTCAGGGTTCGCCCGGCACTAAACCGTAAGAGACGTCTCACTTCCTGGAAAACTTCGGTGTTCGTTCGGTATTGTATGAAATTTTATACACCCGCACAGGCGGACATCTCTGTTGGTTTCTGTTGGTGGTTGGGTGTGGGTGTGCATACATATTTCATGTTTGATTTTGGTGGCGTCGGGTAGATTCGCGAGGGTGGGGTGGATCTGCGTCTGGATATGAATGCAGGTCCGGGCAAAGTTGTACGGAATACTGATGGCTGCCCCTGCACACAAGCCACTCCTTACCATGTCACTGATGACAAGGTTAAGGGCCATTAGAGTTTGGCTCCAGTGTCTTTGTAGGAGTTGCCAGAAAACTGCTGACTTATCATTCTCATATATATCTCTGTTACATATGGGTCGGGTTAGCTCAGTCGGTAGAACGTACGGCTAGAAACCACAAGGTTCCTAGTTCGATACCGGTCCTCGCCAACTCAGCGCATGAGTAGCACAGGGATCTGTGCGGTAAAGTAAGGAGCTGAGGGTAGGTGTGGCGCACCACTTCAGACACCAAAACAATCTCCTTGGTCAAACACTATTGAAAAGGGGATAGACTCCTCGCTGACTGGCTGACACCGACTTTAGGCAGCCCCGACGACTTTACTTTACTTATATATACCGATAGCGTAGACATAAAGTCAACAGCACTTAGTACTGTCAGTTTCTTGTCTATGCAATTCTCAGATCAAGTACTCTTGGTCTGAGGTTTGCTCTTCTCTCTCTCTCTCTCTCTCTATATATATATATATATATATATATAGTGTGCGTGTAAGTTAGGATAATGTACCAAGTTGATAAGTGTATACATTTTGTTATGGTAATCGTTGGGTTAAGAGGACACGGGGACCTGATTTCAAATCAGGTACGCGGCTGTTTAAATTTCACATAGGTGCTAATATCATTGGAAAGGTATGAATCCAACTATTCTCCATTCATTCGCAACCGGTAAAAAAGGAACATTCTGAATTAAAACTTATTAAAATCTGCTTAATTTTGACCTTGTGCCACAACCTGCTCGTGTGTCTATATACACATACACACACACACACTTATATATATATATGTATGCATATGTGTGTGTGAGTGTGTGTGTGTATACGTATGTATTTAGCCAACTATTTCAACACCATCAGGATATTACACAAGGTCACTTTTAAATAGAGTTCATCTGATTTGAATTCAGACTTTTCCTTTAGTTAGACCGGTTTCCTTGCCAATGGAAAATAACCAACTATTTTCGCATGAACAGATGAATTCCTGCCTTTCCCATATCAGTACCGTAGAGCTTCGCCCAGGATTTGAACTCGGGTCTCACTGTCCATTTACTACGATGATGACACGAAGCGCGCTTCCATATCTGAATTTACTTATGCGTGAAATTATTTAGTAAGCACTGCTCTCAAGTTGATTATTGTATCAGCTATTGCTAAAGTGGTCACCCACCGAGCTATTGATTAGTCTCATTGCTGCTTAACATTGGTGATCAGGCAAGAACCAGTCCTTTGAGTGTGACTTGAACGTATTTATTCATATATGTGTACAGCTATTTGTGTGTATATATATATATATATATATATATTGTGCATGCGCGCGCGCTAATACGTATCTACATGTGGAAATGTTTATTATCATAATAATCAATGTATTTGAATATATTCTATATCTGCATTCCTACATATTTGTGTTTTATTTGTATCTATCCAAACATGCACAAACTGACAGAGAGAGACACACACACGATAATATATGGCATAGTTATATATAATATATAGTAATATATTACACACATTATATAGTATAGCATATATATATATATATATATATATATATACACACAATGTATATAAGTATACATATATATATATATATATATACACCACATTATTATATACATATATTATAGTAATATATATATATACACGCACAATTATATATATACATTGGTATAATATGATATATATAAATATATATATACAGCACACATTGTATATAGTATACATATATGATATATAGTACACACACATTTTATATATATAACCTAATAAGAGTATATACACAACATTATATCATATAGTACATATATATATATATATACACACACCATTATATATATCATTATATATATACCTATACACACACGGATTACCCTATATATACATATATTAGATATATTAGTATACACACACACATTCAGTTATATATACAGGTATATATATATAATATACACACACACATATATATATACATATATAGTATATATACCACACACACATGTACTATATATACAGTAGTATATAGTATATATACACACACAGTTGTA
The DNA here is from genome assembly GCA_023376005.1 of Doryteuthis pealeii. Lineage (NCBI taxonomy): Eukaryota > Metazoa > Mollusca > Cephalopoda > Myopsida > Loliginidae > Doryteuthis > Doryteuthis pealeii. The sequence continues at coordinate 16,426,587 of CM042158.1, read as the reverse complement.
TATATACCACAACACATTTATGTTATATATACACATATATATATATTATACACACACACATTTATTAATACATATATATACACACACACATGTATTAGGTATTACAGAGAGTATATTATATACACACACATGTATTATATATAACAGTATATATATTATGATTACACACTACACCACGAGTATAATATATTTTATGGTATACCATACAGTGATATATACGTATTACACGACACACACATAGTAGTATATACATAATTATATATTATATTTATTACACACACATTATATATAACTATATAGTATAGGTATAATTATACACACCACGATATATTGTTTAACAGTATATGATATTAATATACTATACACACAGCATTATATATTAATTACCTTACTATATATATATATATTACACACACGTTATATAGTTAACATTATATATAGTTATAGTATATATACCACACACATTATATATATACATATATAATATATATATATTACCACACATCCATATATTATATAAATATATTTCCTAGCTATATTAATTACAACACACTATTTATAATAAGCTTTATTACCATATATATATTTTTATATCCATTACACGACACATTTATTTCATTTAACTACTTAGATATCCAAGATATATGTATTTCTCGATCTCTGGCTATTGGGTATTACAACCTGACGACAGCAATTATATATATGATTTTCATCATTCCTTCCCATGTTATGTAAATATTTGATAGTATAGTTGAGCGGACCACATCATTTATATATATAAATTGATACCATATATTTTATTTGTATACTAAATTATATTACATAACTTGATTAATAATATGACATATATATACACAACACATCATGAATACGTATATTTAATAGAATATATTTACACAATTAATATCTAACATCATTTGTTTTAGTATATATATAATTATCGTTTGATACACACAAGACACTAATTTTTTTTATATTTTTATATATTGTTTTTAGAGGATATATATCATGATATATTCATTATTCACACTCTAACAAACACATCTCATTTTTATTTATATATATTATATATAGCAGCACTCAGGAGATTCGACAGCTTGTTTCATTATATATATATATTATGATTATACAATCAATATCACTGCATTTTGTAATGTTATTATAGTCTATTTATATATCACGTGACGAAACACACGATTTGATATATAGGTGGTGGGTGGGGTTTTGTATGTGTGTTGTAGGTGATTAATATATACGACACAGAACCACATCATTTATATGTATATTTACTGTAGTATATAGGAGAGGTATACCACAGAATTAGGGACAACGAAGTGTGGTGGATAGGTAGGTAGTCTAGGTATAGTATGTATGATTTTTATAGGAGTATATATAGTGATATGATATATTGACATCATCAACACGACATTGTAGTATCATATAGTGTTATAGGGTGATATGAGGTATACACACAAAACAGGCACATTGGTGGGGGTGGGGTTGATAGTTATAGTAGGATTTAGTGATATATTATATTATGTACGTTTGTATAGTACACTACAAGGGACACACTGAATTAATAGTATAGGGGTTAGTGACAGGCCCGGTATAGATGAGGTGGTAGGTTGAGTTAGTATACACACACAAACTGCCACATGGTGATGGATACTATATATATACTATTATATAAGATACACCAAACACACATTATATATGGATATAGATATATATATCATCATGTTGCTTCCCTGTTATACATTAATTTCCGTTGCTTCTGTAATAATGATTGCATATATCTTTTAAAACGAATCTGCTCTTCGGAATGAATTCATCAATCTTCTATTTTCAGCGAAAGAACGCGGGCATGTGTCGTGTTGCGGTTGGCATGATGTAGTGAATGTATGTGCTGCTGCCTGTGTTTACTTTTATTTGTGCGTATTATGGATTGTGTTATGCATGGTGTGTGTGTGTTGGGTTGTTTATGGGTGTAGGGTGGTTTGTGTGGTGGTTATTTTGGAGAATGGCGTGTATTTGGTGGTGTGCCGTGGTGTATGATCATGGTTTCGTGGTATGTGAATATTTGACATGTGTTCAGCATGAGCGGCTTGCTGGTTCCCACTTGGGGCTAACTATTCTTCCAAGCGTCTAAACCCTCCCACTGATTGACTTAAGACTTCCGTATATAAAAGAGAAAGAAAATAAAAGAAATGAAATGAAAGTTCCAATCGAAACGATGATGTATTTCGAGAATGTAAAGATAAATTAATAAATTCTTAAAGAAAGGCAATAATAATAATAATAATAATAATAATAATAATAATAATAATAATGATAATAATAATGATAATAATAATACGTGTAGGAATAGGCCCGTTGAAATATTAGAAAAAAATAAGGATAATGTTGGCGTCAATAAGCAGAGAGAAAATTATAAAAAATGCACAAGAAAAACAAGTGAGCCGACATTGATATCAGTCGTATATATTCGTGTCCATAACAAAAGGATTTGGTGCTTGGTCCTCACTTGAGGTCGATTGATAAAGAATCTCTTCTAGCCTCTAGCATTCTTTTCAACTAAAAAAAAAATGCCTTTCAGGACATGGCCGATCACGGCGCTTCACAACATCCTTTTTCAATAAACTATGACAAAGTCAATATCAATATTCAGAAAAAAAAATCAAATGCCATGTTTTTTCAGGATTCAGACGATCACGACTCTTCACAGCTTCCCTTATCACCTCATGCGGTGTAATGGTTAGTAAACTAGATTTGCAGATAATTATTAGTGAGTTCGATTCTCACTGGGTGCCCCATACTTCTAGCCCAGTGCCGCAAATAAGCTAGTTTAGTAAATAATTATTACTGTTTGGGCACCTCACATAGTGTAATGGTTAGTAAGCTAGATTTGCAGATAATTGTTAGTGAGTTCGATTCTCACTGGGTGCCCCATACTTCTGACCTAGTGCCGCAAACAAACTAAGTTTAGTAAATAATCATTACTGTTTGGGCACCTCAAACGGTGTAATGGTTAGTAAGCTAGATATGCAGATCATTGTTAGTGAGTTCGATTCTCACTGGGTGCCCCATACTTCTGGCCTAGCGTCGCAAATAAGCTAAGTTGAGTAAATAATTATTGCTGTTTGGGCACCTCACATGGTGTAATGGTTGGCAACCTAGATTTGCAAACCATTGTTAGTGAGTTTGATTCTTACTGGGTGCCCCATACTTCTGACCTTGTACTGCATCTAAACTACGCTAAGTAAACAACTATTAATAAACTATGACAGAGTTAATAAACATACACACGAAAACTGAAGGCGCGTGGTGTACTGGGTGTTGTCATTGGAAATGGACACGTCGAACCGAGTTCAAATCCTGGATGAGGTTGTTTGTATTCCACCTAGCACTAGCATCCTTGTATGTATCTAACTATTCTCCCTCTAGCTATGGGTAAATATTAGGACACACTGGACTATTTTTTTAGGTGGATCACCTCACTTACAGTCATCCCCAGATGTTTACACACACACACACACACACACACCACAATATATATATATATATATATATATATATATATATATAGAGAGAGAGAGAGAGAGAGAAAGAGAGATGTGAATAGAGTGAGATATATAGAAAAAATAGATTGATAGATAGAGAAAGGTGGAGAGAAAATGAGAGATGTGAATAGAGTCAAATAGATAGATAAATAGATTAAGTGTGTTGTGTGTGTGAGAGGAGAGAGAGAGAAGAGAGAGAGAGAGAGAGAGAGAGGGAAGAGAGAGAGAGAGGATGTGAATAGAGGGAAATAGGAAATTGATAGATTATTAATATATAGACAGAAAGATCGATAGATATATAGATAGATATAGATAGATAGATAGATATAGAGAGAGAGAGAGAGAGAGAGAGAGAAGTGAAGGTAGAAAGGAGAAGAAGATCTGTAAGAGAAGAGAGATACGTGACTTGATTATTCTGTTTGATGTGAAGCCTGCAATGCATATTAAGACTTAATTGCTTACTCTGTCTTTTTATCTGATCAGGGACGTCGACTGTTTATTTATTTTGCAATAATAAAATAATTCCTGACCATCTTCCATTATAGTATGCACTTGTATAGTGCTTCTGTACTTAGTCACTTCGAAACAGAGCGGATGGGCAGTTTCTGTCTTCAGCCATGTTGCGTTCAAAGAAAGATTGTTTCGTGATTCTTATCTTATCATACTGTACTCAGAGGTCGATTCATCTTGCTTTGCCGCTGAGGAGCAAAAGGACAGCAATCAATTGCACAACCATCACTAAAGATGCAGACTCGATTTGCCGAAGAAGACACGGTATTTTCCATAGAGCTGCTGCTTAGTCTAAAAGTAATGAGACTGATTTTAGTTTTTTAGTTTTTCAGGCTGGCAACCTTTCATTAAAAATCACCTTGATTGCAGTAAACCTGTTTCGGTTCGTGTTTTTTCTAAAGACAACGGTATTTTCCCATAGAGCTGCTGCTTACGCTAAAAAAGTAATGGACTGAATTTTAGTTTTAAGTTTTCAGAGCTGGCAACTTCATTAAAAATACCTTTGGATTGCACGTAAACTTGTTGTTCGGATTGTAATTTTTCTAAAGAACACGGTATTTTCCAATAGAGCTGCTGCTTTAGGGTCTAAAAAGTAATTCGAGGACTGGATTTTTAGTTTTTAGTTTTCAGGCTGGCCACCTTCATTAAAAACTCACTTGATTGCACGTAAACCTGTTTCGGTTGCGTGTTTTATCTAAAGAAGACCGGTATTTTTCATAAAGAACTGCTTGCTTAGTAATAAAAAGTAATGGACGTGATTTTTTTTTATGTTTTTCAAGGCTGGCAACCTTCATTAAAAATCACCTTGATTGCGGCTCGCACACCACGGGACTTCTGTGTCGGGTGATTACCGTTGGGAGGGTTGTTCGGTGAAAGATTAGTAGCCACGTGGTAGCGTGTATAAGAAGGCTGGTCCCAGCGAGGATGTCAATATGAGAGACTATAGGTAACAGCTGTGTAAATGTGTCGGAAGTGTGTTAATAAACGTATCGCGCTGTTTGCGCCTCTCGGTAGAGTATCATCAGGGGACACAAAAATCTAAAGTAACGCAGTAAATCAGTAATGATTGACTATACTTGGGTCTGATTTCGGAGCCGCGCTTGCACAAGCGCCAGATTTTAGTTCGCGAACTCATTAATGTACTATGAGACCGTCTAATGTAAAGAGATGCGATATTTATTATACTGTGAAGCGATACGATTGAGAAACGAAATGTATGCATGATTAAATTTTAGGAGGAGCGAAAAAGTTTTGCTTCTTTGGATTATATAAGAGCAGTTGAATAGAGAATAGGAGCGGCATCGAATAAGTATCCTGTGTAGATAGATGATGACCTATGTTTCTCCGGGGACTCCATATCAAAGAGGGGTATGCGGCGCAGATTTGAATGCAGCTGCTAAGGGCTGGTAGACGGCAGGACAGTAGAGCCGATGCTACGTTTAAGAATACAGAGCTCTCTAGACCGATATTGAAGAGTAACTATTCGAGTTGTGCATTAGTGAGTAATGATATATAGACTCCTCTCGCACCTCGTGAGATGCAGAGCGTAGTGCGCAACCTTGTAGTGCGTTCGTGTGAGAGCTATATGTCTTTCGGAGAGATTAGGACTTGTCGTGGTGTAGCGCACTCCACTCTCGCACCAGTCGGGGATGTCTGAAAAAGCAGGATAATATATTAATGGTACGGCATCTCGCACATTGTGCGCATTAGTATACGAGCGCTGTTTTTAAAAATCATGTGAATCGACTATATAACTCATAGCGAGTTTCACTACCTATGGACTCCTACATATGGACAACACGCATGTTGACTGACGCAGCCAAAACTTAAATTCGTCAGCTCTGTACCGGGCACTGGATGAGGCGTAAAGGACCAATAAGAAGATTCAGCGAGTTTCATATATCAGTTGTCTTCACCCACACGGTTAGCTCCACTAGGTTGGCTAGACACATCGATAGAGAGAATTCGACTAGCAGAGGGTGGATGGCATAACAGACGCTCTACTTTGGCCCCGCAAATCCAAGAGGGAACTAAGGCGTTTGTGGAAGAAGGAAGCATATGTCGATTGTATAACAGTGTAATACGTACAGATTTTCCAGGATAATACCTAGCACTATGGTACACATGTAATAGTCTCGTAAATTGTGAACTCATCTAGTTCTGTCCCATTTCAATACGAGCACTACGGTAACCGATCTCGTAGAGACAGACTATATTCGGAGCCGCACTTAGGAACTCCGCGCTTTAAGTATAAATATATGTGCTGTAGATTAGATATCCATCTTGTCAGAATTTTCATGCACGAATACGGTCATTGTATAACAGAGAATAAACGATGGAGTACTAAGATCAGACAGTGTAAGTCTTTATCACGGAGAGCGCCTACGACGTAGACGTGTGTACGCGGTATCGGTGATGAAGATGTATGCTGAGAGGAACAAGAGCAAGGCGCAAGACTGAACCACTCCTGCAAATATCTCCAATACACTGGAGCTCGAACTTTAAGGTTAAGAGAGTTAGTAGCGCGATAGAGTGTATAGATAGTATAATGTCGCAGGATCCAATGCGGAGTTAGTTGGTACATAAGTAAGCGTTGTGTGCGTTACTGATCGCGCGAATGATGTGGGCCGTCGAGTTATCGTATGCGTGGAGTGTAGACGTTACGAGGCGCTAGGTAGCTAGGTGACGTTGACTTTCTCCGGCTAGCAGGGATAGCTGGTAAGTATCAGTGATGATCGTGGAGAAGGGAGCGCGGAAGCTCTCTACGCGCGCCTCGGTGAAGGAGTCGGAGTCTTGGTTGTGAATTAGCATTGTTACTCAGGGTTTACTACGAATTCCACAGACGCACGAGAATGGGTAGATAGGGTAGAGACTAGGTTGAGGTTTCGGTACTCAATATGTTTGGATGGTAGTACATGTTTCCTTTTTTCAAAAGATGACCTCTCACACGTATTAGGTTTGTAATGCAGAGCGAGACATGTTAGTGAGTGACTCGCGATGGTATGCGAGAGGAGTCGCATAGATTGACGGACACTGACTTATCTCAGTACTCGCGGAACTTTAGTGCGGAATGAACAGATTCACAAATATTTACTGAATTCCTCAAAAGAAAAGAAAAGAATTTGTTTACGAAATTCATTTGAATGTGTGTAGTATATATATACTATATATATATATGGATGAGTCGAGTATATATCATGAGTAACGACACACACGGTAAGAAAGAGATATGGACACAGACAACTGGGCTTAAAGTGAAAGAGAGCAGGAAAACGGAGATGAGATAGATATACATATTGAAACAGCATTGTGTGGATGATTTTCATTCCAACCTTTTCTTTCAGCGGTAAATTGTGCATGTGTTAAATTAATTCCCCCTTATCGGTGGTTTATTACATATAAGGAGTATGTTTTATGACCTCACGGGGTAGGTTAGGCGCTGAGCAGAGACTATCTGCGAGGACTGATTAGATGATGGTAGTCGGGGCGACTAGGTGGGTGTGTGATAGCAGGTGTAAGATGTGGGTTGGTCGTGTCATATGATGAGGCTTTTATTAGTCCAGAAGGGAACTCACTCATCGACGATAAACGCATGTCTATAATGAAAGTTACAGTATTTAACGATTTTTAAACTCTGGAGTCTTATTAGCAGAGAGTTTATATGTTGATGTTCTAGCAAAAGTGGCACTGCACAGGAACTTGAGGTCACCGACTTTTATGGGCTCCTTTTTATCGCTGCTCGAGTAATTGTCTCGCGCGCACTCGCATGCTCACATGTGCGCCAGTCATGTAAATTTTCACACATTTGTAAGAAATAGTTGAAAAAAAAAAAAAAGAAAAAAAAAAAGAAGATATATGTGTGTGTGTGGTTATATATATATTCTAGACGACACGGCACGTATAACGAGCGATACGAAATATGATTACGTATGCATATAACTGGACATAAGCAGATATTAGTATAGTCGAGTGCTTGTTGCCGCGCATGGACTTAACTACTGAGAAGATAACACAGCGAAGAAGTGGATGCCGAATTTCGAAACGATTACCAATGATTACAAAATGCAGAATTCAGTGGGTGATATCGACTGCTATTTCAGTAGTAATGGATTCTGCCGACACCTAACGTTTGCTAATTACACCACGATGGAATGCACTTACGAATACAAATGTGTTGTGTGTGGTGGTGTTTAATGTGTGTTGGTGTGTGTGTTAATGTGTGTATTCGAGGCAAACATTATGTGCCTTTATAAATGTAGAGTATTCACCAGCATGTACCACAAGTTAAGGGACTGTGACTCAAAGGTCACCAAATTATGGGGCTCCAGCGAGGATCGACTCGCTAAATCAGATAACGAAGATTGTGTGCGTCAATAGTATTTTCTGGGAAGACGAACATAGTTTATAACATAGATACTCTCTACTTAGGCTTCTTATATATTGATATATTAATGCTTTGATAGATAGCGGATAGGCTCAGGGTCAGCGACGGAACCAAGCTCAAACAGACTAGTGGATCATGTGCATATTCTGTCGCTGCCGGAAAGACGTACTCTCCAAGGAGAGAGGTGAAATGTAGGAGAGGAAGCACCGGGGTGAGTACTTAAGTTTTAAGGGAAGATATGTGAGGATGAACTTCACCGGTCGCGTGGTAGATCACTCTTTATGTTGTTGGACTAGTGGGCTTACCACGGTTGTCTAAGGTACATGGAGAACTCACTAAGGTTTCTACGGAGGGCTATGTATTTCTTCGATCTACGCTGTCTTCGTGGAACAGATGGAACGGCGAAGCATGATTAAGGTCGGCGGATAATACGCACACGATCGATATTCAAATCTTCCTGTAGGGCAAGAATATAGAGGTACGTGCTTGCATGTGTAGGCATCATATTGCTTTGTTGTTAAGGGGAAGGGAACTCAATTGAAATCGGTAGGAGAATAAGCATGGCCTACCCAAAATGAAAATCACTCTCGGTGTTACAGTTTTGTTTTATTGTCTGTCTGCGTATCACATCTCCTCTATAGCATTAGTCTCTCATTTAACACAACCATATAATTTTATAATTATATATATTAAGGACCTACGCATGAGTGCTACCTACGGTTTTTCCTCAATAGAGTTAATATATATATACTATATATATATATATTATATATAGGTATGTATTAATGCCAGTTAACCGTACTAGATGGACTGGGGTCACCTGATGGATTGTCGTGCGAATTAGCACACTATGAGGGCGCAGGGTAGGAGAGAATGGATGTCAGGTGCTGGCTAGTGAAGTATGACATGGGAAACACATCGTAACTGCACAATGCGTTCGTGCATACAGTGGGTAATTCTTAAGGGTTGCATACCGACAAGTTGGTTTTTGCGCTTAAAAGTTGGCGATCTACAACGCCTAGATCAAGATATATGGTGACGACCGCTTGCGGCATCCGGTCCGTCCGGGGTTGAGAAGATAGTAAGATGCCGCATGCAATAGGTATAGTACACGGTGTCCGTCGGTACACATAACTTTGAAAATGACCAATGAAGGTCGAAAGTACAAATACCCGGGATATAATACAGTAATATGGGATATTATATGATATAGACTTTCATCATATTTTGCAAACATCCCGCTCCGAGACATGAAAGGGTTGAATAAATAATTCAACTCTAAATCCTTGTCAGTCATCATTAAAGATATGCTTACAAGGATTTTAATGAAAATATGCCTACAAGAGAAATTTGGCCTGCTGTGCAGTAATAAGTAGGGCGAAACTAGCTTCTTTATAACACTATGGTTAGGCAACCAATCTGTAGGGACTCTGAACTGAAACTGTTTAGACTGTTTACCTGGTTGTCACATCCACTCATGTGGCGGAGTTGGTAATATGGTGGCACGCAAATGAAGGATATATTAATATATGTATATAATTATATACTAATATATGCCATTGAGGAGATGCTCCGCACAGAGTTGTTACTCATGTTCTAGTGTTACTCACGGCGCACAGACTATCATGCAATCTGGGATGCCTCTCACGGAACATTATCATATAGTTTGCAGCGACGTTTGTAGTTTGGATATGATCAGAGTGTCTTTGTTTGCTTCAGAAGCGGACTCGTGCTATATGTAATCTGGATCGTTATATATGATCACCCGGGAGGAAGCTGCTTAATGGGGACTTGTAAGCTCGGAACCTTAACACGGGTGAGAGTGCGAATCGCAAGTTAGAAGTTTTTCAAATGAAAGTAGTATTATGATATTACGAGGCTGAATATTCAATATTAGATTAAGAGCGCTTTGAATCTTCAAAACTAGAAGAATGTTTATGGAGCAACATTTGAAACAAGAGGCGAGGTAATACATCGAAAAATAGAACAACCTGAAAACTTAACTGGGGCTTTCACTCTCCCTTTTCATGGCTAAAGTTTTCCAGCTAAATTGCCTCACACTCATTTATATCATACACTCGTGTGTAATATGTGTAGATCAATGTATTATTGCTGCTCGATTTAAGTCTGCTAATGGATCTATTGTACTCATTGGATCGACACACTATTGAGAATCATATATAACGAGCTCGCAAGAGACTCGGGTAATTCAGGAAAAGAGCAACAAATATTCACTATTGGACTCATTTTTATTTCTTTAATATCAATATGCAAATTAGCCTTCCCGTTCACAATGTAAACTGCTATTTTGTTGTATATATGAATACAATTACATGTTATTAATATATAGATACCGTCAACAGTATTAATAATGTAAAACAATTTTATTAACAATTGAGGTTTTAATGAAAAAATCATGGAGAATGGGGCGTAAATAACAAAGGGAATTGTGACTTGAGTAGTGATATAGTTTCGATTGTAGACAGAAAAACACACAATCCCCATCATAATAATACATATATATGTGTGTGTGTGCATATATATATATATATATATATATATATATATATATATAATGTAGGCTCAAGAGTGCTCAATATCGGCCATTGAGCATATCTAGAACTAAGTCTCGATAGCGATAGTTATTCACCTATGTGATTGACCCAAATAACCCAAAAGTTGTACTTTTCTGCCTGCAAATAGATAAAAATCTATGGTACACCATACAGTAAAATCAATTGGCACCCTTGCTTCTCCAGCAGTGCCCAGCATGTCTTATTCGTCTCACTCGGATGCTTTGTATTATAGGGGACAGGTGGTCGTACAGTTTCTTTCTTGTAGGGTGCTGTCTCCGCAATTTGTTCATTATCACGCGCAGCATTCTTGTACAGTTGCCAACTACCTTGTTCTCTAGCCGTCTCGTTGGGGCCCAAGCAGTACAGCCATACAGTAGCACTGATACAACTAGAACTCATAGTCTAATGATCGCATTGGCGAAAAATAGATCTACATTTCTCTGTCTCTGTCTCTCTCTCTCTCTCTCTCTCTCTCTATATATATATTATATATATATAAAAAGGTCCGAAAAATGTATTATGTTCTCAGAAAATTTTTGTTAATTCTTTTTATCTTACATATGCGACACGTGTTTCTGATCTGTTGTTTTCTTCAGGCATTGAGTTATCATTTTGGCAGAATATGTCCGATATTTGATAACTTGTTTCTGCAACTTTTCTATTATAACCAGAAACACGTGTCGCATATGTAAGATAAAAAGAATTTTAAAAATTTTCTGAGAACATAATACATTTTGTGGACCTTCTTTTTTTATAAAATATTAAATTTTCTCCCGTTGGAACCAGAACAACGTTATATAATATATATATATATATATATATATATATATATATATATATATCGTATAGGCGAGATAAAAGAGAGATAAGAATCTTTACCATAACTTATACAAAGAGCATGCGTGAAGAAAATAACATGACTTATTTTTTTTATAGAATAGTGCTTTGTTTTGCTCGGACATCTGAATTGTATTGGATCCCTAGGATATAACAGAATAATGAATATTGATTATCAAGAGATTGGCATCCCCTCTCCAATCAACAATATATTTCTTACTGCCTAGTTGTCAGTATATTCATATTCTTATAAAATCAACAGCTCCAACACAATCTATCTATCTATCTATCTATCTATCTATTCTATATATCTATCTATCGTTTAAATAGCACCACTATTGTTTTTTACAAAAATAGCTTTGGAATTAACACACGAAGGTTGATATGCCATTAAACAAAGAAATAAACTACTTATGTATTCGTGCTATATCTATATCAAACTATTCATATCTATCTATCTATCTTTACTTTTGATATATTCGTAAGTATGTATTTATGCATGTATCTATCTTTCTATCTATCTATCTTTACTTTTGATATATTCGTAAGTATGTATTTATGCTCTATCTATCTATCTATCTATCTATCTATTTTTACTTTTGGTATATTCGTAAGTATGTATTTATGCATCTATCTATCTATCATCATATCATCTATTATCTATCTATTTATCTATCATTACTACAATCTATCCTTTTTATATATCCTTGTAAGCTATTCACATGTACGTATATATGTATATATATGTGTATAAATCAATCAATCAATCTATCTATCTATCCATCTATCTATATGCTGCAGATCCACAAACTTTGTGGATCTGCAGCAGGTTTGATGAGTCATTTGAGGGCTCACACAAGGAAGGGTTCTGGTAGTGGAGTTGTGGGATTGTGAGGGACGGCAATGATCTGTAAAGATTATGCTATTGCCATGTATATATGTGTGTATCAATCAATCAAACAATCAATCTATCTATCATCATCATCTATTTATCTATCTATTTATCTATCATTACTACAATCTATCCTTTTTATATATCCTTGTTAAGCTATTCACATGTACGTATGTATGTATATATGTATATATATGTGTATCAATCAATCAATCAATCTATCTATCCATATGCTGCAGATCCACAAAGTTTGTGGATCTGCTGCCGGTTTGATGAGTCATTTGAGAGCTCACGCAAGGAAGGGTTCTGGTGGTGGAGTTGTGGGATTGTGAGGGACGGCAATGATCTGTAAAGATTATGCTATTGCCATGTATATATGTGTGTATCAATCAATCAAACAATCAATCTATCTATCCATCTATCTATATGCTGCAGATCCACAAACTTGTGGATCTGCAGCAGGTTTGATGAGTCATTTGAGGCTCACGCAAGGAAGGGTTCTGGTGGTGGAGTTGTGGATTGTGAGGGACGGCAATGATCTGTAAAGATTATGCTATTGCCATGTATATATGTGTGTATCAATCAATCAAACAATCAATCTATCTATCCATCTATCTATATGCTGCAGATCCACAAACTTTGTGGATCTGCAGCCGGTTTGATGAGTCATTTGAGAGCTCACGCAAGGAAGGGTTCTGGTGGTGGAGTTGTGGGATTGTGAGGGACGGCAATGATCTGTAAAGATTATGCTATTGCCATGTATATATGTGTGAATCAAACAATCAATCTATCTATCCATCTATCTATATGCTGCAGATCCACAAACTTTGTGGATCTGCAGCAGGTTTGATGAGTCATTTGAGGGCTCATGCAAGGAAGGGTTCTGGTTGTGGGATTGTGAGGGACGGCAATGATCTGTAAAGATTATGCTATTGCCATGTATATATGTGTGTATCAATCAATCAAACAATCAATCTATCTATCATCATCATCTATTTATCTATCTATTTATCTATCATTACTACGATCTATCCTTTTTATATATCCTTGTAAAGCTATCCACATGTACGTATGTATGTATATATGTATATATATGTGTATCAATCAATCTATCCATCAATCTATCTATCCATCTATCTATCTGCCACACAAGAACACTACTTTGCATATGGTATAAGACAAGACGATGTTACCCCAGCAGAAGTAATATTAGCAACATTGTTAATAAGTCACTGGAAAACATGCACGTCAACTGATTAACAGAAGTCTACTTTATATGTATATATAATCAATAATATACATTGAATAAATAAACGGATCGATAGCAAATAATATGAACATATTGATTAACTAAAAAAAAAAGATACAGATTGATTTGATAACTTGAGTAGAAACCAAGTAGATCGATAATTTGGATAGTGTTGAGTTCTGAGAAATAAGTTTACACATTAGTGTTTGAAAAAAAAAAAAAAAAAACAAAAACAAACAAAACAAACAAAAACAAACATCTGATAACGACAAAGAAAGGGGAGAGATAACAGGGATATAACAGAAAGTATATGAAAAGAAGAAAAAAGAAGGAAGGTAGGTATAAAATATTGACGAAGAAGAAGAAGAAGAATAAGAAGGGTTAATTTATCGATTTTAAGTGTATGTCAAACTATCTAGGGTTATTTTAAGCTAAGAAGTTAGGAAATGTGGTTCATTGTACGTTTATATTTCTTGTGCAGTTATTTCCAAAGAAGAAGAAGAAGAAGAAGAAGAAGAAGAAAAAAAAAAGAAGAAGAAGAAGAAGAAGAAGAAGAAAAAAGAAGAAGAAGAAGAAGAAGAAGAAGAAGAAGAAGAAGAAGAAGAAGAAGAAAGAAGAAGAAGAAGAAGAAGTGGTGTCAGCTCGTAGAGGTTTATTTTATGCTAAAACGTTAGGGAATGACGTTCAATATCAGGATGCAACACAAGCTCGATTTTTCAGCGTGATAATGCTAGTTTGATTTAATAGTTTTCCTTCTCCTAGACCATTTGCAGTAGAAAGGCTAAATAGTCCAGTATGCACTACTATTTATCCATAGCATATATATATATATATATATATATACATATATTTACTTAACTCATTTAATCCAACATGTTTACTGATATGCAAATAAAACGTGTATTTTACCAGCACTACAATGCAACTTTTACTCGTAGTCAGTATTGAGATTAATGCACTCGACTGATCGGTGCAAAAGGATTAGTATGATGGATATATTTATGTATGTATGTATGTATGTATGTATCCGTCTATCTATCTATTATCTATCTATCCTTGTTTCTTCCTATGTTGATTTTTCTTTTCTTTCTGTCTCTCCCTTTCAATGTATCTATCTATCCTTATTTCTTCCTATCTATGTTGATTTTTCTTTTCTCTCTTTCTGTCTCTCCCTTTCTATCTATCACAGTCAATCTCTATCTATCTATCTATCTATCTGCATCAAAAGTGCACTACATACCAGGGAAAAATTTGGCGTTAATTGTTTTTTTGGTCGGTTGATTTGGGACCAACTTTCCGATATCCCAATCCACGTAGCCAATTTAAAGGAACATCAAATTTGGAAGTTCAATTTCCACTGCCCCATTGTTGCCGTCTATTATTTTGAATCAAAGCTTTAATGTTGTCTTCTGTTGTTGTCAAGGCTTGATATCTATCTCTCTATCTCTCTATCTATGCGTTTCATATCGTGTAAAGTTTTTAAGTGCCATCCTTGGCCAGTTGAAAAGGGCTTAAAGAAAGTCCTATGTTATGGAATCCTTTGGTGATCCTTTCGTAAGCGTATAAGTCCTATCCTGCGTATTGGTAAAAGTCCAGTGATTTAATCCTATGTCGATGTCCATGAATGGTAGCAAAATTATGACCAGTAGGGTCAGTTAAGTATTGTATCAGCCTCAGAATACTGACAGTGATTGGCCAAGGAATAGATCATATGATCTAGCCCAGTCTATAAGTAGAAGCGGGGATCCATCACACACCTTATATCTAAAAATATCTCAACATATCGAACTATCTATTTTACCCTCCCCATATCTATCTACCAATCTCTCTGTCCATTTGATTATGTACATAAATGTCTAAGTTATACGCGAATACCTATCTATCTATCTATCCATGCATGTATTTATCTATTTGTATATATATATATATATATGCTACCTTTTCTATATCTTTATATATATATATATATATATATATATTGTAATCGCTGTCTTACCTTTCTGAATTTTGCATCAACTAACCATTGTGACCATCTTCACCGGTAAGTCACCTTTTGCAAAATAACACACACACACACACACACACACATATATATATATATATATATATATATATATATATATATATATATATATATATATATATATACGCATTTCATAAATGCAGATGTAGTTGAAATCATTTTTCCTACTTATAGATCACAAAATATATGTGCCTATAAATCTAGATATATTTTTCTATACATACATCAACATTTATCTATACAGATATATAAGATTATGCATGCGCACTTATATCTATATACATTATTTGTTCACAGGTAAATACGCACATGATAATATGGGAAGTACGTAGGTATTTTTATTGAGATAAACATCTCAGCACGGATCTGAGCTCTGCTTCGATACAGCCAGATCCGCCTAATGTTCTTGGTTTTAAAAATAGCGTTTCTTAATAATTCTTAACAGGATTGGCGATCTCCGAAAATTACAGCGTCTCTTATTAGTCAGCGTGAAAGTGGCGGGAAACTGAAGGGAGATCTGTAAAGATAAGTAAATAGGTTGGCAGAAAGTGAAAACAATAAATTATAATCTGAATAGGAAAAAGCGAGGAAAGCTGAGACGGAGTTGCTTGTGAGAAATATATGATTGAGAAAGATTAGAATTAGAGAAAGGTATAAAAAAAAATCTAAAGAAGAGGAAATGTAAGGAGGGATAGGTAAATAGATAGATATGAACATAATGAGATAGCTAGAGAGATATAGGGATATGAATATGAGGTAGATTGATACAGATAGAATAAGGTATATATATATATATATATATATATATATATATCTTATTATAATGGAGAGTTGTGTGTTTTTCTGTCTGTAACCGAAACTATATTACTACACAAGTCACAATTCCTTTCGTTATTTACATCATTCTCTATGATTTTATTTATATTTAAACCTCAATTATTAATAAAATTGCTTCACCTTTTTATTAGTGTTTTCCATATCTACATACAAATAACATGCAATTGTATTTATATATACAACAAATAGCGGTTTACAGTGTGAATGGGAAGGCTAATTTGCATATTGATATTAAAAATGTGATTTTATTAAATATGTGCTTAGTATTATTGATTTCTAATTCTTTGGTTTTATTTTAATGAATATAAGCAAAAATCTCTTCAATGAATCTTAAATGAAATCCATTAACAAGAAAAAATAACTGTCATTTTATTCTTTATTTCCTAATTTAACTAAATAGTTAAATAAGTAAAATTCAGCAATGAAAGACGGGAGTGATGGAAAAATAAGTTTCATTTCTATTTTTCTATTATACCCCCACTCTGTTACATTTTTTTTTTATCTGCCTTCTTATTAGACTTTCTAATTTAATACGATATTTCATTACATTAAAACTTAAATATTTGCACCGGAGGGTGCATATATTTGCTAGTATATATAAAAAATATATATATATATATATATATAGTTTGTGTGTGTGTGTGTGTGCATCAAAGTATAAAAATAGAATGAGATAGATAGGAAGAGAATCATATATATATATACATATATATGTGTGTGTATGTATATATATATATATATATATATATATATATATATATATATATATATATATATAGATAGATAGATAGATAGATATAGATGGATAGATGGACAAGGATTACAAACCAGAGTTGGATATTAATAATTAGGGGTGGGGGTTGGTTGATGTTATTAAACATGTAGGTTTTGCCTTGCACATACACACACACACACAAACATCACACACACACATCTCGCTCTCTCTCTCTCTCTCTCTCTCTCTATATATATATATATATATATGTATGTATATATATGCTTATATTATACCATGTTAATTTGATATCTTATAATAGATTCGATACCTGTCTGTCTGTAATCGAAACTACGTCACTGTTTGTGTCACAGCACCTTCAGAAATTCCATAAGTTTATCAACGAATATATATATATATATATATATATATATATTATATATTATATATATATATATATATATATATATAGATAGATAGATAGCTATAGACCGATCAGGTAAGTAGTGAGAAAAGCCAATGAAAAATATCGAAGACAACAGACAAGAAAGGAAATAAATAAATAAATTGTAATGGTTTCCAGAGAAAGACTTGTGAGGAAAAAAAGATTCAGAGAGAGAGAGAGAGAGAGAGAGAGAGAGAGAGAGAGAGAGAGAGAGAGAGAGAGAGAGAGAGAGAGAGAGAAGAGGAGACAAAAAAGGAAGAAGAAAAGAAAGAGAAAATCTAAAATCAAACAACCATTACTTTTCCTCCCCTTCACGCGTTTCATTTACTTATTCCATGAAATAATATATGACACTTCGCGTTTAACCAAAAGTTGAGCGGAAGTTACGCCGTACTTCCGGCGGGAAGACGATGAGAAGCTAAAAAAAAAAAAATAATAATAAAAAAAGAAAGAAAAAGAAAGAAGAAGTAGAGGAAGAAAAAGAAAAGAATTCCCTGCAAAACTCTACAAACTTTTGCTAGAAAAACGCAAACAAGACAATGGCCAATTGCAGCGTGTGCTGGATATTTGAGAGCTGCTCAAACAACAAGCAAGACCTGACATAAAAAAATGAATAAAATAAAATGGAATAAATAAATGAAAAAAAAAAAAATCACAGTTAAAAGAAATGCGTCAAGATTAGTTTACATATCGATGAAGGCCTGAGAAAAATTGATTTTTTTTCTTCTCGTGTTTTATACTGTGAAGATATCACTTTGCTTTTAATGAATTTTGTCTGGTGTAGCCAGTGAAAGAAAGGATGCTTGGTTTGTATGTGCGTGTGATATTCAACGACAATTAGTAGGAATGGTCTAGCATAAGCGGTGCGTGGGTGAAAGAATTTTCACTATTAAAGGCCACATTGAAATTTATTGTCTATTAATGGTCTTATTAGAGAACAATACATTTCTATTATATATACTAGCAAAATAAAAACGGCCTCCGGGCGATGTAAAATAGATTTTTGAAACATATTGCCTGGGGAGTGGGAGTTCAATGTCAGCGAGTTTGTACCCTAAGTAAGTAAAATCATAAAATTCATTAAAGGATTGAAAAAATAAAACAATTTGAAATGTAAACTTTAAATATATATTAAAATAAAACAAACTATATATAGATATATAATACCAATCATGTATTTATTAAAACTTGTTTTAAAAAACAATGAGAACTGTCTAATGTTGCATGTTCAAATTTTGAGTGTATTTATTCTATGTTATGACGATTTTGAGTAATGTGACGTAAGCAGTGACGTAGTTTTTGTTACAGAAAATAACCGGAAGCGAATCTCCATTATTAATATATATATATATATATGCTTAATTGGAGTCGGACCTAATTTTGAAAATTAATTAATTAATAATGAATTAGGCGGGAATACCTATTAAATGTATGGCTAAACAAATCGAGAAAAATCAATCTCTGTATGTACATTTCGGCCTATTAGGCCTCATATATATATATATATATAGTTGTAAAAGTTGTAGAAAAGCTTTTTCTCTACCACGGTTTCGGTGTTCTAAGTACACCGTCTTCAGAAGAACTAAGCAAATCTATGTGGCTAATTTAATATATACTAACCTGTTTAAGATCATTTTATGTCTTTTAAAAGCAAGTTAACTTTTGTCTCTAAAGCTTGTTCCTTTGAAGCTAGTGTTTAGTCCACCCTATGTTGACAGGCAAAAGTGATTAATGATTCTATCTATCAGCCATGCTGCTCCCTATCTGTTGTACCGGCCGTTCCTACAGTGGAGAACATGCACCGGTTCTCACTATAAATAGTGAGACACCGAGTGGAAAGGAGCACTGTTCCCGTTAACGACAAGCTAGTCGTACATGTACCATTAATTGTAAGCACACTTATCTTATTTTACCCCATCTCGACTTGACTTCTTTTTACTGTTGGGACTAACATCACAACACTATCCTATTTTTTTTTATTGCTCCTTTTTTATTTACTTCTTGTTGGATTACAATGATTACATGGTAGTAACTTGTTGATGAATATATATATATATATATATATATATATATATATATATATATATATGAGGTTAAGTAAACAAACAAATGTGTTTATTTTTTATATGGCTTTAAGCCGACAATTTTTGGAGGATATGTGCTTAATTGAAGTCATACCTAATTCTGAAAGTTAATTAGTTAATAATTAATGAATTTAGGCGGGCATTAGTTTAATGGGAAAATAAATAAATAATTTGGGTTCTGTTTTTTCTGGGTCACCCGGTAATATGTTTTAATTTTCTGACCGATTTGCAAGTTTAGCCAAGATTATGATTTAACGTAATACAAGTTCTTGCCTAGAAAAATACAGAGTCGCTTTAACACTACTTTGCAGTGGCCAATCTATATTTGTATGTCTTTCCATCTAAACAGCACGGTACTTCTATTTATACCAGATGGAGGTCGGCCATTTTTGTCCTCTGGCGATCGGTGTTCAAAATCTACTGTCGGCAGCGACACTTTATTCATATAAGACACTTAGATATCGGCGAGATCTTAGAAAACAGATTTTCTTTTTGATGTTGGTTGGTTGTTATGTTTTTTACGACATACCAACCCTTTTCGGGTTATTTAATGTCGAATTAACTCATTTTGATATTGGTTGTACTTACAATACCTGCTAAGTATTGAACAGGCTCATTGCTGTTTAACTTTGGTGATCTTGCTTTGGTTGGTTGACTGTTTTGTTTTACGGCATATCAACACTTTCCGGGTCATTTAATGTCGAATTAACTCATTTTGGCATTATCTGCGTTATTCGGACTATTGTTCTCATCTTCATTGTTATCTGTACAACGTTTCGGCCGATGTGCCTTCCTAAGTCCGAACAGAAGGTTTCCGAGTCCGTCAAGAAATACCCGAAGAAGGCCGGAGGGCACATCGACCGAAACGTTGTATAGATAACAATGAAGATGAGGACAATAGTCCGAATAACTCAGATAATACCAATCATCAAGCCTCATCTCAAACATTCAGAGAAATAGTAACTCATTTTGATAACAATACCTGCTATTGCAAGGTCACCCACCTAAGTATTGAACAGGCTCATACTCTTTTTGGTGTAAAATCAAATGCTTATAAAATCAAACAGCAAGCTTGGGAAAAAGAAGCATCTAATTAAAAGATAAAGCTGTTACTCCCCCTTTTTTATTTTCATAAAAATGTTCTAATTGTAGGTTTTGAGTTAAGCGAATGTCGTTAAAAGAATCACTTATTCAGCATGAGAAAATACTTGTTTACAGACGGTCGAATGAAAGAAATGAATAAAGAAAGAAAGAAAGAAGGAAAAAAGAAAGAAAAGAAAGAAAGAAAGAAAGAACGAATTGAAATAGAATAGAAATAAAAGGACGTTTCGCTTTCCAGAATCCACCAGTTGTAGCGCCATTTCTCTTTGGTGTCAATACTCTGCATTATCTGACGCAGTCATTAGTGACACTTTTCCTGCATGGAGCGCAAACACCTCCGGCGAGGTTATAATTACTTTTGAATTCGTTTATTTGCGCGACAACTCACCAGCTTACTTGCTACCAATCTCCGTCAGGCGAGGCGCTCTGATACCATTTCACTGCCATCTTGAAAAGGTATACGGGAACGCGCATCTATCTATCTATCTATGTGTGTGTGTTCGTATCTATCTATCTATCTATCTATCTATCTATCTATATCATTCTGTACATATATGTCTAAGGTATATGCGAATACGAACCCATCTATCTATCTATCTATCTATCAGTGTATGTGTATGTGTGTGTGTGTGTATGTGTGTGTTCATATTTATCTATCTATCTATCTATATCATTCTGTACATATATGTCTAAGGTATATGCGAATACGAACCCATCTATCTATCTATCTATTTATCTATCAATCTATGTGTGTGCGTGTGTGTGTGTGTGTGTGTTCATATCTATCTATCTATGTCATTTTGTACATATATGTCTAAGGTATATGCGAATACAAACCCAATTATCTATTTATCTATCTATTATGTATTTTTCTGTGTATGCGTGCGTGTGTGTTCATATCTATCTATCAATGTCAGTCCGTACATATATGTATATCTACCGATCTAAGCCATTCTGTACATATCTATCTATCTATCTCGGCGTATTCATACATGTCTAACGTATACGCGAATACGAATCTATCTATCTATCTATCTATCTATCTATCTCTATATTCATATATGTCTAACGTATACGCGAATACGAATCTATCTATCTATCTATCTATCTTATTACGAATCTATCTATCTTGTCAATCTTGGTTCCTATTTATCTGTAAAACTTCATATATTCATCTTTTTCTCTCCCCCTTCTCTATCAATTTATTCATGTTGATATTTATCTATCAAACTTCATAGTCCCTTTCATTCTATGCACGCGGGCCAGCTGAAAAGTTCATAGACGGACCAAGACACTCGCATAGAATATGACTAAATACGTTTTATTTTTCAACGGAGTTCCCCTTCCGGCCAATGCACCTTTTCTATCTGTGTTGCAATGCTTGGATCTCATTGGTGAACAAGATCATCAACAGCAGATGTGACGTCATCGTATGAACTTTTCAGCCTATGAAATTTTCAGTTCACCCTCGTATGTATGTATGTATGTTTCCTCATTTGAGGGCTCATGCAAGGAAAGGTTCTGGTAGAGGAGTTATGGGATTGTGAGGGACGGCGATGATCTGTAAAGATTATGCTATTGCTATGTTTCCTATATATCTGTCAAACGATTCATATCTATCTATCTATATGTCTGTCAATTTTGGTTCCTAATCATCTGTTAAACTTCATATCTATCTATCTATGTATCTATTCTTCTCATATATCTATGTGAAACTATTCACATCTCTCTCTCTCTCTCTCTCCTCTCTCTCTCTCTCTCATATGTCTATGTAAAACTATTCACATATCTCTCTCTCTATATCTATCTATCTATGTATCTATTCTTCTCATATATCTATGTCAAACTATTCACATCTCCCTCTCTTTCTCTATCAATCTATCTATGTATATATTCTTCTCATATATCTATGTGAAACTATTCAAATCTCTCTCTCTTTCTCTCTCTCTATTCTTCTCATATATCTATGTAAAACTATTCACATCTCTCTCTCTCTATTCTTCTCATATATCTATGTAAAACTATTCACATCTCTCTCTCTCTCTTTATCTATCTATGTATATGTTCTTCTCATATATCTATGTCAAACTATTCACATATCTCTCTATCTATCTATGTATCTATTCTTCTCATATATCTGTCAGACTATTCACATCTCTCTTTCTTTCTCTCTCTCTCTCTCTCTCTCTCTCTCTCTCCATTGTTTTCCCGTCAAGTATTTTGAAGATGGTGACAAAGTAATTTTCTATACATCTGTATGCGTGGAGAATTCTGCCGTGCGTTTCTGTGCGTGTGTTTTTGAGTTCTGTTTAAAGATGGCGTCTCTGAAACCAGGTGTTCATCTGCATCTTTGGGTAGTAATTGCACAATCAGCAGAAGAAGTTAACAATCAGGAAGAAAGCAAACACGTTAAGGCGTAGAGTGCATTCCTTCTGTAACTATACGTTTTAAACGACCAAGGAAGATATAAAATAAGGAAAGGGGAAGGATGGGGAGTGGGATGAGGAGAGGGAGAAATGTAAACTGTGGGTAGAGGGGGTAGGAGTGAGGCGGGTCTTTATAAAAGTGGAAGCACAGGAGTAGAAGAGAGTAGAGAAAGAGGAGGAAGGAGAGGAGAAAGAGAGGGGGAAATAATGACAGTGAGAATATACGACTAATACATGTGAACTGTTATTAGAGAGAAGTAGAAAAGGAAGAAAAAGAAAACAGAAAAAGACTAAAGGAAGAACTATGAAAAGAAGGTGAAAAAGAAAAGAAATCGAGAAAAAGGAAAGAGAAGACAAAGGCGAATAAGAGGGAAAGAAGACCGAGAAAAAGAAGGAAAAAAAGAGAGAAATAAGAAAGGGAAAAGGGAAGAAGAAAAAGAAGGAAGGAAGAACTATGAAAAAGATGAGAAAAGGGAACGAAAACGAGAAAAAGGAAAGAGAAAAGGAAGACTAATAAAAGGAAAAGAAGACCGAGGAAAGGGAGGAAAAAAGAGAGAAAGAAAGGAAAAACTAGGAAAAAGAGGAAAAGGAGTAAAAAGAAACGGGAAAAGAGAAAGAAAAACACGAAAGAAAGAAGAAGAAAAAGAAATAAGGGGAGGAAAGGAACATCAAAGAAAAAGAGGGAAATAGATGAAAAAGAAAGAGAAAATGGAGGCAAAAATGAAGAAAAGAAAAAGGAGAAAAGAAAGAAAGGAAAAATAAGAAGGGGGAAAAAGAAAGGAGAAAAGGAAGAAAAAAAGGATGGAAAAAGAGGGAAAAGGGAGAAAAAGGAAAGACAAAAGGAAGAAAAACAGCGAAAAAGAAGAAGAAAAGGAAGGAAAAATAGAGAGAAATAAGGAAGAAAAAAGGGAATGAGCAAAGAAAGGAAGAAATAACATTCAAAAGGGCGAAGGAAAAGTAAAAAAAAAAAAAAAAAAAAAACGAGAAAAAGGAAAGGGGAAAGAAATAAGAAAGAGAAAAGGGAAGGAGAAAAATTTAGAAATAAGATCGTGATAATGGAAAGAGAAATGAGAGATAAAAAGGAAAGAGAAAAGAACTGCAAAAAAATGAGGAAAAGAAGAACTAGAAAAGGAAGGAGAAAAAGAGACTAGAAGAACCAGTTGGTGTAACATAAACGTTGGTAAAAGAAAGACAGTCTTTCGAAATATCAGGAATATAAACTTAGTACATTAAAATCCAACTTTGTTTTTTATTTATTTTCACGCTTCGAATATCAACCAAAAAATTATTTTCCCATGAATATATATATATATATATATATATATATATATATATATATATAGAGAGAGAGAGAGAGAGAGAGAGAGAGAGAAATGGATGGATGGATAGACAGATAGATAGATAGATAGATAGATAGAGACACAGAGAGAGAAATAGATAGATATATTATCTTCCTTACCCAATTTAATGAAAGTGTTTTTGAGTAGAAATTTTCGGTCTCTCGATTAAACATATTTTTTATGTTCTACACACGTTGCCTGATATTGCCTTATGACAAATTTAAGCTCAGTAAATATCAATATCTGTAAGTGTAATGGTAAACAAGCTACTCGCACCAGAAAACTGAGCCAACCATCCAATAGATTTGTAATGAACGTAGATTTGCTTTTGTTTGAACAGAAGGCGTTTAGAAGTTAAGGTGACTTTTTCGTTGTTGTTGTTCACAATTATAAACTGAATATTTTTCCTTGATTTGTTTGAGTGATTCTGCGCATGCGCAGTTTTTTTTTAATAATAATGTACTTCACAATTTATAGAAAGCATTTTATATACATATATATATATATATATATATATATATATATATAGTGTGAGTGTGTGTTTAGACGGTAAATTTTATTGTATGCATATTTTATTACAGATAGGCGACAAGGATTGAGAGTCAATTTTTTTTTTATTGACCTTTTCATGTTCTCGCGCGAGATGTCGCAAATGAGAATAAGGCAGTATAATAATTGTTCAAAATCACTGGTGTTGTATCCTGAATACACAACGATAGATAGAACACTAGTGAGTTGGGACAAATATCTTACACAGAAACACACAGTGACACACAGGCACACATATACATTATATATAGATCCTGGATGCCGCGCAGAGCTGGTCAATGTATGCTTTTTCTGGACGGCCCACGGTGGCGTGCCTATATGATGGCTTCCACAGAAGAAAGTCACTTATGAGTTCTTCCTTGCTTCTCCAGCAGTGTCCGGTGTCTCTTGTTCGCCTTACACGGATGGTTTGTGTGATATAGGGCAGATGGCAAATATATACACACACACACACACACACACACATATATATATATATATATATATCCGGTTATGAAATTAATATTTTCTTTGTAAATATATATAATATATATCTTTATATAATATATATTTTTCATGTTATTATAATTCCTAAAATCAATTTTATATATGTCTTCTACATTTAAGATATATATATATATATATATATATATATATATATATTATATATGCTGACTTTGTATTTTTCAGTGACTTCTTTCACTATGTTTTGTATACTTCAGTTTGTATGCGAGTATTGAAAAGTTATTGCTGCAATGTTTTGGGTCCCACCAATCGTATCTGCATCCCCACTCTCACCTTTCCTCTCTCACTCTCCCTGCTTCCCTCTGCTTCTCTCTCCCTGTCTCCCCGTCCCTCTCACATTCTCCACTCTGCCTCTCTCCACCCCTGTCTCTCCATATATATATATATATATATATATATATGACAATAATTGCTTTCTATTATTTTTTAGTTATGATTTTCGCTTATTTTTCCCATTCGCCATTCGCTTTTCATTTCCCTAACCTAAAGGAAGGTTAATCTGGGAAACTTCATTTTTTTCCTCTTATTATTTCATTTTTTGTGAGCTTACTATTAATACACAATTTATTCAACGGATTTATTCTTTGCTATGAGAAAATATGTAAAGTAGTGCATGCGCATTGGGACGTATTGCAAGCACAAATATTTCTATGCGCGTTACCAAGGTAACAACGGATAAAGGAAAAAAATGCTGGACTCCTACATAAAAAAAATTTAAAAATGCAATAGAATTCAGCAGCGTTTCTTGTTGTATGAAGTAACATCGTTACTGAAGGAAAATAGAAAAAAATTAGCGGGAAATTGTTCTCCGTTCAAGCAGGTTGAAGTTATGTTGGATTAGAAGACGTGCAACGGATTTCACTCTTCTTTATATCCATAATGAAGTCTGTTTCTTGTCGGCAGCAATTTCTATAATTCGCTTCAAACTCATTGCAAGCGCAATAGAGTAAGAATGATAAAGCGAAAAACGAAGATATTTTTCGAAGCAACAGGAGATAAAGGCACTTTTATTTTTACCTCCAAAATGGCGGCACGGCTTCGTTAGTTTCTTTATCTGCGCATGCGTAATATCTAGATGCCGAGTTTAGGTGAGTTAATAGTTTGAACGATTATATTAATGTATGTTCTTCATATGAATGAAGCGGTGAGTACAGATGTGGACTTGCATATTTGAGCCAAGCGTTAAGGCAAATAAACGTTTTAATCTTTCCCATTTGCCAGTTCCAATAATCAATTTATTCATACGACTCTACAAATATGTAATGTCTAAGGTCAGGAATGTCTGCCGTTCAATACAATTATGCGGTTCGGGGTTCAAGTCGAGTTGCCGAACTAATTGGAGCTTTTTTCTAATGTCTTTTTTGTTTTCATATTCCTCATGTAAAGGAAGAGTTTATTTTAGAGATGAACCTTGTTAAACACAATATGTTCTTGCCTGCGTTATTAATTAACCTCTTTTTGCACACCAATTCGAATGATTTGATGGAAAAGTTGCTCGTTTCTCGTGAGGAAAGAGAGCAGATTTGGAACCTACAAAATATACTGTTATATACGTGGGCGTTTAATAATAGATTTGTTCAAAAGGCTTGATGATACGAATTGTATATAGCGTACATACAACACATTTCGAATGTTTTCTAAATGTCTTCAATCTATTGAGGAAAAAAAGGTTACTGAACTGACATATACATTTGTAAGTATTCACTCAATGTCCAATAAGGTCTATTTCAAGACACTTCCTATATATAGAATTTCTATTCTATTCTTATCTATCTATCTATCTATTCTAGTCTGTTTATAAGAATGTCTATATATATGTTCATATGAATGTCTATATCTATCTCAGTCTGTTCTTATCTATCTATCTATCTATCTATCTATATATGTATGTGTGTGTGTGTGTTGTGTGTGAAGAGAAAAATGGAAGTGAATCCGACGGTATGTAATACAGTGAAAACTTTGAAAAAACACAGGTTCAAATAAAATGAGTGGTATTTATTCAGCCAACGCAGCAGTGTTTCAATCTGTTTAGTAGATTTTTGTTGATATAAGGAAAAGTAAAATTTTTATGACAGGATAATAAGATGTCTGTTAT
Source organism: Doryteuthis pealeii (assembly GCA_023376005.1). Lineage (NCBI taxonomy): Eukaryota > Metazoa > Mollusca > Cephalopoda > Myopsida > Loliginidae > Doryteuthis > Doryteuthis pealeii. The sequence continues at coordinate 16,398,460 of CM042158.1, read as the reverse complement.
CGGTTAGTTTACAATGTTTGAATCAATATATATATATTAAATATATATATATATATATATATATATATATATATCCTAGTAGACTCATATGAATATCTCTCTGTCTCAGACTCTTCATCAAGATGCATCTATCTATCTATCTATCTTAATTTCTTCCTATATTTCTTTTCTTTTCTTTCTTTCTATCTCTCCTTCCTATCTATCTATCTTTCTATCTATCTATCTATGTATTTTGCCATCGATGTAGATTTTTTTCTTTGTTTCTCTTTCTTTCTTTCTATTTATTTGTATTATGTGTTTGATCTACACGCACACACACACACACACAACACACACACACACACATATATATATATATATATATATATATATATATATTCTGCATATATCTATAACAATCTTACCTTAACTCGTTCTGTTTGATCACCGGGAACAAGTGACAACCCCTTTGTTACCTCTTCATCATGTCTTATTTCCCTGACCAATGTATATACAATTACTTTACTCTTTGCTAGATTTTCCCACTAGCCGGTGGTTTTTACTTGAACCGTTTCACTTACCGCAGCTGATTTATTATTATTATATTATTATTATTATTATTATTATTATTATTTCTCTTTGCGGGTTTTTCACACCAGCGTTAGCTGATGGTCTTTCTCTGGAGTATGAGTGACAACATCTCTCCTAAAGTCTCCAGGACTCATCTGAGTATTCTAGCCGATTTCAACAGTGCTGTTGTTTAGATGGTTTCAATTTCCCCTCTGATTTCCAGTTCCGCTTGTCTGATTTCTAAACTTTTGATAACCGTTCCCGCTCTCTGGACAGGTTCAAGTATTTGTCTATCTTTTTGTTTTCCTTCATCTTCACTCGGGACGGCAAAATTATTATTATTATTATTATTATTATTAGTTAGTAGTAGTAAAGATACAATCTTCTAATGGATCAGTGAATTTATACATAATATTGGTCGGGTTTAATACACATTTTTGTGATTCAGTACAGTCCCAATGGATCTAACACGCACCTTTACATGAATAATTATTCCAATTCATATGAACACATTAAGCCACATTTTTCTTACAAGTAAATATTGTGACCAATTCTTAAAAAAAAACTTTTGCTATTATTTTGAAGTTGAATAATGGAAGAATGCTTTAATAGAACTGCATAAAACCATATCTGAATTATTTGTTTGACTGTTCGCTCTCGTGGATTTTATTTTATTTCATTGGTTTTTTTTTATCCCTCGGACATTCATCCTTTTCTTTTCATCCTTTCTACATTTTCCTCAACGTCGATCTCGACGCTCGAAAAGTGCCACTCACAGCCTGTAATTTTGGCCAGAAGTGACGGTAATATCCTCCAAGTTTCGCCGTCGATTGACAGTTTGACACACAGTTCAGTTATTCACGGTGAACTGGGCTGAACGGCCATGTTGCAGGTGGCAGAGGAATTCTGGGTATTGCGGGTTCCATGTTGAGATTTTAGCTTCTTTTACTTTTTATTTTGTTTATTTATTTATTCTTTTTTATTTATTTTTATTTTTCATTTTATTTTTACATGAAATCGCTGGCTTTTATTTTATTTTTATCTTTATTTTGGAACAATAGAAGCGGCAAAATTTAAACAGACTTCGCACGCGTAAAGCCACTGACGTTTTTGTCAAGAGAAATAACCTCTAAGCAAATGCATACAATGTTGTACTGAGTTATAATAGAAACTCGTAACCTTACCAAGAATGGGTAAAGAAAACCAGATTGGGTAGAGGGGGAATGAATGTGTTAAAAGGAGAAATAGATTGATTGATTGGTAGATAGATAGATAGAAAGGGAGAGAGAGAGAGAGAGAGAGAGAGAGAGAGAGAGAGAGAGAGAGAGAGAGAGAGAGAGAGAGAGAGAGAGAGAGTGGGGAATACATAGAATCAGAAATAGCTGTAAAATTTGAGACAGAAAAAAACAACATTTTATTTGAAATAATAGAGTAAAATAAGAATTTCTCAAGTATATATATATATATATATATATATATATATATATATATATATATTTTCTTTACAAATTTTTACTATTTGCATTTCACATAGAGCTAATAGGGTAGCGAAGACATGAAGACAATGGCGCTTGGTCTAAGATTCTATTGATGCTTCTATTTAGCAAGAAGTGAAGAATTCGAATTAGCATTTCATAGTTAACAGCTGTCCATGATCATATTGATGCTTCTATTTATGAAGAAGAGAAGGATCCCAATTAGTATTTCATAGTTAATAGCTGTCAATGATTATATTGATCCTTCTACTAAGGACGGAAAGAAGGCATATTAAACATAGTTTAAAAAACCGGTATGCAAATTATTCATACCATATACTATGTAAACATTTATTTCTTAATAATATATAACACACATCGCAGGTTTTTAAACACATTAATAATATCTTAACAGAGATATTGTTAACAAATAAGATGCTAAGTGTTGTGATGTTAGTCCCAACAGTAAAAAGAAGTCAAGTCGAGATGGGGTAAAATAAGACAAGTGTATTTACAATTAATGGTACATGTACGACTAGCTTGTCGTTAACGGGAACAGTCCTCCCTTTCCACTCGGTGTCTCACTATTTATAGTGAGAACCGGTGCATGTTCTCCACTGTAAGAACGGCCGGTACAACACTAAGTAAGATTAAATAATGATTATTTAATAAACATTGAGAATATAATGTAAATAACTAAGGGAATTGGTGGTGACATCGTTTCGTTTATAGACAGGCAGGCACACAATCACCGTTATAATAAAATGTACCGTTTTTGGTTGGCTTAATCTTTTCACACCAACAATGCTTCATGTAAAAACAAAAAAATAAAATAAGTTATCCTTTTTGAGAAGCGAAGTTACTCGGTATTATCTTGGATAAATTGATTAAGACTTTAACCTTATACCCTGTTTGTTATTTTTTGGGAGTCTGAAAAAAAATAATGACTTATATTGCAAAAGAAAAATGAAATACGTCTCGAGTGGTGATTTTTACGAAAACAACAATATTATTCTTATGCTTTTTGTTCGTATTTACAATCGAAAATCAAAGAATTTTATCGTTTCTTCTTTCAAAGACAAAAAAGGGCATTGTTCGTTTTTTGTGTGTATGTGCAAATATTTAGGTCTAAATCAATAAAGTGCCAATTGTTACCCCACCTCTTTTTTTTCTCCACCCAGGAGGTTAAATTCTTCTGAGGAAATGAATAAATAAAATGTTTAAATAAGCCGAGATGTAAAATCTGTGTATCGGATAGTCTTTTTGGAAATACTTCGTAGTCTGGCACAAAGCCAACATCAAAGAATTGTACTTAATATCTTACAAAAATATCGAGCAAATCAAGTCACGTCAGAGAGAGATTACAAAATACTGAGAGAATCGAATAGAAAAATATATATTAACCAGAATTCTCTCTTCCCATATGCCCACATAAAAAAAACTTTTTTCACTGAATTTTTGAGATGAGGCTTTATGATTAATATTATTTGTATTATTCGAACTATTGTCCTCATCTTCATTGTTATCTGTATAATGCCTTTGCTCCAGCTACGGTTAGCGGAATGAGAACAAAATACCCCCGTGGACTGAATAAAGGGTTAGGTTCAAAGTTCCGTGATGGTTTCAAATTACAACAAGAAGGTTCCCGAGTTCGAAAAAAAAAGGTTCCCGAGATGGTTCCCGAGTCCGAGAAGGTTCCAGAGTCCGACAAGAAATACCTGAAGAAGGCTTGAGGGCACATCGGCCGAAACGTTGTACAGATAACAAAGAAGATGAAGACAATAGTCGGTAGGAACCTAGTGCACACACACACACACACACACAAACGCGCGCGCGAATGTACGAGTAAATATATTTACCCTCCGGGCGCAAGTATTTAAGTTTTAATGTAATAAAATATTATATTAAATTAGAAAGGCTAATAAAACTAAATAAGAATGCAGATAAAAAGATTTGAGACAGAGGGGAGTATAATCGAAAAGACAGAACAACTGAAACTCCCGACTTTCATTGCTAAATTTTCCTAATTTAAATATTTAGTTAGAATAGGAAGTAAAGAATAAAATTACAGTTGTTTCTTCTTGTTAATGAATTTCTTTTAGGATTTATTGAAGAGATCTTTTACTAATATTCATTACGATAAAACCAAACAATTAGAAATCAATAATACTAAGCAGATATTTATTAAAACCAAATTTTTAATATCAATATGCAAATTAGCCTTCCCGTTTACACTGTAAACCATTATTAGTATTATGTAGATATGGTCAACAGTATTAATAATGTAAAACAATTTTATTAATAATTGAGGTTTAAATTAAAATAAAATCATGGAGAATGCGACATAAATAACTAAGAGAATTATGACTTGAGTAGTGATATAGTATCGGTTACAGACAGACAAACACACAATAACCATTATAATAAGATATTGTTACAATTCATCTATTAAAAATTAATATAAATTAAAGATAAATAGACAAGTATAGTAAAAAAGAAACGGTAATCTGAACATCAACTACTTAAATGAGAATAACCTCCCCTTGTTTATTTCACTTTGAGAAAGCCATATGTTTTGGTCGGCCATTTTCAGTTCACCGTAAATCTACACTCAAAATACGAATGATCCGAAAAAGTGTTCTTAATTGTGCTTGCGCATTATTTGAAATGAACTTAATTGTTATTAAGAACACTTTTATGATATTTTCGTGTTAAAACATACAGTTGTACAGATTACGGTGAAATGAAAATGGCCGAGAAAAACGTATGGCTTCCTTAAAGTGAAATAAACAAGGGGAGGTTACTCTCATTTATGTAGCTAATGTTCAGATTACCAAAGAAACGACGTAACACGAGTAGGTGACAACAATAGCATTGCTGATCATACTATTTTCAATAAGTACAATTTGATTAACTGTATAAGAAGATCGGTGGCCATTGAAACTAATACTGTGTCGATAATAAGAACAATATCCTCTGGTCAAATATTGAAAGTATTATGTATTTTCTTTTTTAAAATCTTATTAATGTTGAACCTTTGATGTCGAATCCTTTTGATGTGTCTAAAGTATCGCTATGTTTTCAAGAAAACCCATTAGATTACTTCCAAGAGACTAACGCTCACAAAATATGTTGCATTATCGTATGGTGATTCGAATAATTCTTCGGGCAAATAAACCCCTTGTTTTTGTTGTTTAAACTTTGTATCTCACCAAGGTTTTACTGGTAAATTCTTGAGCTTTAAGTTTTAAAATTTGTATTGTAATGATAAACGATAATTCTCGAGCCTTTAAGTTTAAAATTTGTATTGTAATGATAAACGATAATTCTTGAGCCTTTAAGTTTTAAAATTTGTATTGCTTGAGCCTTTAAGTTTTAAAATTTGTATTGTAATGATAAACGATAATTCTTGAGCCTTTAAGTTTTAAAATTTGTATTGTAATGATAAACGATAATTCTTGAGCCTTTAAGTTTTAAAATTTGTATTGCAAAGATAAACGATAATTCTCGAGCCTTTAAGTTTTAAAATTTGTATTGCAAAGATAAACGATAATTCTCGAGCCTTTAAGTTTTAAAATTTGTATTGCAAAGATAAACGATAATTCTTGAGCCTTTAAGTTTTAAAATTTGTATTGCAAAGATAAACGATAATTCTCGAGCCTTTAAGTTTTAAAATTTGTATTGCAAAGATAAACGATAATTCTTGAGCCTTTAAGTTTTAAAATTTGTATTGTAATGATAAACGATAATTATCAAGCCTTTAAGTTTTAAAATTTGTATTGTAATGATAAACGATAATTCTCGAGCCTTTAAGTTTTAAAATTTGTATTGTAATGATAAACGATAATACCGATGGCTCACGATCTAATTTTTAGACAGATCTGATTGACCCATACATGAAAACTAACAGGTACTACCACTCCGAGTCAGAGTGGAGCTGGGAATAATGGCAATGAAGGAGTACTCCTCACTCCCCAGATCTCCAAAATTGGACTGTCGCCATAAAATGCAATTTAGGGTCATATCTAGTAGACCCTTTTTTTCGCTGGATGTCCCATTATTGCGACCTTGTGTCACATCCTACACGTAGCGAATGGGTTGGGTAAATGAGAACCTTTTTGGAGGGCATGATAATAGATCCCACAAAATTATCATTCGCTTGCAAACTGAATGGAAAATTATCCTAGGCGGACACTCTACTGACCGAGCTAAACGTGCCCTTTCATCAGTACGGTACTCATAAACAGCGAGATTGATGATTATGTTGATAGGTGAGGTGCAACCCAGCTAGCTACCACGATGGAAAACCGGAAACATGGACATGCAGGGTGTGATTGTATAACGTGAGCCCCCACACCACAACAAAATTATCAATGAGACTTACTTTATAGCTATCAGTTTCTAGCTCCATTTACCAACATTCAAAAAATAGATAGTATAATTTTATTCTAAATCCCATTTGCCTAACTTGTTAAAAATATTTAGAAAATAAACTGCTATTGATATTTAGTGTTACCATAGCAACAAAAACAATAATTAGTAATTAAATTATTATTATAATTATTATAAATACTAGTACAAAATAAAAAACACCCTCTGGGCGATGTAAAAATAGATTTTTGAAACATATTGCCTGAGGGGTGGGAGTAAAAAATTCAATGTCAGCGAGTTTATACCCTAAGTAAGTAAAATCATAAAATTCATTAAAGGATTAGAAAATAAAACAATTTCAAATGTAAACTTTAAATATGTATTAAAATAAAACAAACTATATATAGATATATAATACCAGTCATGTATTTATTAAAACTTGTTTTAAAAAACAATGAGGACTGTCTAATGCTGTATGTTCAAATTTTGAGTGTATTTATTCTATGTTATGATGATTTTGGGTAATGTGACATAAGCAGTGACGTAATTTTTGTTACAGACAAAACCCGGAAGCAAATCTCCATTATTAATAGATATATAATATTTTAATTTTATTTTTTGTTGAGAATTTTGGTTATAAGGTGTGTGTCGGAAGTTCACTTCTACTTATAGACTTGCCGAGAACCATGTGACCAACTTCTTGGCCAATCACTGGCAGTACTCTGCTGCTGATATTGTTATTTATACCGGCTGTTCTGCTCATACCTACGCACCTTGCTTTGAACCTTCGTGGACGATGGAACATAGGATTATATCACTGGACCTTTGAAACTACGTAGAATTCCATAACTCAGGACTTATTCACTTACCAAAGGATTCCATAGTTCAGGACTTACTTACTTTAAGTCCTTTTTAACTGGCCAAGGATGGCGGTCAGAAACTTAACAATTTTAATATTTAATATTTGATATAATTGGTACACTTACTAAGAGTTTATATAGATCTGGGAGAAAGTAAACTTAATTCAAACTGAAATTACTCTGCTTAAAAAAAACTACCCTGTGTCTCATCCTGACCGTGTCGGAGGGGTTGGGTAAATACAGACACAATTCTCTCAGCCACGAGGCCGGTCTAACAGATTCATCTTGCTTTTAGTACGTCTTTATTAAGGCAACCGATCTGGGAGAAAGAAAACTAAATTCAAACCAGTTCTGGTTTGGTTTGGTTTGGTTTGTTTTATTTTACAGCAGATCAACTTCAGTAGGCCATTTAATGCCGATAACTTTTTCATATGAATTCATTCTTAATGGATACACACTTTTTTTATAAACACATATTTCTATTCAACTCATAGATGGGACCCTAACAGGTACTACCACTTCAGGTCAGAGTGGACCAGGGAGCAATGGTGATGAAGGGGTGCTCCACATTCCCCAAGCCTCCAGAACAGGAACCTCACAATCAGATAGAGTCTAACGTCATTTCCAGGACATTAACACCCCCAACCACCGCCTTCTAGCACATATATGATAAAAAGGGCTGGGACTTGTCATAGAGGCAATAAGGTTGGGGCAATTATATAGGTGTTAGGGCTTGATGTGACCACTCGATTGTTTGGAGGGGTCCTCTCCGACCACCCGTCTAGCCCAAGTAAGGGCCAAAGTGTAATGTTGCATGTTATGGACTGCTCAGCCACCTGAGTTCCATCCTTAAGCATCACAAGGCGCCACCTACAGCCAACAGATGGCTCCATCAGGGAAGTCTTACCATTCTTTATGGGTGCAGTGTGTATTCTAACGCCCCAACGAACAGGGTGGTCAAACCAGCATTACTCTGTTTAAAAATCTAACTTTGAGTTACATCATGACCGTGTCGGAAGGGTCGGGGAAAATCAGACAACTCTCTCTGCCACGAGGCCGGTTTAGTAGATTTATCTTATTTCTTTTTTCGTATTTTTTACAACCGATCAACGAGTAAGAAAAATATTATAATGATTCGGTTTTTGTCTGACTTTACAGTTTTATTAGGGCAACCAATCTAGGAGAAAGAAAACCTAATTCAAACTGGAATTACTCTGCTTAAAAAAACTACTGTGTGTCTCATCCTGCCCGTGTCGGAGGGGTTGGGTAAATACACACGCAACTCTCTCGGCCACCAGTCCAGTTCAACAGATTTATGATCTTGTTTTCTTTTTTCGTGTTTTTCAACAACGCGACGTAGCTCGCTTCCGGGGAGAGTACAATTCTTAACACCCTGTCAATGCCGATCCGTCCAACGATACGAAATAGTCGGTGTTGTTTTGCTCTGTTGTTTTTATGTCTTTGCAAAATCGAGTGAGTCATAACAAGTATGTTAGCTGGACAGACTAAATTCAGGTCGTCAGTCACAATCAGTAACGACAGCTGTTAATGAATTCTTGAATACTCAGCGATGGATAGACTGTTGGAATTATGCTGTCGGTTCAACAAAAACTCGTGACTAGACCCGGGTGACTTTTGCCCGTCTCAACCCAATAATGTTTTCACAGTTCTGACGTCAGCAAATCAGAACCTCGTGGGATATCTACAGTCTCGTCAGAGAGCGAACGAGCAAACGAGAGAGAGAGAGAGAGAGAGAGAGAGAGAGAGAGAGAGAGAGAGAGAGAGAGAGAGAGAGAGAGAGATCGGGTACGTGAAACTTAAAGATTTGTTTTTATACTGTTTTTGTTTTATAATTGAAATATCGTCAGCAAATCAGAACCTCGTGGGTCCCGTCAGAGAGAGAGAGAGAGAGAGAGAGAGAGAGAGAGAGAGAGAGAGAGAGAGAGATCGTATAAAGCCTCGTGATTTAGTATTTTAAGGATATCGATCATACTCATGAATACAAGAAACTTCCGAAAGTAATGTCTCCTATTTATTTCCACAGAAACTACAACAGATATAAAGATCACTAGTAAATTGGTTTGATTTTGCGGCATGTCAACCCTTGTTGAGTTATCTTATATACCCAAAACGTTTTTTTATTCATTCTTGACGGGTATCATCTTTTTAAAAAACTCAATATTTTAAAACATTTTTTAAACTCTTATTTTCTCTTTAACCCATAGATAGGACCTTAACAGGTACTACCACTCCGGGTCATAATGGACCTGGGTATAATGGCGATGAATGGGGTACTCGACACTCCCCAGAACTCCAAAATTGGAATTTTCTCATTAGAGGCAGTTTAACGTCATACACAGGACACTAAAACGTTCTACCACCGCCTTCCAGCACATGTATGATACAAATGGTTGGGGCTTACCATAAGGGCAATAGTGTTGGGACAATCATATATTTGCTAGGGTTTGACGTGACCAGCCGATTGATCAGAGTCTGCCCCTTGATCAAGTTCAGTAAAGTAGACGGAGTGTCCTATTGTCGGTATCAGCCGGATAGCAACGGAGTCTATTTCCATTTTCAATAGGACAAGAGAAACGAGATTGTTTTTACGTCTGTGAAAGTTAACATCAACTCCTCACTTTACCACAAATAATTACCAAGGATCACAAAATTTAGTTTCTCTCTTCAGGTTTCCTCTTCACAGCCATGATTATTGCTTGGTTTTATTTTTATTTCAAACTTTTGTAAATGTTTCCTAGCGACCCCAGTGTAAAGAGGAGAGCATGTCATTGAACTTACCAAATATCATTGCCAGAAGAAAAAAAACTATCAAAGTATACACACACACACACACACACACACACACACACGCTGCTCATTGTCGTGTGCTCGTAACGGGGATACAAAGAAGATGATATGCTTTGAAATGTATGGCTTTTATTACGTAGGTCGAAATTGAATTACACTGAAAACTTTTGAGCTTAAAAGATTCGTCCTGTGATCTTTACTGATGAGGTAGACAGTAAATTACTTTCTTCAAGACAGTCAATCAATTTAAGGTTCAGAGAAGACATTTTGAATTTTGGCCAATTATTCAGACATTACAGACGACAATAATTCTACTTATATTGTGAAATTAGCAATAATCAAAATTGTGCATCGGTTATTAACATATGTATATATATATATACATACGTGTGTGTGTGTGTCTGTATTAGTATATGTATATATAAATACATATATATATGTGTATTAATACATATATACATATATATGTATCTATTAATATATATATGTATTAATTCATATATATATATATATATATATATGTGTATTAATTCATATATATATATATATATACAAGGAGTGTCAAAAAGGTAGCGAGATTGAAGCTGTATTTACCAAGATAGGAATGAACAATAAATGGAACGTTAATTTTTTCAAAATACACGGTGTGTCAAACAGTACCAAAAATCGCGATACTTTTTTGGACTCACCTAGTATATATATATATATATATATATATATATATATAAAATTCTTCCTTATTAATTAATACTAATCAAAATAAATAGTAATCTAATTAAGATTATATTGACATGTTTCGCTATAATCTAATAAGAATTAAGAAAATAAAATTTTATTTGTAAATTGTTAAACATAACATTGTATATGATTAGATATGAGAATGAGTGAGGGAAAGAGATAATGTACTGACAAGGATTGGTAGATAAACACGCAAAACGCATGATAGTCAATCAGATATGAACATGATACAATAGACAGTACAATTAACAGGTAGGTAGATAGAACAATACATTTTGCACATATATATATATATATATCTGTGTGTGTGTCTATTGTTAACTTACACAGTTTGTTCTTGCTATCTATTTGTCTATCTATCTCAGTTTGTTCTTAAAGATCTGTCTTCACCATCTCAGTATTTTTTTTTATCTATCTATCTATATATCTATTCCCAAAACACATAAACCGGAGATTCCTTTAAGATGAATTATCTCAGGCATTGGTTCTGTCCATCTATCTATCTATCTATCCTGTTTCTTCTTATCTATATTGATTTTTCTTTTCTCTCTTTCTGTCTATGTCTCTCTCTCTCTCTTTCTCTCTCTCTATCTCTCTCTCTATCTATTTCAGCCTATTCATTATCTATCGATCTACCTTGATCACTATCTATCTATCTTGTTTCTTCCTATCTATATTGATTTTTCTTTTCTATCTTTCTGTCTCTTCCTTTCTGTCTCTTTATCTCTCTCTCTCTCTGTCTATCTATCTATCTAAGTCTTATTGATGCACCATTTTTTGTGAGTAACTTTATTGTATGTCTTTATCTGCACTTATCTTTGCGTTTTATTGTAATAAATGTGCAAGCATCCGAATTCCCATGTTCTGGTCAGACCACTTGTATATCATCCCGTTACCAAGACCACCAGGGATTTATCTCAGCTTCTTCTTTTTAAATATACGCGTCAGCCGGCGTTGACATCATTTTATATCCATGTCCATGAGAGGTGTGGTGGTAGTGGTGGTTAGGGAAGGGTGTTCGGACGGCGCAATGGTAACAAGTGAAGAGGAAAATTAAAAAACATTTCACGACCAAGTGACCAGTTCTAATAAAGTTGGCATCCCGCCTTGAAAAGAAATTTCGTCGAGTCAAAACGGGATGAGAGGGGGGTGCTTGTGCGTACGAGGGGGGGACGTCCAAGCGCGAAGCACTGTTTTTAGTTTTATGCTAGCGTCTGTCTGCCTCGTTTTCATGTTGCAACAGTTTGGTCTGATGACGCTGTATATTAGAAAGTAGCCATGCGAAAATTAGTAAATACAAAATCCAACCAGGCACAAGGCGAAAGGACCGGAAGAAGAAAGAAGAGTATAAATATATTCGGACTTCCAACCCCTCCTACCCCCCACATATTCGCCTCATGCACACTCACACACACGCATGCACGTGTATGCACACACACATGTATTCACACACACAAATATTCATACATATACACGTATGCATGTCCTCTCATATATATAATATTATATTATATACATACTATACTATAATATATACATATAATGTATATATACTAAACTATATATATATATATATATATATATATATATATATGTGTGTGTGTGTGTGTGTGTGTGTGTGTGTGTGTGTGTGTGTAGTTTTGCAAGAATCTGCAAACAATAATTCATATGCTAAAATGCACACACATATACGTATGCATATACAAACACATATATAATGTAATACTTATATATAATATGATACAATGTAATATAATACGGTATAATATATATATATATATATATATATATATATATATGATTTATGCGCTGTTTTGCAAGAACGTATCTGCAACCAATAATTCATATGCTAATGTGAACACACACACACACACACACACATATGTGTGTGTATGTGTGAACGATATGTAAGAGTTGTTCTAGCAAGAGCGTATCTGCTACTTATAATTCATATTGAATATTACTTGACACACAGAAGCACACACACACACACACACACACATACGTACATATAATGAAATAGAAATATACATCCATGAGAGAATTAAAAAAACTTATTCTACACAAATATACAAGAAGACTCGTGAAGCCCAAACTTTTCCCCCAAGTAAATCACTTTCTAAATCACTTTCTAATCAAAATCTATTAACTTTAGAAAATTAAAAAATAATCTTTACATCAAGTCAAAATTAGTAACCTTACTTTCTAAACCGGAAGTCAACGAATAACTGTTACATCATAAATCTCCTTAGACTAAACTTAGACTTTACTTATTAATCAAGCAAACTCTCTCCATATTTGCCGCAGTCTGTCTGTCTGTTTGTCTGTGTCTCTCTCTCTCTTTCTATATATATATGTGTGTGTGTGTGTGTGTGTGTGTGTGAAAAGATGGAAGTGAATGTGAAAAGATGGAAGTGAATCCGACGGTATGTAGTATGGTATGAAATTTGAAAAAAACACAGGTTTAAATAAAATCAGTGGTAAATTTATTAGCCGATGCTGCAGTGTTTCGATCTGTTAAGTAGATCTTCTTCAGGGCATTTATTGATATCAGGAAAAAAATACACATATACATATACTGTGTGTATGTTTGTGCAAACGTTCTGAGGATTGTTTTTTTGTAGGAATGCTTTGCACATATCTAATATATATAATTATCCCCCATCCTTTGTGGGTAGGGCTGTTGCCATACGATGCATATGATTATGCTCCGGTTTTAGTAGCAAGTACTTTTTAATGACAATAAGTTGCTTGCTCCATGGTTTTGAATTCCGGATTTTCCTTCTCCTAGATCGGTTGCCTTACTAAGGATAAAGTGTATAATCTTTCTGAAAAAAAAAAGAAGTGACAGTTTCATGCTTTTCTGCGACCATTAAACGCACAGAGCTTCGTGCAGGATTTGAACTTGCTTCGTAGTGTCCATTTCTTAAGATAATAATAATTGTTCCACGCGCCTCCCATATCTAATATATAGATGTGCATAAATAAAATAAAAATACTCGCATGCAGCGTTTGTAGGAAAGTGAATGACAGTTTTACGACAAGACCATCTTGTGAACGCCATTTTCTTTTTTTTTGCGAAATGAGCGCAGAATGGAAAGGAGACCAATTTTCTTTTAACAATGCATTATGCATTTTATTGTTGGCCGGTCTATTCCAAACGTAAGAGAGAAAGAGAAAATAAAACAAAACGAAAAATGAATAAAGAAATAAAGAAAAAACAAACAAAACAAAAACCAACAACGAAAAACATGGAAACAAATACTGAATGAATGACTTATATAAACAAATAATGAATAACAAGGAACAAAACAAGAGAGAGAGAGAGAGAGAGAGAGAGAGAGAGAGAGAGAGAGAGAGAGAGAGAGAGAGAGAGAGAGAGAATAAGCCCTTGCCCCACTAAAGAATAAAGCAAAAAAAAATCTCCAAACAACACCACTAATAAGAAAAAGTAAACGAAAACAAACGTATTTAAAAATACAAATGTTGTTTTCAGTGACTGCACATGCGCGTAAAAAAACACAAACACACACATACACACACATGCACACGCATCACTCTCTCTCACACACACGCACTCGCACACAAACAGAGGTGGAACATACATGACTAGAAAATATGTTTCATTGAACAAATGAATATGCTACGTCAATAATGTATTTTTCGTCGCTTATCTTATCATCTCATTTAAAAACTTAAAAAAACAACTTTTTTATTTACACTAAAACTTTCTCCTATCAATGACCTAAGGTTGAAACTAATCGAGAAAAAAATAACATAAAAGAAATATTCATATTCCTATCTTATCCCTGTTGTTCATCACACACTCATACAAATAGACTCGCGCGCACACACACAGGTATATATGTTCAGGTTATATACACACACATATACACATATACAAAGTGTGTCATAAAAGTATCGAAATTGAAGCTATATTTACCAAGAGAGAAATGAACAATGATGGGAACGTTAATTCTTTTCAGCATACAAGGTGTGTCATAAAAGTGCCGCGTTTGAAGCTGCATTTACCAAGATAGAAACGAAAAATGAATGGAACGTTACTTTTTCAGACTACAAGAAACTCGATACTTTTTTGACACACTGATGAGTCAGATACACCTACTAACAGTTTCACTTACTAGCTCTTCAGAGCAAAGATCTGACTAAAGAGTCTTGGAGCAAACGCACTATTATACAAAACCTCCCATAGGAATTCAAATAAATTAGCATAAACTAAACCAATAAAAAAGACAGAAAACCATTTTAATCTATTATTTTTTAAAATCATTTATTTCTAAAGAAATTTCTAAAATAATATTTGAATTTGAATTTCTCTATCTTAATACCATTATATACACAAATCTCCCACCAGTATCATACATTATAAACGGATATTCTATCGCTATTGTCATTTTCTTAGAGCAAGGGTTTACCAACAAGTTTGGTATGTTAAATTATATATATATATATATATATATATATATATATATATATGATAGTTACAATGTACCAATATTCACCGGAAGTTAACCAGACAAGATTAGATATATATATATATATGTATAATTTCAAACCCATTCTCAACAGATATTACAAAGGTAAGAGACGGATTTTATCTTCTCTAATAACTTATAGAATAGTTATATTAACTTGATGCTTCAAAGGAGTGCAATAATAGATTAAAAAAAACTTTCTATCAGGGACCCCACTCTCAAAAAGTGTTTTAATACTTTTGAGAGGGGGTCCCTTGGAAAGGATTTTTCATTTATCCCTCTCATTTCATTCATTTTTATTTCATCCATTCATTCAATTTACCATTAATTTTGAACTATATATATATATATATATATATATATATATATATATATATATATATAGAGAGAGAGAGAGAGAGAGAGAGAGAGAGTGACACTGACGGATGAGATCAGAGTTTGAATACGTAGGAGAATCTTTGAGTGATGACTTATGAAAAAAAAGTTTGACCATGCGTGTGACAATTTGACCATATTTCAGGTCAGTGAACGGACATTGGTCATTCGGTCACGGCCAGTGGTCACTGATATTGTCTATGGAATCTCACTGTCTATCTTCTCAAAATTGAATTAAATCTCCAGTGCATCTCTTTATGTTCCACTGCGCCACACATTGGGTTATGCATGTGTGCTCACATACGCAATCTTCAACGGCGGACATCTTTCTATGTATGTGTATATATGCTGGCTCCTATATATATATATATATATATATATATATATATATATATATATATATATACTAGCAAATATATGCACCCTCCGGGTGCAAGTATTTAAGTTTTGATATAATAAAATAGCATATTAAATTAGAAACGCTAATGAAACTAAATAAGAATGCAGATAAAAAGATTTGAAACAGAGGGGGATATAATCGAAAAATAGAATAACTGAAATTCTCGTCTTTCATTGTTATTTTTTCTAATTTAAGTATTTAATTAAAAGATGAAGTAAAGAATAAAATGACAGTTATCTTTTCTTGTTAATGGATTTCATTTAAGATTCATTGAAGAGATTTTTGCTTATATTCATTAAAATAAAACCAAACAATTAGAAACCAATAATACTAAGCATATATTTATTTAAATTACATTTTTAATATCAATATGCAAATTAGCCTTCCCATTCACACTGTAAACCGCTATTTTTTGTATATATAAATACAATTGCATGCTATTAGTATGTAGATATGGTTAACAGTATAAATAATGTTAAACGATTTTATTAATAATTGAGGTTAAAATAAGGATAAA
>CM042158.1:16369371-16376871 GCA_023376005.1 Doryteuthis pealeii | reverse complement strand
TTTTAACACCTGTACCCAGCTATGGTTAGCGGAATGAGAACAGGATATCCCCGTGGATTGAATTAAAAGTTGGGTTCAAAGTTCTGTGATGGCTTCCGATTTCGACAAGAAGGTTCACGATTACGACAAGAAGGTTCCAGAGTCCGAAACCTGAGTTCGAGAAGGCTCCCGAGTCCGACAAGAAATACATGAAGAAGACATGAGGGCTCATCGGCCGAAACTTTGTACATATAACAATGAAGATGAGGACAATAGTCCGAATAATCCAAATAATACTAAGCATAGTTTAGAGTCATACTAATTATTTAGTGACATTAGTCAACGAGGAAAATTTTTGAGACTGTATAGCGTCAATATTTATTTTGGGAGTGGCAATATGCTTAGAAAATGAACATTCAATTGTGAACTGTACTTCATCTCAACCCTAACTCTAATCCTAACTCTAAATTCACAACCCCAACCCCAACTATAATTCCCTCTTCGGTGGTTTCATTAAGAAAGAAACAACCACCTTAGCCATGTGGTAGCCTCGAAAGACGAACAGACAGATTTCTTGTATTACATGATATCACTTAAAGTAAATAGTTTATAACTAACAGCTACTCAAAGTATTCGGGCACTATATTTGGAAATGGATTTGTGCACGGCCCTAATGCTTATGGTAGTTTTAACTAGACATCAAAATACTCGATACTTTATTGATAAATCGTATAGATTCATATAGCCTGGCGCAATATCGATTAACTGTATTTCTAGATATTTAGATGTAATTTCTCGACACACAGATGCAGTTTGTTGGATATGGAAGTATACAATAAGATAGTGAAGTTCTATATTGACAGGATACACAGTTTGTCATGGCTTAATAGGGGAAATATATATATCTATCTATCTATCTAATTTTGTTCCTATCTATCTGTCAAAGTTTTTATACCCCTTCTCATTCTATGTGTATGTATGTATGTATGTATGTAACTAGCTAGCTACTTAGACTATTGTTCCTATATATCTATGTCAGACTATTGATATGTATATATCTGTTTTTGTTCCTATATATCTGTCAAACTTTATCTCACTCTGCTTCTCTATACCTGTCTCTCTGTTTCTGTTTCTCTCTCTCTCTCTCTCTCTCTCTCTATCTATCACACACACACACAGACACAGACATACACACACACATATATTTCAATGTCAAATTATACATATCTCTCTCTTTCTATTTATCTATTTATCTATCTAGCTATCTAAACATCTATCAGTGTTCTTATTTATCAAACTTCATCTCTCCCTCCCTCTATTTCTCTTTCTCTCTCCATCTGTATATATGTATGTATTTATCTATTTCGTTTTGCTTATATCTATCTATCGCTATCTAGTTTTGTTCATATCTATCTATTTATCTATCTAGTTTGGTTCATATCTATTTATCTATATAGTTTGGTTCATATCTATCTATTTATCTATATAGTTTGGTTCATATCTATCTATCTATCTATATCTATCTATCTATCTATCTATATATCTATGTTTCTATCTGTCTACCTGGAGAGAGGAAACAGAGACGAGCGAAAGAGTGACATAAAAGATGCATTTTCATCGACTCTTGAGGAGGACAAAATGCTTTCGCATCTGATTGTGCCCCTATTATTGTGGGACAGGCAGTGGGTGTTCTTGCGCACGCGAGATGAGTCGAATTTTCGGTCTATACAAGCAGCCTAAGTGCATCCCTTTTCGAATGACACTTGAAGATTTGCCAAGCGGAATGCTGGGTTCTTCGACATAATGGTGTACACCGAGTTTTTCTTAATTCTTGGCTGCCGGCTGAAGAGGTAAATAAGCGCACGCCAACAGTTATTAAGGAATATAAAAGGACGCCATCTTTTCTTCAAATGGATTAACGGAACTCACGATCAGAACGAGGCTTCGTTACATTTACAGATGGTGTTGACAATCAGGTTGAGTATCACTAATACAACAGTTAAGACTATTTCTTCTTCTTCTTCTTCTTATTTATTATTATGTTTACACACCTGCCGTAGCTGGTGGTTTTATCGAGGCTGAGTGGCAACAAGTCTCATTAGGTCTCCAGGACTCTTCTGAGTATTCTAGCCGAACCCAACTGCTGTACATGGTCTCGATTCTTCCTCTGATTTCCAATTAACCCAAATTATTATTATTGTATCTTGAGATTTTTACACCAGATATATATATATATATATATATATATATATATATATATATATATATATATGTGTGTGTGTGTGTGTGTGTATAAAAATATATATTTGGACACTTCGTTAACGCCTTTCAAGTTGATAACATCAAAAAATTGTTAGAAAACTTGAAGGAAAAAAATCAGCCCTGAGAAGAATATGATGACCGACGAAATAGTAGCCGAGTTAACAAGTCAGAGGCCTCATCATCTCTCATACTTTGTTTCTCTTTTCCCATTATATACACTCGGTTAAACGGGTATATAACACATTTTCTACGACGATAACCATTACATTTTACAGATATAAACACTCAGTTTAGTATATAATATAGTCAAAAATTGAAAAAAAAAAAAACACAGGTTTATAAAATGAGTGATGTTCATTCAGCCAACACTGCAGTGTTTCAATCTGTTTAGTAGATCTTCTTCAGGGATTTTTTTAAGAAAATAAATTTATCACAGATGATAAGGAGATTGTGAGAGTCTTCTGTTGATAAATCCACCTAAAAATGCTGAATGAGAAGCTAGCGTTCTTAGATTGTTTGAAATTATGAAACGCTGAGACAAACGGTTCTGAAGATGACACAAAACATTCTCTTACGTTGTGTGTGTGTGTGTGTGTGTGATATAGAGAAAGCGTGTATGAAATGTGAATATATAATCGCTTTCGCTGGGTGATATGTGTGCGTATGTGTGTATCCAATAACCTTGTTTCTATACAATGTAATAAAATAACTTCACCCGCTGAATTTCAGCTATTTCTTCTTTTTAAACCATGTAAATGTTATGAAAAATGATTCAAACTTTATATGTGATAGATTATCTTTCCTTTTTGCCAATGGATGTCAATTTTTTTGACAAATATGTGATTATATATATATATATATATATATATATATATAGCTGCTTCTTTTTAATCTTATTTAAAAAAAAATCTAACTGTGCATACATTTCTTGCAAGCCGCTTGTATATAAATATTATTTTCTGAACTATTTGCAATGCATTTTTAAAATATCTCAGGGGAAATTTGATAAGTTTTCTCTCGATTACTCTAGCGTTAAAAAACATCCATGTTTTCCGAAGATTACTTGCTGCTTTGTTGTGTTTTACGTTGAGAAATAAGCGTGAAAAATAAACGACAAGACATCCAATTGGTTTTTCGGGACTCTTTATGCGCAGGCGCAGAGGAAGAGGAGGGGAGGAGGAAGAGGAGGAAGAGCAGGACAGTGTGGAGAGGAGGAGGAGGAGGAGGAGGAGAGTTTTTGCTAATATTCGGTAGACATTTTTCAGATTCGAATCACCGCGATTATCTGCTGAAAATCTTATTATGCCAACCAACAAAAGATTTGCTGTTAGCCATAAACTATCAGAAGCTAAATTTTTTTCTTCGTTTTTTTCTTGTCACTTGTGTGGTTAAGTGATATTATGAAGGAGTTGTTCTCAAAAGCATAGCATTATTTATTATTAATTCTCGCGGGCACTCTACTCAAACGATTTTTTTTTGTGCGTGTGTATGTAAAGAGTAATTGAAGAAATAAAATCGTCAAAATCCATTTTTTTTGGTAGTGCCATAATATTGTCATTTTACACTTTTACACTAGCGACTCGAAGTATTTGAAGCAGTCGAGGATATTTTAAATCATTTAAAAAAAATATTTTTTGCGACACTTCGAAATCCCCCCCCCCTAAAATTGTCTCTTCGGGGATAATTATTGTGAGTGAAAAATCTATCTTGGAATTTGCATGAATTGGTGCCTACTTGAGGTGAACGAGACGGAACTTAATTAGATGATTTCGCGTTGACCTTTTATTTAAGGGGTCGATAGTTGAGTGGCATTATTCGGAAGAATAATAACGATAGCCAGAAGATTAATACCGTCTTTTAGAACTTTTCGAAAATTTAAAAAAGAATATAATCGAAAAAAAAAGCAGACTGTCGCCAATTATTTAAACTCATTGGCACCAACGTGGGAAATATACTGGAATCTGAAGCATACAGAGGCTTATTTATAGATTACATTTTACGTTAAAATTACAGACTTGTATGGTTGTTGAATTGTGTAGTTATATATAAAATACAATGACAATATATATATATATATATATATATATATATATATATATATATATATATGATAGAGTGTTGAACAAATGTAACCAGACAAATTTTATTTCATTTATTTCTTGATCGTTCTCAACTAGTTTAGACCTCAGTTCATCGTCTGTTTTTTGTGGGGAGAGTTACATTTTATTTTTTAAATACCGTATATGTGTATGTTATTCATAAGTACAGAATGTAATCCACACACACACACACACACACACACACACACACACACACACACACACTATATATATAATGATAAGAATTGTGATGTTGAAAAAATATATTTATATGAAAAATTGAAAAATACCTTAACCAAAGTTCTTTAATTGAGCGGAGGGAATATAGCTGGATAAACAATTTAAAAACCTATTGTCCCTTTGGACTTAATTTTGAAGTTAATTACCTGGCCTAGTTATAAAATTTGGGTGTCACTAACCTCTATATAAACAAAAATATCAGCCTCTGGTTCCCAACATCTAACTTGAAATGAACCAACCCCATACCTAATAAAAACTTATGGTGACTTTACTACAGAGAAATATGTATATAGAAATAAGCAAGGAGATAAAATTTATCCTAAAGATGATTTTCATTCAACAAATGGATTTTTCACTTTATTACTACATTTATCGTCCCTTCTTTTGTGGCTTATGAACTAACTTTAAAAACTAAAGAAAAAAAAACTTAGAAAAAAACATTTTATTAACAAAATTTCGACTGCTACTTATTATTAAAAAATGTTTGATAGAATAATATGGAATACTTCTTCGTGAGTTTCATTTGCTTACATTTATAAGTAAGTAAGTTAAAGTCCACGGGGCGGCCTGAAGTCGGTATCAACCAGTCAGCGAAGGAGTCTATCCCCTTTTCAATAGCGCTAGACCAAGGAGATTATTTTAGCGTCTGAGGTGGAGCGCCACACCTACCATCAGCTCCTCACTTTACCGCACAGATCCCTGTGCTACTCATTCGCTGAGTTGGCGAGGGCCGGTATCGAACCAAGAACTTTGTGATTCCTAGCCGAACACTCTACCAACTGAGCTAAACCGGCCCTTAAACCTCAAATAATAAAATAAAACAAAACAAAGAAAACTATAACAAATAACCCCTAAAGACGATTATGGATGTGGTCGAAAACGCTTGGGAATATATATATATATATATATATATATATAGGGAACTTAGGATGGGCTTAACCGAAATCTAGTGTCCCTATGCCTTTAAACTCGTTCTGGAACACCTACGATGACACAGGTATAAAGCTGTATTATCCCTTACCGATCAACATCACCGCATAGAGATGAGAGGTCTGCTGCTGGGGCAACTGAAAATATTTCTACACAATCAGTTTCAATGCCCTCGTTTCGCTCTTCCTCATTACGAGTTGTTTTATGAATTCAAGTGACATTGCCTATCAAAGCGACACGAGGCAGTGGATGAAAATTACTCGAGCCACCGATGCTGAAATACATTCGCTTTGATGTTGTCCAATATGTCACGGCTGTCTGCTCTTGGCAGTGTGTTTATGTCACTTTAAGATTGGTAGAAACATTTTTTCTTTCTTTATTTATTTCTCTGACTTTATCCAACTTTTTATCGATACCGTTTTTTGGCACTGCTGATGGCACAGCAGGTATAAAAAAGCTGTTTAATATTAAACTCTTTGAAGATCATTCAAAAATTCATACGCACGTGCAGAACCTCCCCAATATGATAACCTGTAGTTTTTATATCTAATATATAATAATCTTCGTATTTTTGCTTGCCTGCTTATATATATATATATATATATATATATATATATATATATATATATGTATGTGTGTGTGTGTGTGTGTGTGTGTGTAGAAAGTAAGAAAAAACAAATATTACGAAAAGATAACTTTATTTTAGATGTGTGAAGTCGACGTTAATACGTTTCGTTTTTTTTAAAACCTTCATCAGGACGTTAGAATGAATAAAGTGTTGTCTTAACAGTGATTGAAATCTTTTTTACCACCAATATATATATATATATATATATATATATATATATATATATGTATGTGTGTGTGTGTGTGTGTGTGTGTGTGTGTACAGTAGTAGGTTGAGTTATGAGTGACCAACTTCCGAGTTTTGAGCTGTTAATCGGTCGACTTTTTGTTTTGTGTTGCGAGCTAAAATTCGAGGAATGAACAAGCTTCAGAAACGCTTAAGTCAATAAGTTCACTAAAAAAACATTTATATTTCCAAATTTATTACGCCGAAGAGAAATATAATTTATAAAACAAAAACAACATTAATACATATTAGACCACATAATTCATTCCATTCTATTTCATCATATTTTTATACAATACATAACTATTTTTCTTTCTTAAAACATGTAACAAAAAATGAGGCTACTTTTCACGGTGCTGCTACCGATTAATGGAATTACTATTTATTGCAATTGGGAAAATTGATTTGATATACGAGGAAATTGAATTACGAACAAAGCATCCTGTGAGAATTGAACTGGTTAGCAAATATATATATATATATATATATATGTATACTAGCAAATATATGCACCCTCCGGGTGCAAGTGTATACGTTTTAATGTAATATGATATTATATTAAATTAGAAAGGCTAATGAAACTAAATAAGAATGAAGATAAAAAGATTTGAAACAGAGGGGAGTATAATTGAAAAATCGAACAACTGAAACTTACTCTTCCATCACTCCCGTTTTTCATTGCTAAATTTTCCTAATTTAACTATTTAGTTAAAATAGGAAGTAAGAATATAATTACAGTTATTTGTTCTTATTAATCGATTTCTTTTATGATCTATCCCCAAAACTTTGCTCATATTTATTAAGATAAAACCAAACAATTAGAAATCAATAATACTAAGCACATATTTATTAAAATCAAATTTTTAATATCAATATGCAAATTAGCCTTCCCGTTCACACAATAAACCGCATTTTGTTGTATATATAAATACAATTGTATATTATTATGATGTAGATAAGGCCAACAGTATTAATCATATAAAACAATTTTATTAATAATTGAAGTTTAAATAAAAATAATATCATGGAGAATGTGATGTAAATACCTAAGGAAATTATGACTTGAATAGTAATATAGTTTCTGTTACAGACAGAAAAGCACACAATCTCCATTATAATAAGATATATCAATGTGTA
>CM042158.1:16364371-16366871 GCA_023376005.1 Doryteuthis pealeii | reverse complement strand
TTAAGCATCAGCATGTACTGTAAACAACCTGATATCAAAATTACTTGATTCGGCATTAAATAGCTCGAAAAGGGTTGATGTGTCGTAAAACAAAACTACCAACCAACATCGTTTGGGTTGGTTTAGCATATCAACCTTCGTGATTTAAAAAAATACCAAATCCACCCTTGTAGAAGAACAGTAGTGCTATCATTTATACAATAGCTGGGGGGATGAGGGGGTTCATACCACTCCGAAGCGTATTAGTCCGAAAGTGAACATAATAGCGCGACTTGAATTTGAACCCGCTTACTACGACGTCGTTAACTCCTTGCCAAGCTCACCAACCATTGCATCATGTGAATCCTCCAGAGTCATTCACTAAGCTTGGTTTTGTTTAAAGAAAGTAATTAAAGTCGACGAAGTGGCCTAATGTCGGTACCAGTCAAACAGCGAGGGAGTCTATCCCCTTTTCACTAGCGCTAGACCAGGGATTTTGTTTTTGCGTCTAAGAGGGAGCGTCGCACCTAACATCAGCTCCCCACTTTATGCACTGATCCCTGTGCTACTCATACGCTGAGTTGGCGATGATATATTGCGATTCATTGTCTCTAACGGGCACCGTCACTCCGGGTCTGGATTTACTTTGGGGTAATGGCAATGAAGGACCACTTCACACTCCCAAGATCCCTGTGCTACTCTGAGTTGGCGAGGGTTGGTATTGAACCCGGAACGTCGTTGTTCCGAGCTGGATGTTCTACCGACTGAGCTAAACCGAGTATAGATCTCCCAGTGAGAATCGAACTCACAACAATTCAGTTGGCTCGATCGCTGGCCATTACACCACGCAGAGCGCCCACTGGAGCAACAAGTAGCAGTAAATTCTGTGGACAACAAAAGGAAAAAACAAAAAATAAAAGAAACAGACTACTTAGATATACATAGATTGAATGAAGTCGACGTTAAAACACAGGCCAAGTCTGTTGTGTTTATTTTTGTGATATGCAAACATTGTCTGGCCTGGTCTCTGTAGGTCACACACTCAAAAAAAAAAGGTTCGCTTCGTCGATGCATAAACAGATTTTTACATTTAATTACGTTTGCCAATGCAAGCTGAAATTATTTGTAAATACAAGTTCAATACAAAAGCTAAACAAGAAAAAACAAAGATTGAATCATTTGCTAGTCAGTCCATTATTTAATGACATAGAATAATACGCCCATAAAATTCTTAAAAAAAACAAAAAGCAAAACACAAAACAAAGCTAACTAACGTTAATGTAAGGGAGAGAAAATTGAGACTGATACAAGCGCGAACACACACACATACACACACACATATATAGGATATATATATATATATATATATATATATATATATATATATATATGTGTGTGTGTGTGTGTGTGTGTGTGTGTGTGTATATATGTTGTCGTTGTGAAGTCCACGTATGCTTCTTTGTTGGTATATCGGGTGAGTCTAGTTCTCAGTGTGAATATATTATATTTGTATATATGTTTATTATATATACATGTCTATAATATATTTATAAGAGGGACACCCCAACACAAACCCTAGCCAACCAAGCCCCAGATGACCTGCAATCACAGTTATAAAGGCGCCGGAAACTAAATAAAACAGTTAATCTGGATTATCTTGATAAAGGAAAGTCAAGCTTCCGAAATATAGAATGAAATGAAATGAAACTTAACTTGAAAATGAAACAAAACCCCCCAAATATATATATTATAAATATATTACAGACATGCATATATAATAGACATATATGCAAATATGATATATTCACACAGAGAACTAGAATCACCAGATATACAATATATATATATATATATATATATATATATATATATATATATTATGGCTCGGCATCATCAGGAACTGCGTGTTTGACGCTGACTGCAGTCTCGTTCGTGGCTGACAAGCCAACGTGGGGAACAGGAAGGCACAACCACAGCGGCTGCAGTTGAAGGTCACGTCAGGGTTTAATGGCGCTAAATTGCAGTGTTTTATTCCTGCATTTTTTTCCTTTGAGTGGCCTTTCAAGTGTTTACAAATAGTATTTTCAAACAGTTTTTGGTGGAGGGTCAGGCCAGGCTGGACTATCGGCGATGCTCCATGTGACAGGCACCAAGGGATATATATATATATATATATATATATATATATATAGATTCATGAGTTAGTAGTGGGTCAATATATTCGGTATTATTCTGAGAGTGCTCAATATATGTGATAGAGCTATTATATAATAATAATAATATTATATATATATATATATATATATATATATATATATATTGCTTCTAAAAATCTTTCTTCTCTGCCTGAAGATTGCCGTATAAAGACGTACACGAAACCTATGTATCCATGTAATTAAATGTATATAAAAAGCTAATATATATATATATATATATTATATATATATATATATATATATATAATGGACTAATGTCTTACGGTTTTTTGTAGTACGGTTTTGAATATATGCAATCGGAAAAT
>CM042158.1:16329371-16359371 GCA_023376005.1 Doryteuthis pealeii | reverse complement strand
AATAATAGCAGGTGAAGAATCTATCTATCTATCTATCTTGGAAAATAATTAGCAGGTGAAGAATCTATCTATCTATCTGGAAAATAATAGGTGAAGAATCTATCTATCAGGTGAAGATCTATCTATCTATCTATCTATGGAAAATAATAGCAGGTGAAGAATCTATCTATCCATCTATCTATCTATCTTGGAAAAATAATAGCAGGTGAAGAATCTATCTATCTCTATCTATCTATCTTGGAAAATAATACAGGTGAAGAATCTATCTATCTATCTTGGAAATAATATCAGGTGAAGAATCTATCTATCTATCTTGGAAAATAATAGCAGGTGAAGAATCTATCTATCCATCTATCTATCTATCTTGGAAAATAATAGCAGGTGAAGAATCTATCTATCTATCTATCTTGGAAAATAATAGCAGGTGAAGAATCTATCTATCTGGAAAATAATCAAAGAATCTATCTATCTATCTTGGAAAAATAAGCAGGTGAAGAATCTATCTATCCATCTATCTATCTTGGAAATAATAGCAGGTGAAGAATCTATCTATCTATCTATCTATCTTGGAAAATAATAAGGTGAAGAATCTTTCTATCCATCTATCTATCTTGGAAATAATAAGGTGAAGAATCTATCTATCTATCTTGGAAAATAATAGCAGGTGAAGAATCTATCTATCCTATCTATCTTAAAATAATAGCAGGTGAAGAATCTATCTATCTATCTATCTATCTTGGAAAATAATAGCAGGTGAAGAATCTATCTATCTATCTATCTATCTTTGAAAATAATAGCAGGTGAAGAATCTATCTATCCATCTATCTATCTTGGAAAATAATATCAGGTGAAGAATCTATCTATCTATCTTGGAAAATAATAGCAGGTGAAGAATCTATCTATCCATCTATCTATGGAAAATAATATCAGGTGAAGAATCTATCTATCTATCTTGGAAAATAATAGCAGGTGAAGAATCCATCTATCTATCTATCTTGGAAAATAATAGCAGGTGAAGAATATATCTATCTATCTTGGAAAATAATATCAGGTGAAGAATCTATCTATCTTGGAAAATAATAGCAGGTGAAGAATTTATCTATCTATCTATATATATCTTGGAAAATAATACCAAGGGAATCTATCTATCTATCTATCTATCGATTTATCTATCTATCTTGTGGAGTGAAACTATTCAAACATCTATCTATCTATTTGACTCCGACTCTATTTATCACTATTCATCTACCTACTTTTCTATCTATCTATCTATCTATATATCTGACGATAATTTATGAAAGGAATATTCAATAATAGTATAATTTAAGAAAGGAATATGAATTGTTATTCAATAATAGAATAATTAAAGAATATATTAATATATACATTATTATCCAATAAATAATATATATATATGATTATTAATTAATCAATGATTAATAATTATTAATATATATTTATATTTAATAATAGAATTATTTAAGAATCTATGAATATATATTAATATTTGATAAGATAATTTAAAAAGGGAATATATATATATGCATATATAATATATATATATTTTTTTGTTGTTGTTGTGTGTGTGTATGTATATATATATATGTATGTTTTTTTTTTTGTGTGTGTATATATATATATATATATATGTACGTTTGTGTGTGTGTGTATTTAAGTGATGAATTGTGAACTGAGAGCATTCTCAGATTGATATTCCTTCTTCACTTATGTGTTGAAATAATGTAAAAAATCTGTTTTTGCCAAAGGTTCAGAGATGAAGGCATGCACACAAAAAGCATTACCCCCCCCCCAAAAAAAAACAAACAAAAAAACAAACAAACAAACAAACGCACGCACACGCACACACACAAACGTTTTCATCTTTGCGCTGTGGCAAATATTGACGCATTCGCAGGTCTAATATCACTTTTTCTGTTTTTCTATTTGGGAGAGTTTCAGAAATCGGATGCGTCGTCAACCTCTTCGTTTGACAAGAAACGTCGGTCTGGCACGCGCCCCACAAACACAAACCTCGACGGGGGGTGGGGGAGACAGATTTAATGGGGAGGGGGGAAAGACACAGCTACCTGATTGATGGTGGTGGTGGTGGTGATGTGTGTGTGTGCGGAGAGAGAGAGAGAGAGAGAGAGAGAGAGAGAGAGAGAGAGAGAGAGAGAGAGAGAGAGAGAGAGACATTTTACTTGAATGTCTTGTTTTGTCATTTATATTTTATATCTTTCATATCTTCTCGTTTTTTCCCTTCCCCTTACGTTTAATTTTATCATGATACTTTTATGTAAACTATTTTTCATTAAAAGGCAAACACACATACAGAGAGAGAGAGAGACAGATAGACAGACAGTGTATATGTGTGTGTGTGAGAGAGAGAGAGAGAGAGAGAGAGAGGGAGACATTTTACTTATATACAAAGTAGTCGGGGGGGGGGGCTAAAGTCGGTATCAGCCAATCAGCGAGGGAGCCTATCCCTTTTCACTAGCTCTAAATCAAGGAGATTGTTTTTGAATCTGAGGTGGGGCCATCAGTTCCTTACTTTACCGCACAGATCCTTGTGCTACTCATACGCTGAGTTGGCGAGGGGCCGGTATCGAACTAGGAACCTTGTAGTTTCTAGCCGAACACTCTACTGACTGAGCTCTGTGTGAGTGAGTGTGTGTGTGTGTGTGGGGGGCTTAAAAGCTACCCTAATAATAAGTTGACCGCCACAAAATCTACCTGTGGAGGAATCTTCGCTTCGATATAATCGTATTATTATTATTATTATTAGTTTTTCACATCAGCGTTAGTTGGAGTTCTTTCACTGGACTCTCGAGTATTCCAGCTGATTTTAACAATGCCGTTGTCTGGATGGTCTCAATTCTTCCTCTGATTTCCAGTTCCTCTAGTCCTTTTTTCTAAGCTTTTAGAAACCGTTCCAAGTGCCCCAACTACTATAGGTATTATTTTCACCCCCATATTCCAGTTTCTTCAATTCTATTGCGAGGTCTAGATATTTGTCTATCTTTTCGTTTTCTTCCAACTTCATCCTGGGATCTGCTTGAACTGTAAAAATCTACCAGTTGATAATTTTTCTTTCTTTTTTGTTTCGTTAATAAATATTAGGTCTGGTCTTTTGGCTGAAAGTCCCAAAGAATTTTATGCGTTTCATTATTTTCACTCCTTTTGAGTTTTTCCCATCAGCGTTAGCTGATAGTATTTCACTGGAGGCTGAGTGACAACAAATCTCCTCAGGTGTCCAGGACTCTTCTGAATATTCTAGCCGATTGCAGCAATGCAGTAGTCTGGATGGTCTCAATTCTTCCTCTGATTTCCAGTTCCTCCAGTCTTTTTCCAAAGTTAACTGGGACCGTTCCAAGTGCACCAACTACAATTGGTATCACTTTCACTCTCATATTCCACAGCCTTTTCAATTCTCTAGCAAGGTCCAGGTATTTTTCCATCTTTTCATTTTCCTTCATCTTCACCCTGTGATCTGCTGGAACCGCAAAGTCAACAAGTTGACATGTTTTCTTTTTTTTTTTAATCAACACTAGGTCTGGTCTCCTGGCTTTATCTCAAAGCTCCAGAGAATTTTATGCGTTTCATTCTCAAGAAAGATTCTGGTTTACATATACCATTATGGTCAACAGCATCACTTTCCCAACCCAGTCATGCTAGCTTTGTATTCCCGTTGTGCTAGTTGCTACATTGTCTCATATCTCTCACCGCACAGTCTTATAACTGTCACCGAACAGTCTACATTTACTGTTTTGTTGCGTCTTGTCAATTTTTGCTTTGATATAATTTGTTCTATGGAATTATTTTGTGCACCAATTATTAGTGATTCAGATTATTATTTATTAATTTATTTCATTTATTTATTTTTTGGTTTTTCATACCTGCCGTAGCCGGTTGTTCACAGCAAGTATCCTTAGGTATCCACATTATTATTATTATTATTATTATTTTTAGGACATAGTTCCAATTTCACTACAGTGACGTAGAATAGTGTGATAGAAAATAAATAAATACACGTTGGTAATTATTATATAGAGATTAATAATTGCAGAATGAACTTAATAGTGTTAACATTTAGTCTCATTTCCTTTTTTCTCATTAACATCAGTTTTGATTTGGTCAATTCTTGAAGCAAGTCTGATAAATTTCGCAGTTCTTATATTTTTCAAATAATTATCTTCCTAAAGCAAAGGCGTTATCTTCAGTTAAATTCAACTGGCGGTTATTAAAATGCAAATGTGTGTAATGAAAATGGCCGAATGTTGTACTGCTATGAATTTAGAATATTGTATTTGAATATTCTAGTCACAAGAATGATTTTGCAACTGTCAGTATTACTGCAATGGTAAGTAAGTAAAGTCGTCGGGGGTGGCCTAAAGTCGGTATCAGCTAGACAGCGAGGGAGTATATCCCCTTTTCACTAGCTCTAGACAAAGGAGATTGTTTTTGCGTCTGAGATGGAGCGCTACACCTACCATCAGCTCCTCACTTTACCGCACAGATCCCTGTGCTACTAATACGCTGAGTTAATGGTAAGTATGATATAAATTCACGTAAATATATGCGTTATTAAGGATAACCACTCTATGAATATAATAATAAGTGTTTTAAAAAAATTGTCTTTCATAATAATTGTGCTAAAGATAAAGATTATGATAAGATATCTCTCTATCTCTCTCTACACACACACACAGATATATATATATATATATATATATATATATGTTGTTTGTTGGCATCCTTCCGTCTATTAAAGACGATGGCGTAGTGTCCAATTTTTTTTATCTGCAACTGCATGAATGGCTGAACAGACCAATTTTGAATGTCAATCTCTGGTGCAGTGACTGCAAACAAACAGTGATGTTGCTGGAGTTGCTGTTGTCTCTCCTTCTTTTTTGCTCTCTTTTCCGTGGCGGCTACTCCTTCTCGTTCCTTGTTTGACGAGGAGTCGCCAGGTCGCACGGTATTCTGCACAAACCTCCCATGTGTAGTTGTTAATGTGGTATGTCTTCATGTTTCTCTTGCAGATATAGTCAAGAAACTGTCAGTTATTAAGCGCCGTTGATTTCATGTCCCCGCTAGCCTAACTTAGATATGCCTCCTCTCTCAATGATATTGAGAACTACTTACTTATAAATCTGTCTGTCTATTTCTCTTTCTCTCTATCTCTCTCTACTTCTCTTTGTCTGTCTGTCTGTCTCTCTCTCTCTATATATATATATTAGACAAACTAACATTATATTACCTTTATCAAAAATCAATCTTTATATAATTTCCACATTATGCACTAAAATGGCTTTATTCAATATATTGGTATTTTTAAAACTAAATTTCGTTTTACCCATGGGTTTAATACTCGCTCATCTAATTTGCCGGGTTGAATACTAGTTCTTCAGAGGACTGACATCGTGAAACTACAAGTCGTAAGTTTTTATCCTGTTTTATTATTGACCAGTTTAACACACACACACACAATATATATACGAGGGTGAATCAAAAAGTAATGCCATTTTGTTTAGGACAGGTATAATTACCAACACAGGAACATGTATCACACATAAAAATGAAGCTGGTCCTCTGTGGATCACACCCCTACTTCTCCACATAGTCACCGTTTCTCTCAATAGCAATGTCCCACGTTCGAATTAGAGCATGCATCCCTGCCCCGTAAAATTCTGTTGAGTGTTCTTTGAGCCGCTTCTTCGCTACAGATTTCACTTCCTCCTTACTGGAATAGTGTATGCCACCCAAAATCTCTTTCATGGGGCCGAAAAGATGATAGATTGAAGGCAGTAAATCTGGTGAGTATGGAGGATGCTGTAAAATTGTCCACCCGAATGAGGTGATTTTCTCCCTTGTCCTGATGCTTGTGTGTGGTCGAGCATTGTCATTCAGATTGTCGATATGGCAAGTTGGGTCTTACTCGTCAGATTCTTGCTCTGAGCTTCGTTAGGGTATCACTATAGGCCTTAGTTTTATAAAAAAATTTCACATGAAATAAAGGAAATGCCATTACATTTTTTTTACTCACCCTCGTGTATATATTACTCACCCTCGTGTATATATATATATATATATATATATATATATATATAATTAGTATTATTTTTTTTATTAGTATTATTATTTTTAATTGATTTTTATTTCTATTATTTATTATTTTTTTAAATTTTATTATCTTCTATTAATTTATTTTATTATTTATATCTTAACTAGTATTTTCTTTTATACATCATTATACTCTAATGTTTAAATTTAAAATCTTTTTATTTTACTTCTCTATTTATATTTTAATATACTATTCTGTTTTTTTCTGTCATGTCACCTTTTTGTCTGTCTGGACACCCTAGAAATCAACTTTGAGATGTATCTCTTTTTTTTCATTCACTTCCTGTTTCTATGGTTACACTCCCACACTGTTAAAAAATATATATAATTTTTTTTTATTATTTTTTTGTTTTTGTTTGAATTTATATATATTCAGCTCTTTGGTTTTTTTTGTGATATGCTTGTCCATAAGTGAATTGAGACCCATCTGATGAGGCGAAAATTTGGGGAGCCGGTTTAAATCAACTTAGATTTATATGGGCCCCAATTTTCGTCGAAATAAATTTATTATGGGATTACTGTATTGAGTTCTTCCTTATTGATATATATATATATATATATATATATATATATATATATATATGGGAGAGATGAGAGGAAATTAATCCGACAAGTTCTATTTTATTTATTTTTTAACATAACAATAAACACACACACACACACACACACACACACACACACACTTATAACAATTCCTACTACCATTTACCATTTGTATATGACTCAACAAACCCAGCGCATACGGCCCACCTTGGACCTGTTCCAACGCCTAACACCTCTGGCATCATTAACAGGACCCTACTAGCTACACACCCTACCAGAAAGAAATTGAACTTCCACTACCAACTAACCCACACCAACAGTTGACCACTCCTCCCACTCCTCCCCTATTCACGACCTCCTAACTCTCAGTATGAAAATGTTCACTCAATCCAACTTCCTGAAGATGGTCTAACTGACCGAAACGTTATAACGTCGACATCACCACCTACAATAAACATCCATTTTGTACAACATCCTATGTTTGTCTACCTTTCTCCATATATATATATATATATATATATATATATATATATATATATATGCAAGTTTTGTTGAACTGTACAAACAATTCTTGTCGGAAAAGTTTTTGGTTGATCCTTTCTAATTTTCGGGCCATCTTTTTGGTGTCGGCGTGTAACTGGTGTAACAGTCCACCAAAGGTTTCAAAACGAGCGCTTTCGGCAATACAGTTTGCCATCATCAGGTAGGAAACGATAGTATGGTTTCGCGTCTCATTTTTAAAAGATGGCCCGAAAATTAGAAAGGATTAACCAAAACGTGTCGGACAAGAATTGTCTGTACAGTTCAACAAAACTTGTATAAAAGAAAAAATGCTGCCAAAATACACTTATTTTAATATATATATATATATATATATATATATA
The DNA here is from genome assembly GCA_023376005.1 of Doryteuthis pealeii. Taxonomy (NCBI): domain Eukaryota; kingdom Metazoa; phylum Mollusca; class Cephalopoda; order Myopsida; family Loliginidae; genus Doryteuthis; species Doryteuthis pealeii. Next base: position 16,351,821 of record CM042158.1, on the reverse strand, counting down.
TATATTATTATTGATAATTAAATCAAAAAGACTTCCCCTTGCCAATGATCCTTGAAACAGAAATAGACTGTTGTTGAAACTCAAAGTTTTAAATTAAGTTTTCAACTTGTTACTAAATCTTTTGTTGGATAGAAAACTCTATGGCTACGTAAAACTTGCAACCGCCATTGTGTTTTGGATATGTTTAAAAAAAGTTATCTCCACTTGAAAAAAAAAAGACACATAAAAGAAATGAATAAAAAAACACAAACAAAATGGACCGGCCAACAAAATATGATGTTAGGAAAAAATTGTGTAGAGCAGTGAAATCTCTTTTCTTTCTCTCTCTTCCGTTCTTCCCCCCACTCTCGATTGAGCACTTTCACTTTCTCCCCCCCCTCTCTCTCCATTTTTAGTTCTTCCTAACCTTTAATTTGCCGAACACAAATTTCTAAGGAAAGTCCAAGTCCGATTTGACGTTTTCCTCCAAATACCGAAAACCTTACGCGTTGGTCCAATATGGCGGCCAGACGGAACAAAAAAGTTTATTTTATTCACTTTTTTTTATTATTTTGGCATACCTATAGAGTCAAATGAAAAGAACAATAATTAAGTAATAATAATAAAAAAAAACCTAAGACATTAGGGAAGAGAGAGAGGGAGAGGGAGAGGGAGAGAGAGAGAAAATCTCTCTCACTTTTTGTCTTAATGTCTTATGTCTTTTATATTATATTAGAGGGTGTTAGAGAAGAGAGAGAGAGAGAGAGAGAGAGAGAGAGAGAGAGAGAGAGAGAGAGAGAGAGAGAGAGAGAGAGTAGGGAAAAAGTGGGACATTTTTGGTATTGATTTTAAAGATTCTTTTTAACGCTCTTGTTCGGACTTTTCTTATAGAATCCATGGAAAAGCTTTTTCTTTTTTCATGGAAATTTCTGTTGAATTCTTTGCGGTTGCAGTCAAAGAAAGATTTGGACGTTTTTTTCCCCCAATGATTCAATGATTTTTTTTTCTGTGTCTCTTAAATATAAAACAATATGCATTTCAGTTAGGGAAAGTGGATTTTAACAGCATATAAAACAAAGAAACACAAATAATAAAATTTCCAATATTTAAAAAAAAATCCAATATTCAAAGGTGTATATATATATATATATATATATATATATATAAGAGAGAGAGAGAGAGAGAGAGAGAGAGAGAGAGAGAGAGAGAGAGAGAGAGAGAGAGAAATCGCCAACGTGAAAATTAAAGTTTTGAGTTTTTATGCTGTTTTGCTTTATAATTGAAATATCGTACATTTTTGTGGATAAAGCGCTGTATTTTATTTATCTAAAAATCGTTTTAGCAGTAAATTTGAATTACATATATATATATATATATATATATATATATATATGAGAGAGATCGAGGGAGAGAGAGCACTTACACACATACTCGCACACACACACACACACACATATGTATTGAATGTGTCCTACCTCAGTAAGAGTATATTTATAGATATAAGTAGTAGGCAATTTATTGAAACTAATTATTTTTTACATATATTCAATTTCAAGAAATGCAATTCACTCATAAGTTGTATACAGTAATTAAGAATAATTAAACAAATGTATCCATAATTTACATGAATCAGAGATCTATTTAATTCTAAAATATTCTAAAATTCTGAAATAGGCTTAGGGTTAGGATTAGGGGTTAAGGTTAGGATTAGCAGTTATTACTATAACCTTCTAATATGCTTTTTTATGGTAGGCCACATACTATAAGAGAGATATGATTTTGTCGGCCACATTCAAAAGGTAGGCCACATACTATAAGAGAGACATGATTTTGTCGGCCACATTCAAAAGGTAGGCCACATACTATAAGAGAGACATGATTTCGTCGGCCACATTCAAAAGGTAGGCCACATACTATAAAGAGACATGATTTCGTCGGCCACATTCAAAAGGTAGGCCACATACTAAGAGAGACATGATTTTGTCGGCCACATTCAAAAGGTAGGCCACATACTATAAGAGAGACATGATTTCGTCGGCCATTCAAAGGTAGGCCAATACTATAAGAGAGACATGATTTCGTCGCCACATTCAAAAGGTAGGCCACATACTATAGATTTCGTCGGCCACATTCAAAAGGTAGGCCATATATAAGAGAGACATGATTTTGTCGGCCATTCAAAAGGTAGGCCACATACTATAAGAGAGACATGATTTCGTCGGCCACATTCAAAATGTAGGCCACATACTATAAGAGAGACATGATTTCGGGCCACATTCAAAATGTAGGCCACATACTATAAGAGAGACATGATTTCGTCGGCCACATTCAAAATGTAGGCCACATACTATAAGAGAGACATGATTTCGTCGGCCACATTCAAATGTAACCACATACTATAAGAGAGACATGATTTCGTCGGCCACATTCAAAATGTAGGCCACATACTATTGATCTTTTTCTTATCTATTCCTTCTGGCTCATCCCCATTTTTAGTTGTCTATTTATTCAAATAATTTCACCCTCTATTACACGCACTTATCTTATTTTCTCTCTTTTTTTTTGTTTGTTTATACACGGCGTTATCACTTCATTTGTTGTTTGTCAAGCTGAGTGTTTTAGTCCATCAATTAGTTGTGTAACGTTCGTTGATCGGCCATTAATATTCATATCTGCCGATCAACAGTTAAGGGTGGATTGCTATATTTACAATTCATCCGGGTATACCGGCGACGCGCCAATTACTAAATTACTCTTGTCAATCTACTAATTCCGGGTGGTTTATCTCATTAACCTGGTACTGGGGTATTGGGGGTGGGTGGATGCGTGCTGTTAATAGTCGCTGGTTATCTTTTGATATGACATGTAATATGATGCCAACCACTTGTCGTTGGGAGAAGTCCACGTGACGTTGCGCCTAGATCGCGACACCATAATAGTTATTTACCTCGCATCCCACGTGTGCTGGTGTGACACAAGGTTTTTTTTTTAATTTGGGACCACTCACGAACCGAAGCTCATGGGATGGTGGGTGCAAAAAATGCGTAGATCCCATCATTCCCCGCTCAACAATAAACCTAGCCCTGCTCTTTTAAGTCAAGGGGACAGGTGTTGCCTGGGGGATAATCCCCGTGGAATCTACGCCGTTAATTACTTAACCGGTCCAGGACCGAAGCTGCCGGAACCCCGGTAATCCAGGTAAGTGAGTTCAAACTCCAGTCAGACTATTACGTTCATTTTTGGATTAACACCTTTGGTAAAGGTATGTACCACCGTGCCCCGTAGCTATTAGTACCAAGAGAATGAGTTTAACCAGGTATCTGCTGTGCCAAGTGATACATGAGTTTAATTCCCACAGTGAGTTTATCCTTTTATTTCCTATCCATGACATTTATTGTTGTCAGTTGCGATAAAATGAATAAATAAATAGAGGGAAGTCACCGTGGCGTAGTAGCTAACGTACTGGACTGCGACATCTTAGTAATCGTGTTCGAACTCCAGTCGGGTCATGACATTCACTTTCGGACTAACACGCTTGCGGTAGACACGAAACCCTTCATACCATCAGCTATGGATTAAATAGAACTCCCACTGTTCTTCTACAAGGATGGCTTTGGCATTAAATAACCCACGAAGGTTTATATGCCATTAAACAAAGAAATCCTATCAAATCAAACCAAAAGAAATACATAATAATAAAAGAAATAACCCCTACTAAAAATAACAATGCTTTACACTGTTGGTGTAAAAGTAAATTAAAAAAAAAACTGATTTGGCGTCTATCTTTGTCCATCTTGTAATGTTTAATGTTAAATAATACCATAAACATATATATTGTTTTAAAACAAAGAAGATACTGTACCGCGACCCAATCGATGTTAACAGTCGTTAAAGACCATTAGTTTTTGGCCTGTCTGTACTAAAGAATTTCTCTATAAGATTGACATTTATTGTTTCTTTATTGTCCAAGAAACTCAAGAATATTTCTTTTGTGTAATTATGGCTCCAATTTGTCTTGGAATTGGTTTTCGCCATTTGCCCAAGCGATACCCTTTTTTTTAGTTGATTTTTTGGTCTTTTTTTTGCTACACGGAATTCTTGCTATTTTTCAAAGGCGTCCATTATTAGCAGATTACTATTATTATTATTGTTATTGTATCTATTGTTACCTTCAAACCAGCGATACTTTCTTTTGAATTGAAAATTGTTTAGTTCTATTTAAAAGAAAAAAGAAATTTGGAGAAACATAAAGAAAAATAAGTCTTTTTCTTTTTTCTTTTTTTTTTGTTGTTCAGTTTGTATGTATAAACAAATGTGTTCATTTTCTGCAGATGTATGCATCAATGGGCGTTATAGGTGGTAAAAATAAGTGTCAAGCAAAAAGAAAAAACAACAACAAAAACAAAATAAAACAACAACAAAACTACAAACAAACATAAAACGTAAGAAGAATCGAAGCGATAATAACGGAAAAATAAATACACCAAGGGTTATATTCGGAGGGATGCGATGTGGTGAAGACATAGAGAAGCAGGTAATGAGAGAGAGAGAGAGAGAGAGAGAGAGAGAGAGAGAGAGAGAGAGAGAGAGAGAGTGTGTGGGTGAGAGAGAGAGAGAGAGAGAGGGTAGAGAAGAAAGAGTAAGGATAAATAAATGAAAAAGGGCTGACATAGACGTATATACACAAAAGGAAGAGATAGAATGAAGGTATAGAGAAGCTGAGAGAGAGAGGAGAGAGAGAGAGAGAGAGAGAGGAGAGAGAGAGAGAGAGAGAGAGAGAGAAGATGATTATACGTGTGAGAGAGTGTGAGAGAGAGAGAGAGAGAGAGGAGAGAGAGAGAGAGAGAGAGAGGGGGGAGGAGAGAGAATAATAAAAAGAGAAAGAAAGGGTTAGGGATAGACGTAAAGACACTACGAGTTATATTTTTCGGAAAGAGATGGATTGAAGAAAAGAGAAAGAGATTCAGAGAGAGAGAGAGAAAGAGAGAAGAAGAAGAAGAAGAAGAGAGAGAGAGAGAGAGAGAGAGAGATTATTTGTAAGAGAAAGTAAGACAGATATAGACATATATGAACCTATTGAATGTTTCTTTGGTTAATTGGCATGTCAACCCTTGTTGGGTTATTTAAAGTCAAAGTCCCTCTTTTTGCTGGCACTTATGTGCTTTCAAGAAACTAATGATAGTAACCATTTGTAAAAATGTATAGCTTCAAGTTACTATTCTTAATCTTATTATAATGGAGATTATGTGTTTATTTGCCTGTAACCGAAACTATATCACTACTCAAGTCACTATCCATTTAGGTATTATACATCACATTCTCCATGAATCATTTTTATTTAGGCCTCAATTATTAATAAAATTGTTTTTCATTATTAATACTGCTGGCCATATCTACGTACTAATAACATGCACCTGTATTTATATGTACAACAATTAGCGGTTTACTGTGTGAACGGCAAGCCTAATTTGCATATTGCTATTTAAAATTTGATTTTAATAAATATGTGCTTGGTATTGTTGATTTCTAATTATTTGATTTTATCTTAATGGATATGAGCAAAACTCTCGGAGATAAATCTTAAAAGAAATCCATCAACAAAAAGAAATAACTGTAATTTTATCCTTTACTTCCTAATTTAACTAAATAGTTAAATTAGAAAAGTTTAGCAAGGAAAGACGGGGGTGATGGTAGAGGAAGCTACAGCTGTTATATTTTTCGGTTATACCCCTCTCTGTTTCAAATCATTTTATCTGCATTCTTATTTAGTTTCTTTAGACTTTCTAATTTAATATAATATTTTATGACTAATACTTGCACCCGGATAATGCATATATTTGCTAGTACTTATAATTTGCACAGTTACATGTTTTCAAGTAGCTATTGCTATCAAATAAAAAATAAATTGTTTGCACATATTTCTATGTATTTACCCAAACCATGAAGGTCGAATTTTCTTTGTATGCAGAACATTTCTACATTTTTTCTATTATTATCATTATTATTTCATTTCATTTGGTTATTTAAAAATAATAATAGTTTAAATAATGTACACATGGATAAACTCCTGACCGAAACACGTGTAAGTAAAATTGATTGAAATATCCTATTTTATCCATTCTATACTTTCTTTCCTTTATTTCTCTTTTCAACATACCGTCGGATTCACACACACACACACATATATATATATATATAAATAGACTTGGAGAAAATATAGGAAGAACAAAACAGAAGAAATAAAATAAAATATTGAGAGAGAGAGAGAGAGAGAGAGAGAGAGAGAGAGAGAGAGAGAGAGAGAGAGAGAGAGAGAGAGAGAGAGAGAGAGAGAGAGAGACTTGAATATACATATCAGAGGAGAAGATAAGGAAATTAGACAAATGGCAATGGGTAACAAAAAAAAAATATTGAAACTGAACAGAAAGTGTAAGATACAGAGAAAGACAAAGATCGACAAAATGATCTTGGAAAAAAAAAAAAAAGAAAAAAAAGAAAAAAAACAAAGAAAACCGAAAACAAAGAATCCTTCATTACTGTCGCCATTCTTGAGACGCCATCTATAAAGAAAACGGAGAGAATGACACGCTTTGTGAAGCCGTGTAGAATGTCTTTAGTTTTTACCCCTTATTTTCAAATTGAATTATCTCCCTTTGTTATTTCTTCAATTGACAAAACCCAAGGACACGTAGGAAGCAGAAGACAATTATTATTGTTGCTGCTATTTTTTTTCTGCAGTATTGTTGCAGGCATTGCTGTTGAGTAGTGAATGTTCCATTGTCATACAAAAGGTTAATATCGATATTACAACCTTTGTAAAGTTGGACAGCTGTATTTTATTGTAGCGATATTAGATCTTTTGTTAGGCTCGTTAAATTAATATCGATTATTTAGAGTTCACAATTTATGTACACAAATTTACAACCACTACTAATTCGGTGACTACAAAAGCAATAATAATAATAATAATAATAATAATAATAATAATAATAATAATAATAATAATAAGCAGACCACAGAGTGAGAATCAAAGAAAGCAAAAAGATAGACAAATACTTGGATCTTGCCAGAGAACTGAAAAGGCTGTGAAATATAAACGTGACGGTGATACCAATTATAGTTGGTGCCCTGATAACGATTCACAAAGGTTTGACAAATCCCTGGAGAAACGGTAAATAAGAGGAAGAATAAAGATCCTACAGTCCATCGCATTGTTAAGATCAGCTAGAATACTTAGAAAAGCCATTAAGACATGAAGAGACTTACTGCTACTCAAATTTTGTGAAAGAAAAAAGCCCCAGTTAAAATTCGCAAGGGAAAAATGAATAATAAGTTGACCACAGGAAATGAAAAATACTTGGATCTTGCTAGAGAACTGAAAGAATCTGCAGAACCTGGATATTTACCACGCAATCCACGTGTACGGGTTAGGCACAAGGCCCTATTAATGTGGAACCCCCACGAACCGAAGCTAATGAGAGATGGGTGCAAAAAATGCGTTGATTCCGTCGGCATTCCCCCTCAAGGGGCGCGCCTCAGGCACCGGGCAATAGACCCAGCCCTGCCTCTATAAATATAGGGGGCAGGTATTGCCTGGGAGGATGGCCCCCTGGGATCAACGATGTTAACTTATGCGGTCCAGAGCCGAAGCCACTTGGACCCTCCGAGAGAACCTGAAAGTAACGGTGATATAAATTGTAGTTATTGCCCTTAGAACATTTCTCAAGGGTTTGGGAAAAAAACAACTGAAGGAATTGGAAATCAGACTACAGCACTGTTAAGATAAAGCAACCAGTCTTCTGAATTCAAACCTGTCAAACACCTCTTAAGAATTTGACCGTGTGTCACATCCTACTCGTGCAGAGGGTTTGGTATATATATTTTTGCTTAGTATGTAGAGCGTCCCACTAGGAATCACAAGGTTCCTGGTTCGATACCGACCCACGCCAACTCAGCGTATGAGTAGCACAGGAATCTGTGCAGTAAAGTAAGAAGCTCATGGTAGGTGTGGCGCTCCGTTTCAGTCGCCCAAAACAATCTCCTTGGTCTAGCGCTAGTGAAAAGAGATAGAATCCCTCGCTGTCTGGCTGATACCGACTTTAGGCCACCCCGACGACCTTACTTACTTTATATATATATATATATATATATATATATATATATATATAAAGTGGGGCACAGCTGGGTTGGATTGTTTTTCTTCTCCTAGACAGGTTGCCTTACAAGGCTCAAAACAACGTTTCTACTATTTACACAGAGCTGGGGGTGGATTTGGGTAAGAACAGGTGGTTTCATGTATTTCCTAAGAGAATTAGCTTAAAGTGAAACGCAAACGCAGGATTTGAACTCGGCTCGCCGGAGTCGTTTCGCTACGACGAAACTCGTTACGCAAACATGGATAGCTTGCTATATAATAATATTTGAAATGGCGTAGATATGGTGACCGTCTCTGCACATTAGCATTCATTTCACGTTTGTCTGTGTGGTGTCCGCAGTCTATAAATGTAATTGTTAAAAAGGTTTCGCCTCTGGGATTTTAACAGTTGCAAAAATCGAAAATAACTGAAAGCGAATTTTAATGAATGAAAGAAATGAAGGAGAAAGGAAAGTTTCCTTTTTAGAATAGTCATTAAACATATATTCACTAGATTTCAGCTCCCCAAAGTGCATCTGTTCTGAATTTCTTCGAACCTGTCAGACGAGATAATGTAAAAGACATACTGGGATTTGACCTAATAAACAACTGCACTTCAGTTGTTTATATATATATATATATATATATATATATATATATGCGTGTGTGTGTGTGTGTGAGAGAAAATGGAAGTGAATCCAACGGTATGTAATATAGTGAAAAATTTGAAAAAAAATTTTTTAAGAAGATCTACTAAACAGATTGAAACACTGCAGCGTTGGCTGAATAAATACCACCTATTTTATTTGAACTGTGTTTTTTTTCAAACTCTTCATTATATTACACACACACACACACACACATATATATATATATATATATATATATATATATATATATATATATATATATATATTTGGAAAAATGGAAATGAATTCAACGGTTTGGAATTATATAAAAAATTGAAAAATCAACAAAATGTTCTGATGGATATTTTTGTTGAAGCCGACGTTTTAACGTTTCGGTTTGTTTAACAAACCATTTTCAGAGAGGACATTTATATAGAAAACACTTAAAAATAGTTGTTTGTAAGTTTCTTTTAGTTATGTTGCGGCTTCTGAATATATCTCAAATAGGAAAAGAGATTGAATTTAGCTAACGACTACGCAACACTAAGTTTTTTTCTTTGTTTGAGTAATATTCGGAAGCTGCAACACACAAAAAAAAAAAAAAAAAAAACTCTCTCAAACAACTGGTTTTAAGTTTTTTCTATATTAATAAATATTATATTTATTAATATAGAAAAAACTTTAAGGATCACCAGGATGATTCTTATCGGTGAAACCAGGGTATATATATATATATATATATATATATATATATATTACTGTCATCTTCTTTTTTAGTTATATTATATATATATATATATATATATATAAAATGATAACATAAAGAAGATGACTCACCGGGGAATAACATATCAAGTTAATCGCAATATCGACGGTCGATACAAATATTAACCGAATAAGTCAGTTTTATAAAAAAATATAAAATTAGTTAATAGAGGTTATAGAGGTGAAGTAAGTAAAAAAGTCGTCGGGGTGGTCTAAAGTCGGTATCAGCCAATCAGCGAGGGAGTCTATCCTTTTCACTATCGCTAGACCAAGGAGATTGTTTTTCCGCCTGAGGTGGAGCGCCACACCTACTATCAGCTTCTTATTTTACCGTACAGATCCATGTGCTACTCATACGCTGAGTTAGCGACGAGCCGGTATCGAACTATGAACCTTGGGGTTTCTAGCCGAACGCTCTATCGACTGAGCTAAACAGGTTATAGAGGTAATAGAGGTTAATTGTAATGAATTAATCAAGAAATTAATTAAACTAAGTAATTTTTTGATTAATTCATTACAATTAACACTGATGATCCTTTTTTCGTGAATGCTATATATATATATATATATATATTTAGATATACACACACACACACACGCACGCACGCACACACACAACACATATTATATTATATATATATATTATATATGTGTGTGTGTGTGTGTGCATGTGTGTGTGTGTGTGTGTGTGTATATCTAAGGGTGAGTCAAAACATAATGCCATTTTTTTTAGAACAGGTATAATGACCAAAACGGGAACATGTATCATACATCAAAATGAAGCTGGTCCCCTGTGGATCACATCCCTACTTTTCCACACCGTTTCTCTAAATAACAATGTTCCTCCATCGAATGAGAGCATGTATCCCTGCCCCGTAAAATTCTGTTGAGTGTTCTTTGAGCCACTTCTTCACTACAGATTTCACTTCCTAGTCACTGGAATAATGTTTGCCTCTCAATCCCTTTTTCCTGGGCCATGAAAAAGGGTTTGAGAGGCAAACTAGACTAGTTGTCTTACCTAAGGTAAATAATCAAGTCTTTCCTACTATTGTATCAATAGCCGTAGCCTGGGGGATGGGGGAATTGGACAAAAATTAAAATCCAAGTCCAGGATTTGAACTCGGGTCAAATTTTTTTGTTTGTTTTTGGACCTGACCAGTGGAACAAAGAAAGGAAATTATTTTGAATGCTTGAAATATTGGGACATGGACATATATAGTATTTACCTAACTAAACGAGCAGGATGTGACACAAGGTTAATTTTTAAACGGATTTTAACAGGTTTTAAATATTTTTTCTTCTCCTAGGCCGGTTTCCATGTTCAAGTTAAAAATCTCAGTGTGCCATACTATTTTACATAGCTGAAGGGAGAATAGTTGGATGAATATATTTACCAATGGTATTAGCACTATCTGAAAAGCAAACAGCCTCGTCCAGGTTTTGAATTCGTATCGCCGTGTCCATTTCCTACGATGATATCTCATATATTCTATTAATGACAGATCTTGTTCTATAATGAGAAACCGGGTTATGTACGAAGTTCATCTTATATCAGGTGCATAACAAGTTGGTGAGGATATCTATACACAAATGATATCAATGACAGTGGCTCTGTTTAAAAAGATATTGAACCTGAAATGGCTTCCGGTAATAATACTGTCTCAATCACTGATTTCCTTACTGAGATTATGAAGAAGAAGCAAGAAAAGAAAATTAATAAAATTGGAAATAAAAATAAGAAATAGAAAAAAAAAAGAAAAAAGATATCTCTATGAAAAAGTTCCCGCTCAAAAAAAAAAAAAAAAAAAAAAAAAGAGCGCGCAATTGCGAAGGAATGCCTGCGAATGATTGAACACGAACAAATAGTTTGTTCATTTCCGTTCTCTTAGTCTCGAGAGTGGATATTAGTGTTCGGCCATCTTGTGCTTCTGGTCAGTCATTTTGGGGTGGAACGAGGCTCTGCGAACAGGGATCCAGAGAGGGTGCAGGTAGAGAGAGAGAGAGAGAGAGAGAGAGAGAGAGAGAGAGAGAGAGAGAGAGAGAGAGAGAGAGAGAGAGAGAGAGAGAGAGATTTCGGCGTCATCCGATATTCTATGTGTAGTTCATTCTTAATTCGTTCGAATTCGTTCTCGTTATTGGCGCATTGGCTAGCCACTGCCGGGTTTCTCATCATAAAACAAACCGTAAAATGGCGCGAACTAATTCAATAAGATGTTATTGGACGCAAATAAGAAGCGAGATGAATAGACATAGAGGTGTTTGTGCGGTTTTGTGGGCGGTTGCAGGTGAGAAGGAGGGACAAAAAGAAAGAGTGAGTGGAGGAAAAGGAAGAGGAGGAGGAGGAGAAGGAGTTGGAGGAGGAGAAATTGAAGTAGATATGGATTGAGTGTAAGGAAATAAAGGTGAGGGGAATGAAATAAAAGAAAATAATAAACAAGTGGAGAAAATAGAGAATGAGAAATGGAAGGGGGGAATGAAAACAGAAGGAAAAAAAAGAAGAAGACGGAAGTGCATATAAGGAAGAAAAGGAAAGACGGAAATGCAGGTAAGAATGAAAAAAACATGATCTATCTATCTCAGTGATTTTATCTATCTATGCTGATTTTTCTGTTCTCTTCTTTCTGTCTATATGTATGTATGTATGTATGTATATATGCATTTGGTGCATAAGCATACAATTTTATCATCTGATACAACAGGAAAGACGTCCTTCCTATGTCATATTTGCATCAAACTTTGTGGATCTGCAGCGGGTTTGATGAGTCATGTGAGGGCTCATGAAAGGAAAGGTTCTGGTGGTGGAGTTATAGGATTGTGAGGGACGGCAATGATCTGTAAAGATTATACTATTGCTATGCTATGCTATGTATGAATGAATGTATCTATCTATCTATCGCAGTGATTATATATATCTATGCTGATTTTTCAGTTCTCTTTTTCTATATGTATGTATGTATGTATCTATCTATCTGTCATAACCAGTTTATACCTATCTATCTATTTCAGTCTTTTCCCATTTATCTATCTACCTATCTATCGGCACACACACACACACACACACATATATATATATATATATATATGTGTGTGTGGGTGGGTGTGGGTGTCTGTGTCTAAAGGTGAATCAATAAATTTGTGGCCTGACTGATCGTTATTAGCTGAATTTTGATCGTAAATTGTAAAATGTATAAGGCTCGTTCTAATAACATTACTTAATCAAATAATCATTATACCCACATACATAAAAACCATACATACATACATATCTATCTCTATCTTAAGCTATTTTTCTGTCTGTCAATTTGTCTCAGTCTGTTTGCCAATACACACACACACATATATATATATATATATATACAAGAGATTCGGAAAGTTTAGGCGCAATATCCCTATCTCAGAGAAAAAAAAATGGTGAAAAATGAACTTCTTTGTTTCCCGATGGCATAATCTCACGAGATGTGTGGAATTTTTAGCGAAACGCGGGAACACTGTCTTGCTTGACAGATGAAAAGTCTGATCTAACTTGAAAAATCGACGACGTTTTCAGCGAACCTTATATATATATATATATATATGGTATCATATGTATAGTGGTAATATATAAATTATCAGTTATTTATTTATGCAGACATGTGTATGAAGAGTAAATGATAGAGAAAAAAAAGAGGTAAAAGGAAGGCGGAGATGAATCAAAGGAAACTAAAGTGTAAGAAAAATAAAGAAGAATATGCACACAGGATTGTTGGTGTGTATTGATGATTTGAAAGAGAGTAGTAATAAAGAAAAAATAGGACGACAGAAAGACGCGACACCAAAGAAAGTAACAAAAAGATAATATATATATATATATATATATATATATATGCGTGTGTGTGCCTGAATATATATATATATATATATATATATATATATATATATATATATATGGTGGTTAGATTTTGTTTAAATTAACCAACTACCACCGCCACACACGTGTGTGTACGTTTATATATATATATATATACATTTAAATATGCGTCTCCATACACATACACACACACACATATATATATATATATATATATATATATATATAGATAGATAGATAGATAGATAGAGAGAGAGAGAGAGAGAGAGAGAGAGAGAGAGAGAGAGAGAGAGAGAGAGAGAGAGAATTCTAGTTTCGTGTGGTTTTACAATCATGGTCCTTTTCCCATCGAGTTTGTTTCTACTGTCTGGTTTGTCCTGATAACTCATACTTCACTTAAGTGGAATATCTATCTGTCTATGTATCTATATATCTATCTATCTATCTATCTCTGCATGTATTTTGATATCTATCAATCTATCTCCCTCGGATTGTATATCTGTCTCTCATATGTACAGACACACACAACACACACATACGTATATATATATATATTTAGAGAGAGAGAGAGAGAGAGAGAGAGAGAGAGAGAGAGAGAGAGAGAGAGAGAGAGAGAGAGTCGAAGGGAGATATTGGGAGACGTACTGACAGACGGACAGACAGAGATTGATAGGGAGATAGAGAACATAAAAACACTTCAGCGTAACAGTTGTGAGAGAAAAATGGAGCCGCGCAGGCGCACTGGTTTCTTTTTAGTACCAAGATAAGCTGATGGACAAAGACTCCGTTTTTATGTTCTCTTTTCTTTTGTTGTGTCGTACAGCAGTGGGTAGCCATTATAGAACATGCTTCGAAAAGGCGGGAATGTACTTTTCAATAAAGCTGCTACCAATACAAGTGCAGTAGCATTTACTCCTACATCACAATATGCAGATATAGAGTTACACACACACACACACATACACATATATATATATATATATATATAATACACCGAGTTAAATCAAGGTAAAATCAGTTGTGAATATTAATCACATTGATTGATAATCGATAATTATTCAATTAATATTTCAGAGGTTCACATAATAATTATGCATCAGGCAACTGATTTATTGATTAACGTTAATATATATATATATATATATATATATATATATATATATATAGTTAACGTCTTATTCATTGCCTATTGCTCATTTCTTTCTGGTAAATACAGTTTAATTTTTTATTTTTTGAACAAATCATGCGTGTATATATATATATATATATATATATATATATATATATATATATATATAGGTGTGCGTGCGTGCGTGCGCGTGTGTGTTGTAAGTTGAAAATGGAAGCGAATCCAACGATATGTTGAAAAAAAAAATAAAGGAAAGAAAATGTTGAATGGACAAAATTGATTTTATTTTATTTTACTGACACGTGTTTCTGCCAGGAGTTTATCCATGTACATATGCAAATTATCTACTATTATTTTAAATACAAAGTAAAATAACAATAATAGAAAGCTACAATTTTTTTCTTCGTATACAAGGAATAATTTTGTTCATTCAACATTTTCTTTCCTTTATTTTTTTTATAACATATATATATATATATATATATATATATATATATATATATTATATTGCATTCTTTATTTATACGTGTAGAATTAAACAAAAGGCACATCTCCTGTTTAACAATTTTATTTTTGATCTTTTCTAATTTTCTGGCCAACTTTTTAATGTTTGGGTGGAATTGTTGGATTCACATTAATATAATTAAAAAACAAACAAACTTGAATACATCACCCCTGATGTTGGCACTTCGAAGTGCAGAAAGTACTCGGGAACTGAACTTTGGTGGACTTATCCACCAATTCCACCCAAACATTAAAAAGTTGGCCAGAAAATTAGAAAAGATCAAAAATAAAATTGTTAAACAGGAGATGTGCCTTTTGTTTAATTCTACACGTATACACCAAATATATATATTATATATATATATATATTATATATATATATATGCAAGATTAATTAAAAGAATATAAAATATAGCATGTATTTACCAAGAAAGAAATGAGCAATGTTAATGTTTTTTTTCTTGTTCTTGTAAACCAGTGGTTTTCAACCTTTTTTTTTTTAATTACCTATCGGCCTCATTGATTCCTATTTTAATCATGACCATTCGATGTTAATAAGTCCGATCGTATTTTTATAACTTTTTTTGCTTACTTCGACACAAAAACTGTTATATGGTACCTGGGGGTCATATGACCCACGGTTGTGAACCATTATTCAAAGAATAGTAAAACTGTTAAGTGGTCCCCTTTTGATATCTTCTTAAACACGTATTGGGATTTTGCTTATTCTTCCATCTGTGTCTGTTCTTCGTATCGGTTCGGGTTTCGTTTCTTTACTGGTTGGGTTTTGCTCCCCCTCTCTCTCTCTCTCTCTCTCTTATTCATTTTGTTCTTTTGGGTCGGCTTAACTCTCGCTAGAGTGTCAGCCAAGGAACCAGAAGGTTCCAGCTTCGATTCCAGCCCTCGCCAACTTAGCGTATGAGTAGCACAGGGATATGTGTGGTAAAGTAAGGAGCTAATGGTAGGTGTGGGGCTCCATCTCAGATGCAAAAAAAACAATCTCCTTGGTCTAGCGCCAGTGAAAAGGGGATAGATTCCCTCGTTGTCTGGCTGATACTGACTTTAGGCCACTCCGACGACTTTATCATCATGGTACAACACGAAACATTTTTCATGTGCACACTATTTCATTTTCCTGGATGCATTTTTACCCGATACATTATGGACACTCACGCGCATGGGGGGTGGGGGCATAGTCAGAAGCCATATCATCAACTCACTAAATAATAACTTTGCACCCCCAGTTTTATCCGATCACATGACTCCTTAACCTAATAGAGAGCCTAGTTCAGGACCTGTCAATCAAACTATATGTCTTGCAGTGTAACTTTCCACTGTTTTATCGTTATTTTGAATTACTCTACACTTCTTGCTAAAAATGCAATAGTCTACGCATATGACATTATATAACAAGACTACATAAGACAAAATCACTTTCAGCTTGAGGATAAGATTTAAAATGCATTTGATTTAGGTACAACATATTCCACTTAGGGGATCCACAATTAAGCAATATTAAGCTGCTATATCTACACTTCAAACAGCATCAATGTCCTACACGTTCATAAAATTCCTTGAACACAGAATCAATCCAACTCTCCACAACATAGGATCACCTGCGTCCTTGAAAATGACCGAAGGTTGTCGAAAGTACCCGTACTCGGACTACACACAGACTTTGGAGTGGTTTTAAACTACCTACAACCAAAGTTGCGATATCTTGAAAAAGAATAGGTAAATAAAAAGAAGAGAACTTAGCTAAAAGAACAAGAACTGCTTTTCACATATATGAGGGTGAGTCAAAACGTAATGCCATTTTGTTTAGGACAGGTATAATTACCAACATAGGAACATGTATCATAAATCAAAATGAAGCTGGTCATCCCTACTTCTCTACATAGTCACCGTTTCTCCCAATAGCAACGTTCCACCTACGAATGAGAGCATGTTTCCAGCCCCGTAAAATTCTGTTGATTGTTTTTTTTTATCCACTTCTTCACTACAGTTTATTCATCAGATCTAGCGCCTTCGGTCTATCATTTCTTCGGTCCCAGGAAAGAGGGTTTAAGAGGTAAACATCATTCCAGTGACGAGGAAGTGAATGTAAAGAAGTGGCTCAAAGAACACCCAAGAGAATTTTACGGGTCAGGGATACATACTCTCATTCGAAGGTGGAACATTGTTATTAAGAGAAACGGTGACTATTTGGAGAAGTAGGGATGTGATCCACAGAGGACCAGCTTCATTTTGATGTATGATATATGTTCCTTTGTTGGTAAATATACCTGTCCAAAAATGGAATTAGATTTTGACATACCCTCGTATCTTGTACGTTTCCACCTCTCATTTAAATCTTTGTAATAGGATTATTTTTCTTATCACTTCTTATCTATACTTTAAGTTAATATACTTTAAGTCTATACATTAAGCAATTAGTGTGCTAATAGAAAAGTCTCGTAGATTCCCTTCAAATGCGTCTATACGAAACAGACAGACAAGCACTACAAATACATACAGGGTTGTCCAAAAGTCTTGTCACCCGTACATATCTTTAGATGTAAAATAATTACATAATATATTATTTAGATTTTCAGACTCTACTTTCATCTCTACTGTTATAACACAAAATTTCGGTCGATGTGCCTTTCGACCTTCTTTAGGTGACCAGTGTCGAAAATGACATAGAATACGTAACATAGTTTAATACTTATACCCGGTCATGGTTAACAGAATGAGAACAATCTACCCCAATGGATTAAATAAAGGGTTCGATTCAAAGTTCGTTGGAGGCTCTCGATTACGACATGAAAGCCCCTAGGTTCGACAAGAAGGTTCCCGATTCGACGAAAAAGTTAATGAGTTCGACACGAAACACCTGATGAAGACCCGAGGGCACATCAACCGAAATGTTGTGCCTATAACAATAGAGATGAGGACAACTGTCCATAAAATTTAAATGATACAAATTATCAAGCCTCACAAAAAAAAAAAAAAAATCAGACAAATTAAATAAATTATCAAAAAAATTATGTAGGGATGACAAGACTTTTGGACCACCTTCTACATTTAACTCTTTGCCTACTTTAAACTACTCACAGCGGCTCTCTCACCAAAATACAAAAACTGATGGTTATTTCATTATAATTTAACAGAAGGACTCAGATTACAATGGAAATAGGACCTGATTTGAAAAGAATGAGTTCTGAGATGAATAGATAGTGAAATATCCCATCATATAGGTAAAAATACCAAAAAGGTTTTGTACAGTCATTGGGGAAATCTGGTAGGCAAAGAGTTAAAGGAAAATAGAATAAGAAAGTAAAAAGAAAGAAAACAAACAAACAAATAAACAAAAGAAAATGGAACTTACTTGTTGGTACTGTCCATGCCCAGGCCCTTCCATCCAACACATGCAATGTGTAGATCAGTAACAGGCCGGAAAAGTACTTCAGAGGGCACATTGAACTTACCTATTAAGAAAGAAAAAAGACACAGAGTAAGACTCAATGTTTAGGTTCGTTGCTATTCATAATACAAAATAAAAACAAAAGCAAAAATATATCATGTGCAAATGATCTCTAGTCGAGTGGTAATGATAGCTCTGCAATAAGAGGTAGACAGAGAGCTTTTTGTGCTTATTTCATGTTAAGTTGCAATGATGCTGTCCCGGATAGAAAATCCATTGAAAATTCTATCTGGAATAGCATCATTCAAACCTAATATGAAATGAGCAAGAAAAGCCTTACAAGTAGCAATTAAACAGGCACGGCGAGACGAGTTCAAATTCTGAACGAGGTTGTTTGCCTTTCATATAGCGCTGATACTCTTGGGAAAGGTATGAATCCAACTATTCTTCCTCTAGTTAAGAATAAATAATGGGGTAGACTTGGCTCTTTAACCTTAGTTAGGCAACCAATTTGAGAGAAGTTAAACCCTGAATTCAAAACTGTTAAAACCCGCTTAAAAAATTGACCTTGTGCCATATCCTATTCGCGCAGAGGGGTTTGGTAAATATGTACGTATAATTTGAAAAAAAAAGGTAGCACGCTTCTCTATACCTTGTCACGTGTAGATTTCTGACGAATTTACGACGATAACTTATTCCAATCGCCTCTCCTATTTTTATTTTTAATACGCCATATAGATTTTACACGGTTTCCGCTGTGGAAAGCAACAGTTCCTTAACAACATTCCCTTTTCCTACTTTACGTCAGGAGACGGCTACAAGCCTTTTCGCAGTTACCTCCCTTTTCATCATCGCTTCAATGATAGAATTCTTATTGTGGCATCGCGTCCATTACAGTTCTGTCGCTCATTACTAGTCGTAGCCAGAGGAGGTTTGCAAAACTTTCTGGCAGTATAATGCATTTCGACGACGCTCATACACATCGCCTCCCTTTTTTTTCTTGCCTTCAGCGCAAAGCAAGACCACACCATAGAATTGCCACTAATGCCACCAATAATATTTTCTCTTCAATCCGCTACCCTGCCTCCTCCGTCATTCCCTACCAGAAACGCCGTGTCCATAGGAATATCTTCTTTAAATTTCGGGCAAATCACTTTGCGCTCTTTACAGACTTTTCTTTAAAAACGTTTCTCCAGAATATTTTATTTATTTATTTATTTGTTTGTTTGTGTTTTCTTCTCATTGTATATTTTCGTCATTTTTTTTCCTTTTGAGGGGATTTTATTCTTTTGTATTTCCTTTTAGCTTTCTTTTCTCAATCTATCTATCAATCTATCTATCTATTTATCTCTCTATCTATCTTTTTCCATTTCTTAAGTCATATCTATCTATCTATCCATCCATCTATCTATCTATCTTTTCCCGTTTCTTAAGTCATATCTATATTTCTATCTATCTATCTATCTTTATCCGTTTCTTAAGTCATATCTATCTTTCTATCTATCTATCTTTATCCGTTTCTTAAATCATATCTATTTATCTATCCATCTATCTATCTACCTCTTTCCGATTCTTGTCATATCTATCTATCTATCTTTATCCGTGTCTTAACTCATATCTATCTATCTATCTTTTTTCGTTTCTTAAGTCATATCTATCTATCTATCTATCTATCTTTTTCAGTTTCTCAAGTCATATCTATCTATCTATCTTTTTCCGTTTCTCAAGTCATATCTATCTATCTATCTATCTATCTTTTTCCGTTTCTCAAGTCATATCTATCTATCTATCTATCTATCTTTTTCCGTTTCTCAAATCATATCTATCTATCTATCTATCTTTTCCGTTTCTCAAATCATATCTATCTATCTATCTATCCGTTTCTCAAATCATATCTATCTATCTATCTATCTATCTTCTCCGTTTTCTCATCATATCTATCTATCTATCTATCTATCTATCTTTCCTTTTCTCAAGTCATATCTATCTATCCATCTATCTATGCCAGTTAATATTTTTTTTCAAATTGTGCATTCTGTTTTTTCTTTTCTTTTTTGTTAGTATATTTTCAGCCTTTGTCTTCCCTTTTTATGTTCTGCATTCGTATCTATCTATCTATCTATCTCCTTCGTTAGTAATTCTTCAAATGTTTCTTTCATATTTTCATCTTTATATTTTCTATATCCTATATTTTCCATTTGCCTTGGAATATGATTTCTCTTCACAAATTTTCAGGCCACGCCTCACCCCTGTCTGTCAGTCTTTCTGTCTCCCTCTCTCGCAATCAACCTATCAATGCTATTTTCTTCTTGTTTTGTCTCAGTCTCTTTATGTTTTCTTTCTACTCAAACACAATTCTTCATTCTTTCCTTTTCACGTATTTTTCTCTTTTTTTTACCGTATCATTTGTGTTTTGTTCAAAGCTCCATCCATTTTCTTTCATTTTTTCCCTTTCTCACATCATTTTTCAATTCGTTGATTCAATTTTTTCATCTACTCCCGAAACTTATTTTAGCCCATAATACTAACGCTGTGTAATCGTACCGTTTTTTTTTCACTAGAATATATATATATATATATATATATATATGTGTGTGTGTGTGTGTGTGTGTGTGTGTGTGTGTGTGTGTGTGTGAAATTTACTTTAATAGCAAAGACCAGTGTACCTGTCGTCAGAATAGTCATTTACTAAGCTTAGCTTAGTTATGCCACGGGGCTACAAGTATTGGTCACCCAGTGAGAATCGACCTCCCTAACAATAGTCTGCGAATCCTGGCTCGCTAATCAGTGCACTCATGTGGTGCCCATTGACATCAGTGTATCAGTTTGAAAGCTAGAACTGCCGACCATTATTATTCTAATGAGGTCGATATCCAATGCATTGCTCTTCTATCACATTTTCCCTTTTGCATATGTCTCATCTATTCAATAGCCTTGAAGATCCACATGGCCATGTATTAGTTCGTCATTACATGTCCATGTGAATTTACTGGCAATGTTCTGCAAACGTTCATAGAATCTGAAAAAGCACTCATTAGCGGAAAACTGTAACTATCTTCAACATGTAGTGCTTTTGCATCTAGTTTTCACCATCTCCTTCGAATGAGTAATATTTCCTTGATCAATTTCCTTGAATCTCGCCAGAATATTTCGTATGAACTAGAATCTATCTACCTACCTGTCTATCTATCTATATTCCTATGTATCTACTTATCAATACTAGTCTGTCCCAATCTACAAATTTCGTTTCTATTTATCTATCTATCAATCTATCTATCAATACCAGTCTGTCCCTATCTACAAATTTGGTTTCTATCTATCTATCTATCTATATATTCCTATCTATCTACTTATCAATACCTGTCTGTACTTCTCTGCAAATTTCATTTATATCTATCTATCTATCTATGAGACAATATTTTCAAGAAATTCAGAATTCAAATGGCTTCCCCATTTACTTTGCCTGCTTGACGTCTTTTTATTAGGTTATTTAAAGGAGTGTGTATATTTGATATATTTCAATAAGCTTAAGACATTGCTACAGTAGAGTATGTCGATTTTGGATCTATAACATCTCTCGTGTGACGAAAGTTGCAAATTAATATAGGAAATTACCACACAAAATATCTTATTTCAAAACTTTGCCTTTGTTTGAAAAAATAGATTTCAATTTTTAAAAATGTTATCTCTGTTACAGCTTACTTATTAGGTAAAATGTAGCATATCCGATGTGTCGGTGGTGCGGGAGAATATTTTCAATTTGAATTCTAGTTATAACATTCTATTCGTTTCATTTGAAATGTCAAGCTTTTCTGTTTTAAAGAATGTGTATATATATTTACTTTGTCGTTAATTGTTTTATCTTCGAAGTTTCCTCTGGAAATACACATACACATAACTGCCCTTTATATATGTATAGATAGATACATACATAGATAGAAAAATAGGTAGATATATTTTACTATTTCATTTTATCTTATAAAATGTATCGTATTATTTGACAGTAGTAAAATGTATCTTAGGTTTTACTACGAATTATACTATTTTATTTTATCTT
>CM042158.1:16319371-16324371 GCA_023376005.1 Doryteuthis pealeii | reverse complement strand
TTCTTTCTATCTTTCTAGGTTTATTCTTTCGGTAATTTTTCTATTAGTTTGCCATTAGTTTCGTGCTAAAATTGTCTCTTAACCTTATTTTCATTTAGTTATTTTCTTTTTCTTTCAATGTCTCCAGATTTGTATCTAATATTTATTATGTTTATTTACCTCTTTTTTTTTCTCTCTCTCTTGTCACATACGACGATTTTATACATATTTATTTATTTGTTGGTTGGTATTCTTACCAATTCTTCCTTCTATTTAAAACGAACACAAATCTAAAGGTGATTAATTCTTGTATGTTTGTTTATTTTATATACAATATTAATTTATTCAATTTAAAAAAAAAAAAAAAAAAAAAATCAATGCTTCTTTTTCTGACTTTAATTGGATTAAATCCTACAGATTTAGTTGGAGAAAAATGATAAGCAGTGCTGGGGAGTGGGAAGGAGTAAGTTTCAGTCTGATAAGAATTGTGGGAATTCGGTGACTTGATAATGTCACGTGGAAAGTATTTGTAGGAGGAGCAGCAAGTAGAAGGCTGAGGGGGGGAGATAAGCGAGAAGAAAGTAGATAAGAATAAAGACTCCGAGGAAGATGGAACATGACGGGGAAAATATCAATGAATAATAATAATAATAATGATAATAATAATAATAAGAAGAAGAATAAGAATAATAATAAGAAAACGTTCACGAAGAAGAAGAAGAGAAGAAGAAGAAGAAGAAGAAGAAGAAGAAGAAGAAGAAGAAGAAAACGTTCACAGAAGAAGAAGAAGAAGAAGAAAAAGAAGAAGAAGAAAACGAAGAGAAGAAGAAGAAGAAATCGTTGAAAGAAGAAGATTATTATTATTATTATATATTTCATAATAATCCTTAATAGAATACTGCATGTGTAAGCGAATTCTGGTCTAAACACATGTCAGCATATAATAAATTTCATCCGTACCACTATATGTATATTTTCTTCCATTCATCTTTTCTATATATATATATATATATATATATATATATATATATATATATCCTACTTATTCCTATATATATATATATATATATATATATATATATATATATATATATATATATATATATATATATATATATATATATGTGTGTGTGTGTGTGTGTGTGTGTGTGTTGATATTTACCCAACCCGTTCAACACAGGTAAGATGTGAGAAAAGGCAACAAGTATGGGGCATCCAGCGAGGAAACAGAATGAAAGATGTTTACGTTTTACAAGATGGCCGACTGAACTGCTCGCAGCAAGATCTGCCGTGTTTGTCGCCTGACAATCGCAGCCAGCCAATGGGATTTTTGTAATAATCAGCCTTGCTTAATAACTGCGTCCACCCACGGAAATCAAAAGCAATTAGTGAAAGAGGCGATAGCGATAGAAAATTGAGAAAAACGAATCAGCTAGTGAAAACCTGTAAAATGGCTTCTACTGTCACTTAAACTGATATATTTTGAAAGCGAAACTTGCCTGTATCTAAAAGTAATTTTTTTGTACTGAAAAAAAAAGTTTATTCTAAAAAAAGTCTTATTGTTGAGTCGGCCTTATCACACTTGATGGGTGATGACAGAAAGAAAAAAGAGAGTCGGATGAAGACCTTAGTAAAATGTTACAGGGAGAGTATTTTTGGTTAATGAATAAGTATGTGTATGAATCAAGCGATAACATATAAAATAACTTCTATTATAACTCCTATTTAAGAATCCATTCAAATTGAACACTCTATAAATACACACGTAAAGCTTTGTGTGAGGCTATGCACATGGTTTTGGTTGTTTCTTTTTGTTTGGTTTAATAGTATATCAAACATTGTGGGTTATTCAATGCCAAATAATATTTATTAACTTCATGTGTATTAATAAATATTCGTGTTTGTTCCTTAGCCACCGCCTTCTAGCACGTATATGATAAAAAGCGAGGAGATGTAGGAAATGGACTAGTCGACCAGGGTTCAAATCCTCGAGGAGACTGTTTGCATTTCACATTGCGCTTGGGAAACGTATGAATTCAACTACTCTCCCCCGAAATATGGGTAAATAGTTGGACAGACTGGGCTCTAATTTTGGTTAGGCAACCAGTCTAGGAGAAGGTAAACTCAGGAATTCAAACCTGTTAAACTCCGCTCAAGAAATTGACCCTCAGCCACCGCCTACTAGCACATATGAAATACAATGTGTTGGGGATTTTCCAACAGGACAATTGGGTCGAGACAATCATATAGGTACTAGGGCTTGACGTGACCAGCCGATTAATCGGAGGGGGCCTCTCCGACCACCCTTCTAGCATGAGTAAGGGTCAAAGTGGAGTGTTGCATGTCATGGACTGCTCAGCGACTAGAATTACGTCCTTAAGCATCAAGGGTCACCACCCACGGCCCTCAGGTGGCCTCTTTGGGCAGGGTCTTATCCCTCTACAGAGGTACAGTCGGTGTATTCTAAAGCACAACCGATAGGTCTTAGGTTGTCTTGTATCGTTGGTAATAAAACATTTTCACAATCTCATTACTTTCTAGACATACAATTATATTAGGGGGGGAGAGTCCCGTAGCGTAGTGGCGAACGTGCTAAACTGTGACATTGTAGTAAGCGAGTTTTAACTTCAATTGCGCTATTTGGTTCATGTTTAGAGTAATACCGTTAGGAAAGGTACGAACCACATCATCTAATGTTACATAATTGTTAGTATCCTAACACTTATTTACAGTAGTGTAGAAACCAAAATTGCTGTTATAAGTTGCAGCCGGCGGCCTTGAAGGATTAAGAGACAAGGCTTAATCTCATCCTGATTCTTCTGGTAGATACCGTGAGAATCGGTGGAGAAGAGCCTCTTCCGGTTTAGATTAGAAAGAGAGTTTAGTATCAGTATTGGCTAAACCACGAAAGTGGTAAGTCGTGTTAAGCGCACGACCGACTCAATCTGCGCCGGTAGTCTGGTGGGGATTTCGGAATAAAATATGATATAAAGCAAATCAAAGTCTTGGGTTATTATCTAAAAACTACCAATAACACAGGGCTTCTGATAAAGAGAAATCCCCAATGGAAGACCAGACACGAAGTCCCCAAGACGAAGTCCAGACGCTAGAAGAACGTAAGATACCAAAGATGAGCAGAAGAATAATAGAAGTAAAGAGAGTATACAACACTAATATTTAAATAGTTCCCCTTCATTACCATTACTCCCATATACACCGACCCGGAGTGGTAGTAGCTGTTAGGGTCCCATCTATGGTTTAAATAGAAAAATAAATTTAAAAATGTGTTCAAAAATTGAGCTTAAAAAATTGAGTATCTACAAAGAATAAATAAACAAAACCTATTCAGCATAAAATAACTCAACAAGTGTTGACATGCCGTAAAATCCAACCAACCATTTATAAGTACAAAGCAATGAAGACAAACAATGAAGGATGAAGCCAAAGTCTAAATACTTTCATTAGAACTAAAATAAAATTGGTAATACAGAAACAATTATTAAGAAAAATAATTGCCAAAATTATTTTCAGTATGACGAGGTGGAGCACCAGACCGACAATCAGCTCCTCACTTTACCGCATAGATCCCTGTGCTACTCATACGTTGGGTTAACGAGTGCCGGTATCGAACCAGGAACCTTACGATTCCTAGGCAAGTGCTCTACCGACTGAGCGAAACCGAGGGATTTGTGCGTTAAAGTAAGGAGCTGATGGTAGGTGCGGCGCTCCACCCCAGACGTAAAAACAATCTCCTTGGTCTAGCACTAGTGAAAATGGGATAGACTCCCTCGCTGTCTGTCTGGATGATACTGTCGACTTAATATTATGATATTGACACATGCTATATTATTTCTGATAGACTTTTCTACGCGCAAGGTTGATATACCATTACACAAACAAACAAACAAACAAACAAACAAACAAACAAAAAGACGTATAATTTAAATATGCATACAATCACACAAGTCTGTGTTGTGTCCTTTTTAGTCTTATATTCAGTTACATACTATTCATCTATACTTTACGTATGTCTCGGTATGCTCAAGTTTTTGCGCTAAAGGAATAGTCGCTTTCTCAGAGCTTGGAAAAATGATCTCCGAGTATTAATCAGTTACCTCCCTTGCAAATCAGGCCACCTTGCAATTACTTACCGTTTTATTGGCATACGAAGTAGTTCCATTTTGGGCAGTAAAAAAATCAAATAAACTTGGCCAAATATAGTTTAAAACCTTTTTAAGAATGATCCGAACAATTCTTGAAAGGTTGGTTGAAATCTGGCCAAAAATGGAATCAGGCCAAAACTGGTAAGGAAGGACACACAGACACTTGGTGGATTCTAATAAAATAATATTTTTATTAAGCCAGTTATTAGTAAATAAAGTTGAAGCCCTGTTGACTGGGAGTAATTGGTTTTGCAATTGATTTTTTAGATTGGCTTTCCTGATGAGTGCCAATTTTTGACAACAAGGGAGGTAACTAAATAATTGTGAACGATGTGCTTATTTATGGGGAACACTACATTTACCGCCGTCTATTTCTATCTATCTATCTATCTATGTATCTATTCTTCTTTCTCTCTCTCTCTCTCTCTCTGTCTATGTATCTATTCTCTCTTTCTTCTCTCTCTCTCTATCTATTCTTCTTCTTTCTCTTCTTCTCTCTTCTATCTATTCTGTCTATGTATCTATATTATCTATTCTTCTTCTTTCTCTCTCTCTCTATGTATCTATTCTTCTTCTTTCTCTCTTCTCTCTCTCTATATCTATATATCTATCTTCTCTTTCTCTCTCTCTCTCTCTCTATGTATCTATTCTTCTTCTTTCTCTCTCCTCTCTATTATATTCTTCTTCTTTCTCTCTCTCTCTCTCTCTATCTATATCTATTCTTCTTCTTTCTCTCTCTCTCTCTCTGTCTATGTATATATTCTTCTTCTTTCTCTCTCTCTCTCTGTCTATGTATCTATCTTCTTCTTTCTCTCTCTCTCTCTCTATATTATCTATTCTTCTTCTTTCTCTCTCTCT
>CM042158.1:16251871-16316871 GCA_023376005.1 Doryteuthis pealeii | reverse complement strand
CAATTAAGTGCTACTCTAAAGAGGTTCGTTCTGATAGCGCGAACCCCTGGCAAAGCGGTGTAATCAGTCCAAGTTTTCCCGCTTATTTTTTTTTTTTTTGCGGGAAGTCTGATCAATGAACGTCTCTCGCTTCCTCTTCTTTCCGCCTTTCTCAAACTTAATGAATTCAAATGTAAACTTTGGTAATACGCCATTAACTCTAAAGTAATCTCTTCCCTTTCTTTCTTTTCTTTTGTCTTTGGTCTTTTAAGTTGTGTTATAGAATAAGTTTAGAATTTAGTAATAACTTTCCGCGCCTTCTGACCCAAAAGAGCGGTAATCAACGTTATTTCTTATTTGAAAAAAAAAAAGCGAGGAAAACAAAACGATTGTAGATTATATTATATTATATTACTGTATAGCATGTAAAAGAAAAAAGCCGAAGACGACCTCGAGCGACTCATTTAGTCCCTATTAGTGCTCGTTCGACGAGAAACGCTTGAAAGGTTGGGGTGGTGGGAGTCGTGAGGCGGGGTGGGGGTAATGGTCAAGATAATTGAAAATTGAGTGAGTCAAAGAAGCGGAAGAGAGAGAGAGAGACAGAGAGAGAGAGAGAGGGGGGGAGAGACAGACAGACAGAGGTGAACAACAACTACAACAACAACAAAAAGATAATAGACAGAGAGTGAGACGTAAATAAACGAAAGAGTGGAAAGTTGAAAGGAAAGTAAACATGAAATGAGGGAGTAGGAGGAGGTTAAGGGAGAGGCACAGATGAATATTGGTAGATCAACGAGTCTCAGGCGGGACACGAAATCATGAAGTGAATTTTATCGAATATTTTCAGTGCATGAAGTTCATTTTATCAATATTCCACACGGAATACGTTCATAGTCTAAAGAAGGAGATTATGTTGAAAAATAGTTATTTATTATGTAAGTAAATAAATTATTATACATCATAACATGAGCGCCCAAAACGAAAATAAAACGCATTATCTATCTATCTATCCATCTATCCTATCTACTTATCAATCCTAGAATGTATCTATCTATCTATCTATCAAACTATGTTCCTATGCAACTACTTATACATCCTAGTATTATCTATCTATGTATCTATCTATTCATCAATCCTAGTATGTATGTATTTATCTATCTATATGTGTTCCTATAGTGGTGCATAAGATTTTTATCATCTGATCCATCTGATACAATGGGAAGGACGTCCTTCCTATGTCATATTTGAATCAAATTTTGTGGATTTGCAGCAGGATTGATGAGTCATTTAAGGGCTCATGAGAGGATAGGTTCTGCTGGTGGGGTAATAGGATTGTGAGGGACGGCAATGATTTGTAAAGATTATTCTATTGCTATCTCTGTTCCTATGTAATTACTGATCAATCCATGTATGTATGTATGTATGTATGTATGTGTCTATCAAATTTAAGCATCACATTTTATCATCTGATCCATCCGATACAACGGGAAGGACGTCCTTTCTATGTCATATTTGCATCAAATTTTGTGGATTGCAACAGGATTGAGGAGTCATTTGAGGGCTCATGAGAGGAAAGGTTCTGCTGGTGGGTTTGTAGGATTATGAAGCAGTGATCTGTAAAGATTATGCTATTGCTATCTATGTGTCTATCAACCAACCAGCCAACCAACTAACCAATCTATCTATCTATCTATCTAAGCTGGTTAACCTTCATAACTAAGTTTTTTTTTCTCATTCTCTTTGTTTTTTTCCTTTTTGTCAACGTCTTTTCGGCCTTTGTTTTCTTTGTTTTATTTCGTGGCCATGTATTCCACAGCGTTATCAGTGGCTGAAATGTTTAATGCTGTTTTTCAAGGTAGGCAAAATGCCTACTTTATTTAAAATATCATTGCAACAATCCCTCTTAAAAAAAAAAAAACTGGCCCAATCCCAGCATAAACTAAGCATTGTATCAATCAATATAATCACGCACATCCAAAGACCTATATATTGCTTTTGAGAGGAGAGAGAGAGAGAGAGAGAGAGAGAGAGAGAGAGAGAGAGAGAGAGAGAGAGAGAGAGAGAGAGAGAGAGATTGAAGTTGTATTTACAAAGATAGAAATGAACAATGAATAGAACATGAATTTTCTTCAGAATACAAGGTGTGTCAAAAAGTACAAAAAATCTCGATACTTTTTTTATACACCTATCTCTCTCTCCCCCCTCTCTCTCCCTCTCTCTCTCTCTCTATATATATATATATATGTGTGTGTGTGTGTGTATGTGTGTGAATTTTAGTAATGTGCGTTGACACCGACAATAATATGAATCATAAAACTAATTTACAAGAAAGTTTGAAGGATTGAGTGAAAAAATAAAAATAAAATTATGTATGAAACAGAGAAAGAAGAAATCATGCGAAGATAAAGAAAAGTAGATGAGGAAGGAAACGGAACCAACAATCCCGAATAAAAAAAAGAATAAAATTGAACAAATGGCGCATTTGAAGGAAAAATAATTCAAGAGGAAAGACAAAAAAAAAACACAAAAAAACCCCACAAAAACCCCAAAAAGCCCAAAATCAACAACACATTAAGAAAAACAAAAAAAAACAACAAAAGAAACAACGACAAAAA
Organism: Doryteuthis pealeii; assembly: GCA_023376005.1. Taxonomy (NCBI): domain Eukaryota; kingdom Metazoa; phylum Mollusca; class Cephalopoda; order Myopsida; family Loliginidae; genus Doryteuthis; species Doryteuthis pealeii. The sequence goes on along the minus strand of CM042158.1, from coordinate 16,314,277 downwards.
TTCTAAAAATAAATAAATGAATTAAAGGAGATAAAATGAAATAAAATGCAGAAAAAATAATAATAAAAACAACAAATAAACAAACATAAATGATGAGGAAGAAATAATAAATGAACAATTATCGAACAGAAGCAGCAATCATGGTGCATTAATCAGAGATCAGTTTTTGTTCGCCTTTAGCAATGAGTTCGTTTCATACTCTGATTTATAAATATGACCTTTTGGCCGTTTCGATAAAAAAAAGAACCAATAGACATCTACAAAGTGAAATTATATCTTCTTGTTCGGACTATCTGGGAATATATCAAACACTCAGCAACAGTTAGTTATCTATCTATCTATCTATCTATTTAGATATCTATCTGTACCTACTTATCAAATTACAGTCTGTTCCTATCAACCTATTTCAGTCAGCTTCTTTCTTTCTTTCTTTGTACTTACGTTCCTACTCATCAATTGGTCTCTTTATTTCAATCCATCTCTCTCTCTCTCTCTCTCTCTCTCTCTCTCTGTCTTACTTATTAATAACAGTCTGTTCATATCTCCCTATTTCAGTTAGCTTTTTTCTTTCTTTTTTTTTTTTTTCTTTCTTTCTTTCTTTCTTTCCTACTTTCCTACTTATCAATTGCTCTTTGGTACTATCTTTTCTTTTTCTTCACTCTCCTTTCTTTCTTTCTTTCTTTCTATCTATCAAACCACATATCTATCTATCCATCTATCTATCATCTATCTATCTATCCATCTATCAAACCACATATCTATCTATCTATCCATCTATCAAACCACATATCTATCTATCCTATCCATCTATCAATCCACATATCTATCTATCTATCCATCTATCAAACCACATATCTATCCATCCATCTATCAAACCACATATCTATCTATCCATCATCTATCAAACCACATATCTATCTATCTTCCATCTATCAAACCACATATCTATCTATCCATCCATCTATCAAACCACATATCTATCTATCCATTATCTCTATCCATCTATCTATCTATCTATCCATCATCATCATATCTATCTATCTATCTATCTATCTATCATCTATCAAACCACATATCTATCTATCATCTATCAAACACATATCTATCTATCCATCTATCAAACCACATATCTATCTATCCATCTATCTATCAAACCACATATCTATCTATATATCTATCTATCTATCAAACCACATATCCATCTATCTATCTATCTGTATGATTCAACTCAGCCTCTTATTCATTTATCTATATATCTATTTATCAAACCACACATCTATATCTGTCTATCTATTATCAATCATCTATCTATCTATTTATCAAATCAAATATCTATCTATCTATCAAATCAAATCTATCTATCTATTTATCAAATCAAATATCTATCTATTCATATTATCTAACCAAATCAAATATCTATCTATCATCTATCTATTTATCAAATCAAATATCTATCTATCTATTTATCAAATCAAATATCTATCTATTTATCAAATCAAATATTATCTATTTTCAAATATCTATCTAATCATCTATCTATCTAATCAATCAAATATCTATCTATTTACCAAATCAAATATCTATCTATTTATCAAATATCTATCTATCTATTTATCAAATCAAATATCTATCTATTTATCTGTATTAATCAACACAGCAACTTATTCATCTATCTATCTCATCCGCTCACTCTTATTTACCTCAGCTTATGCTATCTATCTATCTAAGCAATTGCATTTCTAGTCGTTTAGACCTTTCAGTCAGTTTTTTTCCTTGTCTCTCTTAATTGTTTTCTTTTTCATGTGTTCTTCGCGCATATCTCTATTCCTATGTACCTATTTCTCAATCACAGATACTGGAATGGCGTCCAGATGACTTACCAATGCCAGTGAGAGAGAGAGAGAGAGAGAGAGAGAGAGAGAGAGAGAGAGAGAGAGAGAGAGAGAGAGTCAAGGAAATCTGCGCTATCAGTACACGTTGATGATAATGATTATGATGATGATGTTACAGATATGTTAATGCTAATATGGGCCCATAGTGAATAGTGATTCGATTCGATATCTTCCCTACCTCCAAGCAAACCCATTACGGTCAAGTCACACTGAAAGCTCCGGTTGCCACAAGATCACCGAAGTTAAGCAGCGAGGAACCTGTTCAATACTTAAGTGGGTGACCAACCAACCAACCAAATACAAACAACCCAATAGTGGTAATGATGTAAGTAAAGTAGGCAGTGTGGCCTATTGTCATTATCAGCCAGACAGCGAAGGAGTCTACCTCTCTTTCACTAGCACTTGACAAGAGTGATTGTTTTTCATCTGAGGTGGAGAGTCACACCTACCATCAACTCCCCACTTTACCGCACAGGTCCAATCTGTGCTACTCATGCGCTTAGTCAGCGAAGGCCGGTATCGAAACCAGAACCGTGTGGTTCCGAGTCGAATTCTCTATGGACTGGCACCAAAAATATGCCTGGTTCCAAAGTCATGATATGCTGTTGTGTGTATGTACAACGGAATGTGTATGTATATATTTACCAACCCCTCCGCACAAGCAGGTCAATGATACAAGGTCAATTTCTTAAACAGAGTTTAACAGGTTTGAATTCAGAGTTTTCCTTCTCCTAGACCGGTTACCAAGCCATGGTTAAAGAGCCCAATCTGCCCTACTATTTACCCAGAGCTGGAAGGAGTGTAGTTGAATGCATACCTTTCCGAAGGGTATTAGTGCTATGTGAATGCAAACAGCCTCGTCCAAGATTTGAACTCTGGTCGACGAGTCCATTTCCTATGTCTCTAACCATTACATCACGCACCTCCCACCCAGAAAATATTGTAATATTTTTTTATTCCGAAATTTCTTGAGCCGATAAATTTTGAGATTTTGGTTTACGTTTTCTGTGTGTATTTTAATCCCAGTTCGATATACTTTGCACTCGGCATTAAACCTGAGTTACTATTCTGTGCCAATTATATTCATTTTTCTCAATAAAGTCTAAGTAAATTATCACAATGATAGCAATTGTCTTTTTGGGCAAGCTCATCACTCGGAAAGATCTGTGCACTGAAAATAAACAGTTCATAAAAACAAGAGAGAAAGAAAGATAAATAAAAAAACACACGCACACACACACACACACACACACACACACACACACATATATATATATATATATATATTAATACACACACACATATATATATATATTGACACATACAACCCCAGACACACAATTATATATACATACACGCATACATACACATATATATGCACACACACAGCCGTATACACACGCACACACACATATATATATATACATATACACATCTAGACACAGACACACATATATGCACATACACAAATATATATATATATATTCATACGCACACGCGCATATATACACACACACGCACACACACACCACACACATATCATATATATAATATATATATATATATATATATATATATTGAAAAAGAGTGTGGATTGTAAAACGGAAATGGGTATTAAAAAGATGGGAGATAAAAAGGGAAATTATTTAGCGAAAGGTTTCTTTTATTTCCTTCAATTTCAATTATCAGTTTCTGATCATCCATACACAAAAAAGATAAACGCGTTAAATGTCGACAAAAATCCGCATTTTCAGAGTTTATTCTTGATTTATGAGGGGAAAAATACAATAAATTCATGATTAAATTTTTAACAACTTCCTTAAGTATAAATCACGAACACACACTCTACACACATATACATACCCACTCATATATATATATATACACACGCATATATATATATATATATATAGTATACTTATATACACACGCACACATACATATATATATGAATACTTATAAACACACGCACACATACATATATATATGCATACTTATAAACACACACAAATATATATATATATATGCATACTTATATATATATATATATATGTATATATATATATATATATAGATATATAAGGATAAATGATATGAAAAAACACAGATGTTCAAATAAAGTTATTTATTCAACTTTATATTGCAAATATTGCAATATTTCGATTTTTTCAAAAATGTTCTTCAGAGCATATTAAGTTGTGTTAATAGGAAAACAATTCTGACTGTTTTATGATGTAATTGTTTTATACCGAATTAAAAAAGAGAATGTGTTAAATTTAAACAATAAATTTCTCTAAAAACATGTGTCACATTCCTAATCAGGTGTAACTGATTTTAGTAAGAAATAAAAATATTTTAAATTTAAAACAAAAATCCTCAATATATGTATCCCGTTTTTTGGCCAATTTATAACGGATTTTACCAAGAAGAGAAATATTTGTAATTATATATATATATATATATATTATATATATATAAGCAAACCTCTTCAAAACCACAATAAAACAACTCATTAGCTAGGTGCCTTCACCACAGATATAAAAAGCAATCGAAGATAATTCAACCAGGAGGATTTGGTGTGAATTGGAAATCAAAGGAAGAATCGAGACTATCCAATAAACAACATTACTAAGATCGGCTAGAATACTAAGAAGAGTCGTGGAGATCTCAGACTCCAGAGAAAAACCAATAGCTATTGCTGATGTGAAAACTCGCTAGGAGTGATATAATAATAATGATAATAATAATAATATTAATAGAAGAAGAAGAAGAAAATCAAGATCAAGAATAACAACAGCAACTTATATAAAAGCAAAAATAGATAAAAACGCAACTGAATCCAAAATGTAGAATGTGTGGAGAAAAAGACGAAACTGTGAATCATATAACCAGCCAATGTAGCAAAGAGAGTACAAGACTAGACACGACTCGGCGGGAAAGGTGATCTACTGGAAATTGTGCAAGAAATTAAAATTTACCCCGGTGACTAAATTGTATACGCACAAAACTGAATCGCCAAGTGAAAGTGAAATAAAGCGAAAGGATAGACAAATATTAAGACCTTGCCAGAGAACAAAGAAAATTGTGCAACATCAAGGTAAAGGTCGTACCAATAGTCCCCGAGTGTCTGGGAAAAGGTCTGAATGAACTGGAAACCAGAGGAAGAATCGAGACCATCCAAAATATAGTATTGTTAAGATATACTAGAATACTCAGAGGAGTCTTGGAGATATGAGAAGACTTGCTGTCACTCAGCCTCAATAAATCACCGGCTACGAGAGGTGTGAAAAATTCTTATGAAGCGAAATACTAGTAACGAATTGTTTGTATTCAGTTACATGGTTTTAAGTATTTCTATCTAATATAAATAATTTATACACAATTATATGATTTCAAGTAACTATGCGTATTTTCGCACAACATTTGATCTTAAATCCCATTTTCGAATTACACTTAATCAAAAACGTTTTAAATAACCCAAAATTAACCAGCTGGATGCTAAATCTGAAAGGCAAACTATCTAAATGTTTTCCTATGTGATCAACAGACTTTGAGTGAGAGTTGCCGACCTGAAAACTTAAAAAAAAATCTTTCTCGTTACTTTCTCGACAGACTTCGTAAGCAACTATCCAGGAACCCTGGGAGTAGGGCGACTTTTCTTCTAACTCCAGTTCCTTTGAGAATCCCCGGCAGATAAAAGTCATTAAATATAGTATCAATCGCTATATTGTTTCACACGGATGGCGTGAGGCGAAGTATCTATAAATTTCAAATGTGTTATCGGAGAAATTTTTAGAAAACGTTGTAAAATAGCATCGCCCGGGGATAATTAACTGCGGAAATAATTACGCGAATTCTCCAAAGATTTTTAACCTTTCATTGACTTCATTAGTCAGTGGGTTTCTTTACTGACCTGGAGAGTGAAAAGCCGATGGCTGAAAATGTTGAAACGAAAAGAAAGAAAAAAAAAAAAAAAAAAGAAAAAAAAGTCTTGAGAGCGATAGGATATATAAGCATTTTACCGCCATTTTGACTGGCGGGAAAGGAATCAAATATCGAATATAAAGTAAAATTTCAAGTCTTTTTCATTTGGTTATTAAGTACGCAAGGTTGGAGTAGATTTTATATTATCAAGACGTTCGTTAATGAAATGCATCTAGTTAGATCACAACCTTTCTATTGACTCATTCAAATCATCATCATCATCATTATTATCAAGTTTTGCTGTCTGCACGAATTTCCTTGAATCGCTCTGTCTCTCTACCTCCATATTATATGTATGTATATATATATATATATAGAGCTTCAAAAGGCTTTTACATAGAGATGTATCATCATCATCATGTCGTGCAGGCAGCACGGATATCCATGATAATCTTCGCCATCCTTCCCTATCATTCATTGCACCTGGGAGTTCTTCCTCGCTGCAACTAGCATCTTTACATAGCTGGTCAATGTAGGTCCCTGCTGGGCGTCCCACACTAGCATGTCCATGTGTTGGCTTCCACAGGAGAACTTCGCTTATGAGTTCGTCCTTGCTTCTCCAACAGTGTTCTGCATGTCTAGTCCGTCCCACTCGGATGATCTGTGAGATAGGGGGCAGGTGACCATATAGCTGCTCCCTAGTGGGGTGCTGTTTCCACGACTTGTTCAGTACTGCCGCAACATTCTTAGTATGAGGTAATTGTTATATTCTCACAACATTCATGTAGTTTTGTCATGTTTTTTATGACTTTGTGCATTACAGTAAAAAAAACACACACTATTAGTAACCAGTAGATTTTTAGAGGAGTGTTCAAATTACGATGGTAGCTTATATTTCAAGTATTTCCTTCAATCGTTATGTCTATCGGTCATCAATTCTAGTAAGTCGTCAACTCGACATCCAGTGTCCGAGCATATCTGTTGTGTGCAAGATTTTGTTAACCGGCTGACACAGGTGTGTTCACGTGTCCACAGGAGAACGTCCCTTATAAATATCTACCACCCTACTCCGCACGAGTAGGATGTGAAGGTCAATTTCGTTAACGGTGTTTAAAAGGTTTTTATTGAGTTTTTCCTTCTAGATAGATTGCCAAAACCAAGGTTAAATAGCCAAGTCTTCCCTAAAAGGAATGTAGGGATAATAGTTGGATACATACATTTCCCAACGGTATTTGCGCTATGTGAAATGTAAACAGTGTTGGAGTATTTTGATATATAAGATGTGCTGGGGTTCACTACTTAAACTTATAGACTCTGCGTGGGCATATATATATTTATGTATTTTATGTCATACAATATATTTATGTTATCGACGAGATTTTTTTCTAATATTATTTGATCTACGACAGTCTTATGTTTTATGTTGATTAATACGAGTTTTTATTGCACATTTAACTCAATTTCCTCGTATATCAAATCAATTCCTCGTATATCAAATCAATTCTTCCAATTAAAATAAACTGAAATGACATTGATCAGTTTCAGCTCGCGAAAAGCACCCCAATTTTTGTAACATTTTTTATAATAAAAATAGCTCTGTATTGTAAACAAAAAAACATGATAAGTTAGAGTGAAATGCATTATGTGCTGTAATAGGCTTTAAAGTTTATCTTTTTATAAATAATATTTTATTTGGCGTAATAAATTTGTAAACTTGAATTTTTTAGTGAACTTATTTACATAAGCGTATCTGAAGTCCGCTCGTACTTCAAATTTTAGTTCCCTACAAAAACAAAAAAATGACCGATTGACAGCTCGTAACTCGAAAACTCTTAAGTTGTGGCATTCATAAGTCAAGGTGCCTCTATATCTATTTCTTCTCTGTCTGTCTGTCTCTCTCTCTTCCTGTCTGTCTCTCTCTCTCTCTCTCTCCCTCTCTCTCTCTCTCTCTGTCTCTCTCTCTCTCTCTCTCTCTCTCTTCCTATATATATATATATATATATATATATATTATATATATATATATATATATATAATGTATTTAGGCAGGATTTAGTGTTTGTTTTTTATTAGGTTTTTTATTTACACGACTGATATGTATGTTGTCTATCTATCAAAATTGTAAGAGGTGTAAATAAGAACTATGGTAACTTTAAAATTCGACCTGTACACGAACGTGTACAGTAAATTAGTTTAGAAAGATACACGAATATTGGAAGTCTGACTGAAGAATCAACGAACATCTACCATTTATTTATTTATTTGTTTATTTATTTATTTTTATCTGGACTCAAATACTGATTGAGATTGCCGCAAGCAAAGTTATTAGTGCTTTTGCCACTTTGTAGTCTCGAAGTCTCAGTCAATTGATCGATAGATCAATCAGTAGATATGACGCGACAGAAAACACAAAACTTAGTCATCAAAATAATCGAAGAGAAGATAAACCCACATGGTTAGAAAAAAAAGATAGAAAATACTGACTTGCCAAAACTTACCATAAACAATAATAATCTATTTATAGAATCTCTCTCTCTCTCTCTCTCTCACACACACACACACACACACAAACTATCTATCTATATATCTCTATATATATATATCTCTATATATATTTCAACTTCATTACGAAACTGTTTTCAACGGCCATAATTGTATTATTCACCTCCGCAATTAATCCTGTAATTAATCAACATCTTGATTAATTCATTACAATTAACCCTGATGATCCTTTTTGGTGTAACTTAAGTAGGTTATCTATATAGACCTTTATACTAAATCCACTCTACTAACGTATTGAGCACTTTATATTATTTATAATCCTGACTTATTCAGTTTGTATTTGTATCGACCATCGATGTTGCGATTAACTCGATATTCTAATTCTCGGTAAATCATCTTTATCTATCTATCTATCTATATGCCAAGGTCCAGTCTGACCCGGAGTGGTAGTACCTTTTATGGTCCCATTTATGGGTTGAACAGAAATAAAAAAGAGTTAAAAAATGTGTTTAAAAAATTGTGTTTAAAAAAAATATGAATATCCATCATGAATGAATAAAACAAAACATCTTCGGCATAAAATAACCCAACAAGGGGACATATCGTAAATCCACAAATGAACGGACCAAAAACCAACAAACATGACAATGTTATATAAAAATAAATGAACTGGATTTCTTTGACGTATCAAATAATGAGAATAAAAACAAAGTTTCAAAAAAGAACACACAAAAGTAGAAGACCCACCTTTTTAGTCCGGACGATTTGTTAAAATGACATTAAGCCTAAGTTTCTATGTATGGTATTCACCCACTTCCTTTTTGGAAAAACTAGTGGTTTAGTAATCAGATTATATTTATATATATTTACCAACCCCTCTATACGAGCTGGATGTTACACAAGGTCATTTTCAACAGGTTTGAATTCAGAGTTTTCCTTCTCCTAGACCGGTTGCCTAACTAAGGTTAGAGAGCCCGGTCTGCTCTACTATTTATCTATAGCTGGAGGGAGAGTAGGATTCATACCTTTCCCAAGGGTATTAACACTAAATGAAATGCAATTACCACATCCCGGATTAATTATCTAATCAAATTATATAATGCACAGAACATATTTAATGTTAATATAGACTTAAATAAAAAAGAATTTGAAAAATTATTGTTCAATAAAAAAAAAATGATTATATGTTTATTATTCATTTATTATTCATGTTTATAAAAAAGTTTATTTTTATTCTTATTCTTTCATGCTTCAAAAAACCCAGCACATTTATTTTGAAATAGCCTTGTCTAATACATGAAGTATACGCAAAATCCCAACATATATATATATATATATATATATATATATATATGTGTGTGTGTGTGTGTGTTGATAGATAGATAGTGATTGGTGAATGTCATTGGTGAAGACAGCAATGGAAGAAGAGAAAGAGAGAAGAGAGAGAGAGACACACACACACACATATATATATATATATATATATATATATATATATATATAGAGAGAGAGAGAGAGAGAGAGAGTGTGTGTGTGTGTGTGTGTGTGTATGTACGTGTGTGTCAGAAATATTCAATGTCCTGGGTATGGCAATAAATTGTATCTGGTGGTTAGGTTCCAATTCTGGAGGTTGGGGGGGGGAGTGTGAAGTAACCCTTCATTGTCATTATTCTCAGATCTACTCTGACCTGGAGTGGTTGTACCTGATAGTGTCTCATCTATAGGTTAAATAGATCTAAAAAATGTGTGTCAAGACAAACTGAATTTAGAACAAAAATTTGAATACCAACAAGAATGAATAAAACAAAAACGTCTTCGGCATAAAATAACCCAATAAGGTTTGATTTGCTGTAGAAAAGCAAACAAGCAACTAACCCACTTAGAACATTGTCGCCCATTTTTTTCTTTCTTTTTGTAATGTGTGAAAACATATTTTATACGTAAAAAAAAACCCCGATTACTTCTTTTTATTTTTTTTATAGATTGGAACTAGCGGGAAACAACAGAATAAACAACAAAGCAAGGTGTAATAAGAAATTGAGAGTTACCTCCCCTATTTTATGATTACCTGCCCTTTGGAGCACTCTCTAGTGAATAATAGATTATATAAACTTTCAGTAAGTGTGACAATCATTATAATAAGTAAAATAAAGCTTTCCAAATTCTATCGGTGTTATCGTTTCTCATTACACAAGGGTACCCACCTTTCTACAAGGTCGATGCTCTGAAGGTGAGACGGGCAAAGAGGTCTTGCTAAAGAGCAAGTCAACAAGAAAAAACAAACAAAAAAGCAACAAAAAAAAGCAAAAACAAAAAAACAAAAAACAAAAAAAAACAAAAGCAAAAAAACAAAAAAAAAAGCAAAAGCAAAAAACAAAAAAATAAAAAAACAAGAAACAACCCCCCCAAAAAAAACAACAACAAAAGAAAACAAAAAAAGTTACATGATCTTAGAGATGATGAGCGCGAGTGGTGGTTAATATTTTGCAGTGTGCCCACGTGTTATTAATTATTGTTACCGTCTTCTAATATTAATCCTGCTCACATGCCACCGCCCATAATCCTTTTTTTTTGTTACCGCCATGCTCCCACACATCGACACTACACGCTATTTCCCTCTCTCACTCTACACCCACACCCTCAATTTCGCCTCTCATTCATTTCTCTGCACCGCCGCCGGCCTTCTACTTTTCTTTTCTGGAAGAGTGAGCCTCGATTGAACGAAAAAGAAAATTTGAAAATTGAAAATTTCTCCTCGAACGCATTGGATAATTACACGCCAAATTTTGCATAATTAAGCGTTCGATGTGGCAAATTCTGTTCCCTCCTCTTACAGGCGTGATTATTATTATTATTATTGTTGTTGTTTGTTGTTGTTGATGATTTTATTATTGTTATTTATTTTTATTGGGTGTATATTTTTTTTTATCACTGTGGTAGTGATTGCTGGTGTTGTCTTATTTTTCTTACAACCTTTATTCAAGTTGTTATTTTTTTTCCTTCTCCCAAATTGTTAATGGACTTTCTTATGTGAGTCTTTTTTTTCTTTCTTTCTTTCCTATTTACTCTGTCTCCTGCCAACCCCATCCACACTTTCTGACCCCCCCTTCCACGCACACCTCTTCGCCTTCTTCACCCACAATTTCATTCAATCATCATCATCATCATCATCATCATCCATTTATCGCCTTTTCCCTCTTTTTCTTTCATTTTGGTTTCCTCCTCGGTTTGGCTTTTAGCTTTTCTTCTTTTCCTTCACAACCTTAATTGCCACTCCTTCCCTTTCTCTTCTTTTTCTGCTTTCTTCATTATTTGCATCTTTCACCATCCTCCTCCTCCTCTTCTTCCTCCTCCCCATCATCATCATCACAATTTCTTTCTATAAATTCAACTTTCATTGGTTTTTTTTTTCCTCAAGCTTCTTCTTCGTTCTTCGTTCTTCTTCTTCTTCTGTTTGACATTTTTCTTCTCTTTCTCTACAAACTCTTTCATCATCATCATCATCTATTTCTTTTCTTTTTTATTCTTGTACTTTTTGTATTTGGTTTTTCTTCTTTTCCTTAATTGCCTCTCCCTGCTCCTTTTCTCTCCGTTCTCTGCTTTCTTCATCATCTGCAGATTTTTAATCATCTTCGTCATCTCTTTCTCCTATTATTCGACTTTCATTGTTTTCTTTCTTCGTTCTTCGTTCTTCTTCGTTCTTCTTCTTCTAGCAGTCCTTTCCCACCCCTACCAAAGAGCAAGTCCTTTCCCACCCCTATCACAGAGCAAGTCCTTTCCCACCCCTATCACAGAGCAAGTCCTTTCCCACCCCTACCACAGAGCATCCTTTCCCACCCCTACCACAGAGCAAGTCCTTGTCCCTGTATAACCGATATTTCCCATTCTTATTTCTCGCGCTGTTCCAACCATGGAACCCATTTTCATATTTTGGGTACCTGTGCAACGTAATTGTGATCTGCTACTCGTTCCATCTATTCAGCGCATTGCACATTAAAAAGGATTTTAAGAAAATATTTTCTTTCAATTGACTGGCTTGCCAAAGAATGGAAGAATTTAAAAAAAAATTATAAAAATGAAAATGAAATTGAAAGATTAGAAGAAAGAAAGAAAAGAAAGAAAACGTGAGTATGAAGAAATAATGAAGTTAATTTGAAATATTATGAAAACAAAACAAGCAAAAGAAATAAGGAAAGAAATAAAGAAAGAGAATGGGAGAGAAGGTAAAAAGGATATATATATATATATATATATATAGTATCCAATTGCCGCTTTAACATTTCCGTTGCAGTGGCATCAGTAAATTATCCAAACATGTTCAATATATTAAAAATATATAATAATAATAATAATAGTATTATATATATAATACGATAATATATATATATATATATATATATATCTTGAATTATCTTGAATCTCCTTTTGGCGAAACCTATGGGAGTTAATTTCTGTTGCTGATTCGGTTCTCAAAACCGCCTCTATAAACACTTTCCAATAATTATTATCAACTCGTCCGGGTTTTTTTCTTTTTCCAAACGCCCAAATTGTGACTTATTCGTTTTCTTTTCTTTTTTATTCCGTTGAATGTCCCCTAAAACTATTATATATATATATATATATATATATATATATATATATATATATATATATATATATATATAGGGTTTTATAATTTGCTTGAAGCATTGTGTATGTATTGGTTTGGAGGTGTAAAGAAAAAATAAGGTAACTATGATGTTGTTTGTTAACCTGTGATTCATTCTTAATATTCTGAGATAAAATCTCTTCTTCGGAAGAACACTGGAACTGTTATGCCATTTTTAGTTAAACTAGTAAGTTTAACTAAAAATGCCATAACAAGACGACAACTACTTCAGTTCCAGTGTTCTCCTGAAGAAGAGATTTTATCTCAAAATATTAAGAATAAATCACAGGTTAACAAACAACACCATTGTTACCTTATTTTTTCCTTACACCTGCATTGTGATAACCTTCAAAATAAAAAGATAGATATAGATATATAGATAGATTGATAGATATAGATAGATAGATAGAGAGAGAGAGGGGAAGGAAGAGTGCGAGAGAATCAGTGAGTAATACAAAGAAAAATAATGAAGAGGGGAGTGAATGATATTTATAGAAATAAAGAAAAACGATAAAGAAGAGGATGGGGAGAAGCTGTTTTTTACTCAGAAAAGTAATCGGTAAACTGAGAGTCGATTATTATATGACAATTTATAAAAAAGGAAATAAATAAATAATAAAAAAAGATAAATATATAAAACAAAAGAATAAAATAGATGAAGAAAATGTTAAGACCGTTGCAAAAGAGAAAGTAGAAGAAGAAGAAGAAGAAGAAATATAGTATGGGTGGGAGAGGACTACTAGAAGAAGAAGAAAAAGAAGGAAGATAGAGAAGATAGAGAAGAAGAAGAAGAAGAAGAAGAAAGAAGAAGAGAAGGAGAAAGATAGAGAAGAGAGAAGATTGAGAAGAAGGAAGATTGAGAAGAAGGAAGATAGAGAAGAGAAGGAGAAGAAGGAAGATAGAGAAGAAGGAAGATAGAGAAGAAGAAGAAGGAAGATAGAGAAGAAGAAGAAGAAAAAGAAGAAGATAGAGAAGATAGAGAAGAAGAAGAAGAAGAAGAAGAGAAGAAGAGAAGAGAGAAGATTGAGAAGAAGAGATAGAGAAGAAGGAAGATAGAGAAGAAGGAAGATAAAGAAGAAGGAAGATAAAGAAGAAGGAAGATAAAGAAGAAGGAAGATAGAGAAGAAGAAGAAGAAAAAGAAGGATGAGGAGGATAAAAAACAAAGAAGCGAATCTAACCGAGGAATATAAAAAGAAAGTAAGAAAATGAAAAAAAGAAAGAAAGAACGAACAAGAACAATAAAAATAAAGAAAGAAAGAAATGTTAAAAAGAAAGAAGAAACACACGGAAACTACGGAAGGGAAAATAAAAATCAAGAAAAGAAAAGAAAAATGAAAAAGAAAGAATAAAAAGAATATCAAACAAATGAAAGGAGAAAAAGAACAAAAGAAAGAAATAACAAAAAGGAAGAACAAATGAAAAAAAGAAAGAGTAAAAGAGAAACAAATGATAAAAAGAAAGAATGTAAGGGGACGAAAATAAAAATAAAAGAAAGAAGAAAAGAACCAAAAGAAAATGAAAAGAAAGAAAGAAATGATCGAAAGAAAGAAAAAAATGAAGCGCAAAATGAAAGAAAGAAGAAAAGGAAAGAAGAAAAGAAATGAAAAAATAAAACGTAAAGAATCATGTGAATAAATAAATAAATAAATTGAAATAAAATAAATAAATAACAAAAAGAAAGAAGGAGGTAAAAAAAGAATAAAACAGAAAAAAAGACGCAGAAGAAAAAAAAACCCGAAAAAAAAAAAAATACGAGAAAAATAAGAGTAACAGGCGATAAAATGAAAATCAAACAGAAAAAGTCAGGAAAAAAAATCTGGAAAAATATTTTAAAAAAGAGAGTCAGCTGTGAGTGGCCTTAAAAGTGGAAGGCACCACAAAACGAAATAGCGTGAACCGGTATCGAGTAACACAGAATGAATATAATGAAAATCAAAACATCTAAAAGAACCAAGTTGAATTCAAATTCTCACATCTGCGTTTGTTTTTTAATTCCTTTTTTTTTTGTTTTTTTTTTCAATTTTCTCTTTTTTCATATTTCAGCTCTTAGGTTGAAACACACAGGATTATTTGCTTCAAAACGTAAAATCTGTATTCTGCATCTAAAGATTCTAAAAGGAGAGAGAGAGAGACAGAGAGAGAGAGAGAGAGAGAGAGAGAGAGAGAGAGAGAGAGAGAGAGAGAGAGAGAGAGAGAGAGAGAATCACTTAGACTTCATTCACGAGGTTTAGTATTACTATTCTTGTGCAAATACCACCCCAGGAAGAAAACCATTCACTTTCCCAAAAGCCGGAGAAAAGAACCCATTCACTATTATAGACAAGTACGTGCCCCCCTTTCTCATTCCCAGACTGGCAACTGAGAGTGGACCTTTGGAGATAGCATCTGAAAATGGATCTTGGTTTCCTGATCACATACACTCCTCCCAGACATGGTCATCAGCTTGAATTTAACCAAGCCAGTGATCCGGTGGGAAGTGACAGTACTGGAGGAAGAGGCTCACCAAAGAAAGTAACCAAAAATTGGAAGATGTAACAGTAAAAAAATAATTACAATTCTTATATATGATAAGTTGTAAACAAGGTATGTTTGGAATGGCTTTTTTGCCGACAATTTTTGGGAGAATATGTGCTTAATTAGAGTCGTACCTAATTTTGAAAATTAATTAATTAATAATGAATTTGGCGGGAATGCCTATTTAAATGTACATTTAAATAGGCATTCCCGCCTAATTCATTATTAATTAATTTTCAAAATTAGGTACGACTCTAATTAAGCACATATTCTCCCAAAAATTCTTATATATGTATATATATATGCTATTTTATGGAATATTTTTGGTTATATAGGTATTTATTGCATTTTAAAATACAAATATGGCACAAGACCAAAATGGGGGGTGGGGGGTGGCTGTGAAAATTGTCCACCAGCTTCTCTTTTTCTTCTTCCTCTTCCTCTTTCTTGACACTCTGTTACTGAAGAACAAAAATGCAATGCACCGTTCAGGCAAAAATGGGTCGCTTTTATAGCCAAATAAAAGTTGCAATGCACCATGGGTAGTCACCCATAATGCCTCGCAACCTCTATAAAAAGTACACTCTGCCCCCTCCAACTTCTTGACACTTTTTACTCAGATTGGGTACAATGGCGTACCGCCCCAACTACGTTTTTTTTTTGTTATATAAGGTGTGCTGTCGATTACAACTTAAATTTATAGATTCTTCGAGGCTGCGTAGACTGAATTGGACAATCAACACGGCCGAATACGTGGTTGGTTAACTATTTAAAGGCCTTGGTGAACTGGCGTTCAGTTGCACGTACTTAACATAGACAAACGGACTAGGATTCTGATTAACACGGATCAAACTTAATGCCACAAGGGATCTCCACTGTAAAGTGCTCTCACCTGCAGCCTAAAATTGGATACACGAATCGTAATACAATTCCTTTAGGTTATAGAAGTGTTACATTTTTTATATTTTGGTTGAAAGGGGAGTAGTAATTTTATTTTTGGTTAGAGAGGTGTTGTATTTTTATTTTGGGTAACAGAAATGTTGCAATTTTATTTTAGATTACAGAGGTGTTGTAGTTTTATTTTGAGTTAAAGACGTGTTGTAATTTTATTTTCGATTAGGGAGGTGTGACAATTTTATTTTTGAGTACAGAGGTGTTGTAATTTTATTTTTGGTTAGAGAGGTGTGACAATTTTATTTTTGGTTAGAGAGGTGTGACAATTTTATTTTTGGTTAGAGAGGTGTGACAATTTTATTTTGGTTAGAGAGGTGTGAGAATTTTATTTTCGGTTAGGGAGGTGTGACAATTTTATTTTTGAGAACAGAGGTGTAGCAATTTTGGTTTTGAGTACAGAGGTGTGATAATTCTATTTTTGGTTATCGATGTGCTGCAATGTTTTTTACAGTGTTGTTGTAATTTAATTTTTGGTTACAGAGAAGTGAAAAATTTATTTTTCTTTACAAAGATATTACAATTCTATTTTTGGTTATGGAATTGTTTCCATTTTATTTTGGGTTAGAGAGCTGTTTCAATTATATTTTGCATTACAGAGGCGTGGTAATTTTATTTTTGGTTACAGAGTTGCAATTTTATTTTCGGTTACAGAGGTTGCAATTATATCTTAGGTTACAGAGATTCAATGCTGAAGAGTTTGATAATAAATAATACTTAACATTATCCATTTTGGTTTTTTAATGCTTCACGAGAAATACTACAATCCTGGTATGTTCGGTTTAGAAAGAAATTAAGACTTGTTTTTAAAAATGTGTATGTAATGACAAACGGTAACAGTGATGGATTTTGGAAAGCTTTATTCTACTTAGCATAATGCTGAGAGCTTATATACTCTAGTAATCATCAGTGAGTTCTCCATAGGGGGGGGGTAATTATAAAATGGGGGGGGGTAACTCTCAATTAATTATTACAGTGTATTTATCTATGAATGATACTGTACATACATGGAATGGAATCTGGAATAAAATATCAATAATTAAAAATTAGATTTTAATTTTTTAAAACTTTGACCTTTCGGAGAATACAAAGTTTAAAGGTATGATTAGAAGGAAAAGAAATGACATTTAACAGTATTTTACTTTCTGGACTTTCTTTACGTTCAGTACCCCATCCTTTTTGTTAAATCCTGATTTTAGTACAAGACACTTGTTGATAAAGAAAAATATGATATTAATACATAATTATTATGTAATTCAATCAATTCAATCTGTGAATGTAGACCACGGGACTGGGAATGAAAAATACCATCGTAAGATTAACTCTTAAAAGTAGAATATAATGAGTAATCAATATATATATATATATATATATATATTATATATATATATACCAACCCCTCTGCACGAGCAGGATATGACATGGTCCATTTCTTAAATCGGGTTTAACAGGTTTGAATTCAGAGTTTTCCTTCTCCTAGACTGGGTACCTACCCGTGGCATGTCCTGCTATTTACCCATAGCTGGAAGAAGAACTGGATTCATACCTTTCCCAAGGATATTAGCGCCATGTGAAAGGGGATATAGTCCACGTATTCTAAGAATCATGGATAGTCACATTGCTTTTTGTACTGGTCTCGTTTTACATGGAAAATTCATATTCACTTAAAGTTTCAGCTATATATGTATGAATAAAAATGATAGGTTCATTTTTAACGTATAGTTTTTACATAAAAACTGGTGTACGTACGCACATATAGATGTGAACTGACGCCATCTACTTTCTCTTTTAGCTTTTTTGTAGAAAGTAGACAGAATGCCAAAGATGGAATTTCTGGTAAAAAATCTCTTCATCTCTGTGGAATGCAGTCAGAATGGTTACCAGTGTCTGATGTAGAAAGCTGTTTGACTTGGGCAGATTTCTGACGTAGACCAATAACAAGGGATTCTAAACTTTCGATTGGTTGTTATTCTTTTTATTCAACCAATGTCTTTCGCTCTTAACTTGCGCCTTTTTCTAATTTTCTTTACTTTTTTTTTGTTCATCTATCGTTCTTTTTTATTTCGTATTTCATTTTCTGTATATTTGGAGTCAACTTATGTTTAGTTGTGGCGTTTTACTTTTTTCCTCAGAGTTTATTCTTTTTCTTTTTGAGTATTAAAAAATATTCGACCAACTTTTCATTCTTTCTTTCTTTCTGTTTAATTTTTCGATTACTTATTCTTCCGATTACTTTATCCTTCTCTTACTTTCACTTTCTTTTTGTGTGTGTTTGCTTTAGTTTTTTCTTTCTTTCTTTCACTTTCACTTTTCACTTTCTTTATATGTTTCTTATTCGGTTGCTTTTATTTTTCTCATTCTTTTTTCTTTGTTTCTTTCATTCTCTTTCACCTTTCTTTCATATCACTTTCTTTTCTTTCTTTCTCATTCAATTACTTTCACTTCGTTTATTTTTATTTTCTTTATATCTTTAGACTTTTTTCTTTTTCTTTTTCAATTTTCTTTCTTTCTCTTTTCGCCATTCTTTCTTTACTTCTGTTTTCCCTATTTATCTATCTATCTTTTTAGATTTTTCTATTCATTTTCTATATATTTCAAACAGTTTCGCTTTCTTTCTTTTTTCTTTCTTTCTATATATTCTTCCTCAATACTTTTTTGGCTAATCTTTCTTTCTTTGTCTTTTTTAAATTGCTTTCTTTTTTCTTTCTTTCTTTCTCTTTTGCTTTTCGTTCTTTCCATTTCCTTTCTCTTTCTTTCTTTACTTTACTTTTCTTCAATATCTAATTCTTTTCCAATTTTTACAAAATCTTCATTAAATTTCTTCCTTTTTTTCTTCCCTTTTCTTTCCCTTTTATTCATCCTCCCCTCTTTCTTGTTCTTTCTTTCTTTCTTCTTTTTATTTTTCATCGTCGTATCTCTCTAATGAATGAATCAATTCATTCCTTCATTTATGTGCAACAACGAAAAAAAGGGTAAAAAACCCCCACTAAAAAGTCAATTGCAAAAAGAAATTGAATCTTCATCCAGTTTGAGTCAAAGCCAACAAAGGGAGGTAAGAAGGAAATCCTCACCTTCCATGCCCACTGCGGTCAGTTCACCATTCAAAAGTGATATAAATGTCAAACCTTTGTACTTTTGTCGTTTTTTTGGCGAACTATAAAAGTCTTTTATGTCATTTTTATTTTCCCCAGAACATTTTCTATTTCCTTCACACACCTTGAGTCCTTTTCTTTCCTAATACAATGGATATTCCCAATGTCATTCTTCACTTGATTTCTTGCAGCTTCTTTATCTATACTTTGATTACTATCTCACCTTTCCGTTACTCACAATACGCACACAGACACAGGCTTGAAAAGAGGTATTCATACACATACACGAGTGCATATCTATCTATCTATCTCTTTCTCACCTTTCTGTTACTTACAATATGCGCACAGATGCAGACTTGAAAAGCGGTACACATACACATACACGAGTGCATATCTATCCATATCGATTTATCGATCTCTTACTTCCCCATCTCTCTCTCTCTCTATATATATATATATATATATATATATGAGTGTGCTTTTTTTTGTCTATGCATAACTGTAAATGTACACACATAAAACATGCCTATATACACGAGATATAATACACACATTCACGGAAACACACAGGCGTACATACAAATGTATATAACATATAAATACACACACACACACAAAACATATATATATATATATATATATATATATATATATATATATAGAGAGAGAAGAGAGAGAGAGAGAGAGTATATATCTACTGCATGCACATATAGAAACACACACACACACACACACACAATATATATATATATATACATACACACGTATAGGACATAAATACATATATGCAGACTACACAAACATATATGTATATATCTATATATTTATATGTATGTATCTATCTATATATATCTGTCTTTCTCTCCCTCTCTCTCTATATATATATATATATTCGTCTCATATTATATATATTATAAATATTATATAACTCTTAGATGGTCAGAGTTCCATGACAAATAATTGGCCTTCATGATATCACTCAGGACAATGAAATGATTACTCGGCAGTGCCCATCTCCTCTCCCATTAGTAGTCATTTTATATATACATTTCTAATTAGCAAATATTCGACAGATTCAGGACTGTGCAAGAGCATCACCGTCCATATCCATAAACTCTACGACCTTTTATTGTTTCCTAACAAAACATTTACACAAAGATTAATATTCGACGAAGAAAATATCACATTAAACTTATTGAAGTCAGTTAGTCTACTGTTGGTTTGAATAACAGCAACTAGCTAAGCACAACTGAAACAGTGTCCAAGACAGTTGGTATTTATAGAAATCAAGAATAGTCCATTCATGCATTTGGGTGATTCCATTCCCTGAGTTCTGATTGGCTGCTTAGATTCTATGATATTGTGGAGTTTTATAAATACAGGGGCCGGGTTAGCTCAGTCGGTAGAGCGTTCGGCTAGAAACCACAAGGTTCCTAGTTCGATACCGGTCCCCGCTAACTCGGCGTATGAGTAGCACAGGGATCTGTGCGGTGAAGTAAGGAGCTGATGGTAGGTGTGGCGCTCCACCTCAGATGCTAAAACAATTTCCTTAGTCTAGCGCTATTGAAAAGGGGATAGACTCCCTCGCTGACTGGCTGATACCGACTTTAGGCTACCCCGACGACTTTACTTACTTTTTTTTATAAATACCCTGTCATTCTGCAGTGGAACTGCGACAGGACGGGATTGTATTAAGTTACAACCGCTTGTTGCTATGTCTTCCCAATTCGACGGTAATTGGAACTTCAAAACTTAAGAAATATGACGCTGAACCTTCCCACCATATCAAAGAGGAGTTTCAGGGGTGTTTCTACTATTTAAGCAAGTGCGTTAAATGCCAAGTGGGGGGGGGCATTCTGAAGAAAAATTAACATTCCATTCAGTGGTAATTTCTCTCCTATTAAATACGGATTCATTGCTTTTCGAACACAACTTGTATCTCGCCTACGAGCTGGAACACGTTATGTATATTCTCTTTCTGTGCAATCCTCTATAATAGAAGTGTAACAAAAGTCCCCGTAAAATCTAAGAACAAGCAAGAATAAGGGGAATAAGAAGACGTAGGTGATGTTTATGTAGAAAAATAATTGATTCGGTTCTGGGGATGCAAATCAATTACTTTTCTGCATTAGCATCATCGACGTCTTTTCATTTTTGTCGATAGCATTTCCCTCTTTTTTTCTCTCCCTTATCTGGTTTTACTTGAATAAACTTGAAAACGTTTAAATTCCATTATTTTCCCAGAAATCCTTTAAACAGATAGATAGATAGATAGATAGATAGATAGAGAGAGAGAGAGAGAGAGAGAGAGAGAGAGAGAGAGAGAGAGAGACCTGTGATGATTATGAAAGACGGAACACAGAGAGTGAAAAAGCCGAGGCACATGGTGAGTATGAAAGATAGGACACACACAGAGTATAAAAGGCGTGGCACACAGAAAGTGAGAAAGCCGAGACACACGGTGAGTATGAAAAACTAGAAAGCAAACCAGAATAAGCAAAAAGAGAAAGAGAACCTAAAGAGAGAGAAAAGAGAGAACCTAGAGAGAGAGAGAGAGAGAGAGAGAGAGAGAGAGAGAGAGAGAGAGAGAGAGAGAGACGTTTTCAGGCGTATCAGGTAAACCTAGGATCTGTGTAGGAACGACAATGTTCAGGGTTCGATACTGGCTTTCACCAATTCAGCGTATGAGCAGCACATTTTGGATATTTGTGGTCAAGTGGGAAATTGATGCAAGGTCTGGCGCTTCACCTCATACGTAAAAAACAATTTCCCTGGATAGCGCTAGTGAAAAGAGTATAGACTCCCTCGCTGTCCAGCTGATACCGACAATAGACCACTACGCAGAATTTACTTATATTCTATGTTGTTTTTTTTCTAATATCAACATTCATGGTTTATCTAATGCCAAAAACATCATTGTAAAAGAACAGTAGTGGCACTATTTAACCCATAGTTAGGAGTATGTCAGGGTTCATATCTTTCTCGAGGGAAATAGTCTGAAAGTGAATGCAATAGTGTTCGAACTCACTCTCTACGATGTCGCTGTCTTGCATGTTAACCATTACTACATTTTAATTGGTTCTAATTAGTCGTAATTTGCAATTAAGTAAAAACTGACCCGTCTCTTCCCTCAAATTCTGCCTATCATTTCCCCCCTCTCTCTATATATCATAATTACCTCCTCATTTATGTATGTTAGTTTCTCTTTGAGAGTAAATAGAGTGATTTAGAGGGTGTGAAATGTATTTGGATGTTAAGTTTAAGAAGCAACTAGCTCGTAGGTTAAATTAGATGAAACGTTCCCTTTCTTAGAAATCTTACAAAATGATCTTAATTTTTTAAAAAAATCCTCCGGTCGTATGTACTTACAAAAAAATCAAACCCATTTCCCCTAATCCCAATTATCTACCCTGAGCTTAATGGGTGACCAAACGGGTCACATTTTGTCTAGTATATATATATATATATATATATAATATTATATATATATATATATATATATATATATATATGTGTGTGTGTGTGGTGATTGCCAGTTCTTCACAGAAGAAGGCCATTTCTACAAAGTTCGGTTGTGAGCACGAAAGTGACTCAGAAATCCAGCTTTGCTTTTACACGTCCTGTTGCATATATATATATATAAGCAGAGCACAAGTTTGGTACAAGGTCACAAGTATGGAGCATCTCCTGTGGTTGTAATTCATTATTTAGTAATAATTGATTTTTGAGACCAGCTCGTTAATCATAACACCCAACGAAGTGCCTTTGAATGTCTACATCTTGTAAATTTTGTTTTTATTCTTATAGTTCCTCAACGAAACGTTTTTTTTTTCGACTGTCATTTTTCTTATTCTTTTCTCGCAGTCTCTCTGTCGTTTTTCTGTTCTGCATCAATCTACCCGTGCCTTCATCCCGTCCCACCAAACCCCACCCCGACCTGACCCCTTGCAACCATTCTTTTCTTGCAAACTTCTAGTCCTACGTCCAATTCCACCCTGTCGTGGGAATACGTCAGAAGAGTCTTGTCAATTAATTCCGGGCCGAGTGCACTTCAACCTGTACGCCATCTTGCATTGCCGGTTACATTCCGCTCCCCACCCTGTCCACCCTGTCTTCATGGCGGGAAGACAAGCTAGAAACACCGAACGTGAATAACACGTAGAAAAGAATAGTAATAATAATAATAAAGAAAGGAAAAGAATAGAAGTTGTAGGAAAAAAAAGAGAAAAAAAGAGTCTTCTTCAGTGACAATGCAAATGATGGAAGATTCAATGAATGGCATTTGGAGATAAAATAACTGAGTAGCCAAGGATAGTTGTAGTTCGAAAAGAAAGAAAAAAAAGATCTTTTGACGCTTAGAGGCTGCAATACATTAAAACAAACGAATTCAATAATCTGAGTTTTGTGCTATCTCTTTCTAGATTTGGGATTTTAGATGGCCGACATCGATTTACGAAAAAAAAAAAAAAGAATAAAAAGTAAAGAAGACTTGATTGATAGATTAATTGATTGATTTTAACGGCATGTCAAACTATTTGGGGTTATTCCATGCCTAAAGGTTAGGGAATCGCGTTAATTGTACGGTAATATTTACATTTTTTGTTTATTGTGTCTTAATTCTTTTTGCAGACAGTTCTATCGAATTCGAATCGGAGGAGTCCCCGTCGCGTAGTGGGTAACGTGTTGGACTGCGACATCGAAGTAAGCGAATTCGAACTCCAGTCGCGCTATTAGGTTCACTTTCTGACTAATATCCTTAGGAAACACATGAACCTCCTCATCCCTCCAGTTCTGGGCTGAACAGTACCACTACTGTTCTTCTACAAGGATGTCTTTGACATTAAATAACTCACAAAGGTTGATATGCCATTAAACAAAGAAACCAAAACCGAATAGGAATCATTCTCAAGTGGATCTATATGATCCATGAATTGTAAAAATGGATTCTCTCGTCAATTCCGACGCATGAGGGTTCATCAAGTGAACAACCGACAGTGTTTTGTATATAGTGGTGAAGGCTTGTGTTGGATCATCCGCACTTTTTGGTACAGTTGATAGGAAAAAATTGGAGCACAAGAAATGCCACAAACCCAATCACCGATGGACCTCAGGATTTTCAAATTCAGAGTTTTCTTTCTCCTAGATTGAATACCTATCCAGGGTTAAAGAGTCCAGTCTGTACTACTAGTCTACCCATAGCTGGAAGGAGAATATATGGATTCATATCTTTTCCCAAGGGTATTAGCGCTATGTGAAATGCAAACAGCCTTGTCTAGGATTTGAACTCGACGAGTCCATTTCCCATGACTCTAACCATTATGCCCTATATTATCCATAGATTATACTTTAATAGGTACTAAAACTACGGGTCAGAGTGGACCTGAGAATAATGTCAATAAAGGGCTACTGTACACTCCCCCCCGCACCACCAGAGATTCTGATCTCCAGCCTCACAATCAGATTCAGCTTAGTGTCATACATAGGACACCTCTTTTTTGGGAGGGGGTGTCTTACCGCTCTGCAGGGAATACAGTTAGCGTATTATAAGCCCCGCTGACAGGGCGAGAAATCTTTTCAGGACAGAAGCGGCTGAAAGGATTGTTCAAAAGATTTCGGCTAATCCATTTGCCATTTTCAAGGAGTGGTGTTGGAATTTGACATATTAACGTGTATTAAATTCTATATTGATGTGTGGGTGAGAAGTGTGATTTTATCACTATTTCTATCTTTATTTTATTTTAATTGCCGCACACATGGACACACAGACACACATATAATAGTATTTATTATATTGTGTGTAAGTAAATAGTGCTCAATATCATGGATTGAGAATATATATATTTAAGTAAGGGTAGCGTGGACATGAAATCAACGGCGCTTGATAACTGACAGTTTCTCGCCTATGCGATTTTCAAACCATAGTTCATATCCATACTAACCAAACTTGAATACACATACTAACTTTATATATATATATATATATATATATATATATATATAAGCTCTCTGGTGATCGTAAAATATTTACACCTATGCATGTATTTATCAGTTAAAACCCCGATCCTTACTGGCAGTTGCCGAGGGTAAAGGATCCGGACTGATGAAAAATCAGTCGGGTGTCGCTCCCGGATAGAAGTTACTGGATCTAGCCACACTGTAGAGACGTGAAACGTCGAAACACGGTGTCTGTGGATGATATATATATATATATATATATATATATATATATATATATATATTAAGAAGCATTTACATAAATATAAATGTAAACTTACCATGTATGTGATTCTCAAACCTCTAAGCATAACATAACCCAAGACCGTTAAAATTAATCAACAAAAGTGATAAGGCAAACAGGAATATTTCTTTTATGTTTTTTTAATTTTTCTCAACTATATATATATACATATATATATACGCACATCATTTTATCCAATCATACACATCCCATGTCTATTGAATTTTCTGAATTTTTTTGATTTTTTTTCGATTTTCCATGCATTTGAAACATCTTCACCTGATGATTGCATCGCATGAAACCAATATGGTCGTGAATGTTCCTTTGTCCCCTAATAAATAGATATGTAAAACCTTTATATATTTATTTTATTATATATATATATATATATATATATATATATATATATATATATAGATAGATAGAGAGAGAGAGAGAAAGTGTGATAGATATAGATAGATAGGGCTGTTGACAATTATTCTTCCACTTGTATAAGATAATCTCTCCTTCCCTTTTCATCGATTTGGCAACACGGCAAATCTGATTCCAATCCGTGGCCATTATGGATTTTCTGTCTGATTAATTCCGAGTCCAAAGAAGGACGCGTATCTTGTTGATAATTGGCAATGCCATCATCCCTTTTGATGCACTCCCCTTTGTTGTTGTTGTTGTTGTTATTTTTGTTTTCTTCTACGTACAATAGAACAGGCTAAAATTGCACCTTTTAACACATGGACACATACACTCAACGCTTGTCAATCATTAAATTCCTTTCCCGTCAATTGACTCGGCATTACAAATGTAAATATCTTCAAACATTGTCTCACCTGTCAGGTAAGAAAAAGATATAACAGGGTGAACGTGACACCCGAACGCTATTCAGTCATCCATCCGCACGTATATACCCAACCTATTCGCAACGGGTAGGATGTGACACAAGGTCACAAATATGAGACATCTAGCGAATATCGAACTTGTTATTCAGTACTCCAAGATCAGTACGCACTAATATGCATTTATTCCTTAAATGTATGAACATTATTATCATACAAGGTCTGTCAAAAAGTATCGAGTTCTTTTGTACTTTTTGACACACCTTGTATTCTGAATAAAATAACGTTCCATTCATTCTTCATTTCTATCTTGGTAAATACAGCTTTAATCTTGGTACTTTTTAACACACCTTGTATATCGCTAATACGCTTAAGAAAGATATGAATCCACCTTTTCTCCCTCCAGCTATGGATAAATAGTAGGACAGATTAGGCTCTTTAACCTTGGTTAGGCAACCAGTCTAGAAAAAGGAAACCTCTGAATTCAAACCTTATTTTGTCTATGAACGAAAATATTTGTGTTTGAACTCGGTACGCCGATTTCAATCTCCAGACATTAACCCTTAGTTCCTTATATATATATATATATATATATATATATATATATATATATATATACCAAACCCTCCGCACGAATAGGATGTGATACAAGGTCAATTTCTAAAGCTGAGTTAAACAGATTTAGATTCAGCGTTTTCCTTCTTGTGTCACATCCCACCTTAAAAATTGCCCTTGTGTCGCATCCTATTTGAAAGGGTGGGTAAATATATACTGTCCTTCTGTACACAACTTTTCATTTTTCTTGTATTTATTTTTTGTATTTTTAACATAACTTTTTATTTATTTTTTCAACACCGCAAATATATACTTTCTAATAGAAGAATATTATAAGTAACTTATTTCAACTTATTTTCGACAAATAACGGCTACCGACCCCCAGGGACGTCTGCAAACGTGACTTGAAATCGGCTAATATCGGAGTGGACACTTGTGAACAGTCTTTTGCGGTGCACTGTGCCTAACGGCTTGTGGTACGTGAGGACGAACACAAAAAAAAAAGAAGAAAGAAAAACAAACACAATACTAACTCAATAGCGGTCGGACAGAAAGGAAATAAATAAATTAAAAAAAGATACGTTTTCGACTAATCAGTGATAGTCATCATCCTCTCTAGGCCACAGCTATGACTGGATCTTCCGTTCATTCCAAATCCGACGTTTTTTCCAGATCCAAATGACTCATGAATTGGTGTGCTACCGTTGTCTAATTAGACAGACGGTAGCTATCAAGATCGACAAATAAATTACTTTAAAAAGTGTTTTAATCAAGATGGTACCACCATCTCATTAAATGGCAAACCTTTAAGATTAATAGACCAGTTCATATGACTCGGGTTTCGGTCAAGTCACGCTGAAAGGAACAGTTTTCGCGAGATCACCGAAGTTAAGCAGCAATAAGCCTTTTCAATACTTAGTTGGGTGACCACGTAAGCAACAGCAGTCACTGTAAGCAGCCTGATTACTGTGTGACGTATATAACCAAACAAATCATTTGTCAAAATCACTTAATTAGGCATAAAATAACCTGAAATGGGTGTATATGCCGTAAAACAAAACCTACCAACCAACCATATACATTGGTAATAATATCTCATCTACTGAAAGCAAGGTTAACACGCGCATAGGTGAGGTTTAGAATACGTTGACTGTATCCCCTGCAGAGGGGTAGATCCCCCCCCTAAATGGGGTTGCCTGGATATGACACTAATGTACATCTGATAATAAGACTCCCATTCTAGAGCTCTGGGGAGCATGGAATACCCCTTCATTGCCATTACTCCCATTCTGACCCGGAATGAGTACTTGTCTATGTAAGAAATAGACCCGTTTAAGATATACCTATTCGATAGGATCGTGGGGGAAAACCCTCGTTGAAACAACTTCACAAAGATGTAAATATGAATGCGATGCTATAACCTCTTGGTATAAAATAATCCTAGACGGGTTGACGGGACGGTAAAATCAATCAAGCACATCTAAGATTCGAACTACACTTTTAAAAACATTTTTAATACTATTTAACACGTTAGATAGGACCCTAACAGGTACTACCACTCAGGATGGACCTGCGAGTAATGGCGATAAATAAAGGGGTACTCCTCATTTCCAAGAGTTCCAGAATGGGGACTTTCCCACTAGATACAGTTTAGCGTCATACACAGGAAAATATTTTTTATTGTTTTTGAAGAGTTTTTACAGTTTTGATTACTAAATTATTGAGTTTTTTTTCAATAATTGCCGAATTATTGTGTAAGACAATGTATTTATTTAGATGATTATTAATAGGAGTATTGTTTATGGGAATAGTGGGAATGTGTTTACAGTTATGAATTTTGATGGCTTTCTTCTTGGCACGTTGAATGAAAAGTTTAGGATATTGTAACAGTGTGAAAGGCTTATCTATGTATTCAAATTCTTCATTTAAAAAATTCTTAGTGCATGTTGGATTTTGTGTAAAGTATTCAACTCTGTTACAAGATGAATGCAAGACTAAAACTAGAGTTTGGTAGGTGGCTTATATGGAGCTTTGGATTGTTCCATTATGAACTCAGGCAAGTTCATTTCCTGAGTTCTGATTGGCTGTTGGATTTCAGGGTTAGTAAGAACAGGGATAAGTATCCACTCTTCAGCCATCACTTTGCATTATGCCTGCAGCATGTAAGGACTGTATTAAGTTACAGCTTGCCTGTTGTTCTCGTCTACTAACTCGACGGTAGTTAGAACCCCACTGCGATAGTGAGTATCATATTGTTTCTATATCTGGAGGATAACTCCTACAGTGCAGAGCTCTTAGATAAAAACCAATATACTAACAAGGAAGACTTTGGCATTAAATAACCCACAAAGGATGATATGCTATTAAACAAAGAAAGCAAACCAAACAAATCATATAGTAGAGAAACACAACATAAAAGAAAGTAATGAGTACATGATTTTGATTATTCATATTTCTAATAGTTATGGCGTCGCTGCAGATGTGCAGAGTGAAGAATTCGATAAAATACAAACATTCAGCATGTGTGTAGTTGTATAAATAACGACTACATCAGAGTCTTAGCATATGGGTTTTACTATTAATACTGGCTTTCTTATAGCAACTTTTATTTCTGTCTCCATTTACGTCTGTGGAGGGCAGTTCAATGCATTAAATATAACCATTCTTTGTTCATTATTGATCTATGTAGATTACTATCTATATATCTTTCTTCGTTAATATCTCTAGTTTTGTTCTTATCTATCAAGAAATCTGTCTTATTATTCCTATCTATCTATTTTAGGTATTATCTCTAATTCTGTTAATATCTATCAAGAAATCTCTTATTATTCCAACCTATCTATCTATCTATCTATCTATGGTATTATCTCTAATTCTGTTAATATCTATCAAGAAAGATCTGTTATTATTCCGATCCGTTCTTATCTATCTATCTATCTATATATCTATCTATCTTTCTTAGTTATTATCTCTTATTCTGTTGATATCTATCAAGAAATGTGTCGTATTCCGATCTGTTCATATCTATCTATCTATCTATCTATGCTTGTATCTCTCTCAGTCTTTTCTCTCTATCTATCTATGCTTATATCTCTCTCAGTGTCTTTCTTTATATCTATCTATGCTTGTATCTCTCTCAGTCTTTTTCTATCTATATCTATCTAGCTTGTATCTCTCTCAGTCTTTTTCTATCTATCTATCTATCTAGGCTTGTATCTCTCTCAGTCTTTTTCTATCTATCTATCTAGGCTTGTATCTCTCTCAGTCTTTTCTATCTATCTATCTAGGCTTGTATCTCTCTCAGTCTTTTTCTATCTATCTATCTATCTTCTATCTCTCTCAGTCTTTTTCTATCTATCTATCTATCTCTCTCAGTCTCTGTTCGAATTCGTCTATCTCAGTATATTAATCCCAATGCATCTATCTATCTTAGTTATTATCTCTTATTCTGTTCATATCTATCAAGAAATGTGCCGTATTCCAATCTATTCATATCTATCTATGCCAGTATATTAATCCCAATGCATTTATCTATCTATCTATCAAACATGAAATCTTCATATCTATCTACTACACTCCCCTCTCTCTTTCTCTTTCTCTTTCTTTCTTTCTTCACCTGTTTATCTGCCTTTCTCTCGGAATACGACAATCTTCTAACCAAATGTATCAAAATAACAACGACATGTCTAATCTCCAAACGAGCAGACCGCTTTGAATAAAAGAAAGCCGTGTCTCACGAATAAAATCGTTATAATAATGCCACTACGCTTACCACCCCACCCCCACACTTAACATAACCGATCCCGTCCAATTCGAAAACTGGTACGAGTTTGTCCGGTACATGGCTGCGTGCACACAACACCCTCAGTGGACCTTCTCAAGTTTAACCAGGACATCGATATTGTCGAGTGTTAAGTGCTGGTACGGAAAGGATAAACGTCTCCGGTCGACCGTTAATATTATAGGAATCACTTTCACTTGCTTGCATGTCTGTCGCTATAATATATTCCCGTGTATAAATGCAAGAAACAGTCTTATTGAACATTTCAAGCATACTGCGAATGGGAATTGTTCTATTTCCAAAATAATCTCTCCCGACATGAGTCAGGTTCTCTCTCTCTCTCTCTCTCTCTCTCTCTCACTCTCTGTCTCTCGTTAGCAGGCGACCATATTATTCAAGTGTCTGACTTCGTGGGAGGATAGAGAAATTATTAATCTGATTAAGCAAACGCCTGTGGATAACGCTGAATTTAAAAGCAGAGAGATGTACGAAGATAGTGTAGCGGCAATGTCTCAGCAAGGATTGAGAGTGGATGTAGAAAGCAACATTTATATTTGCACCTTTTTCAAGGAAATCAATAGTGATGGGTCTTTCAGGTCCCAGAAGACTGTCCGCATGGCCTTCTTTACTGACGCTGCATTATCCAGGTCAGTTTTAAGTGTAAACCTTACTTGAATATTACTTAATAGAATTGATAATATATATATATATATATATATATATATATATATATATAACCCAAAAGTCCGGAGAAGAAATCTTCCTTACGACATAGAAGTTTTTTTTAAAACTGTCGTAGTTTGCAGAGCTCAATGTGTGCGCTTATTGTCAGATCACAGACCAAAATTATAGTAGTGATAGAATTGGGCGATATATATATATATATATATATATATATATATATATATATATTTGTGTGTGTGTGTATGTGTATATATATATATGTGTGTTTAAATATATATATACATATATAATGGTCATTCAATAAAGAAGGTGAAATTTTCTTTTTAATATCCATTTCCTTTTCACAATCCACACTCTTCTGCTATATATATGTGTATGTATCTGCGTATATACATATATATATGTATATATGTGTGTGAGTTTGTGTGTGAGCATATATATATATATATGTGTGTACGTACATATATGTGTGAGCGAGGTTGTGTGTCCATATATATATATATATATGTGTGTGTGTATATATATATTTATATATATATATATGTATATATATTATATATATATATATCTGTGTGTATGAATATCAATGTATATATATATATGTGTGTGTGTGTGTGTTTGTGTGTGTTTGTGTGTGTGTGTGTGTGTGTGTGTGTGCAAACTTTTTTATTATGTAGATTAATTACAAAAAATCCATAGGAGTCTGTTCGTTTCCAAAGGATTCTTAGCATCTATTTTCTGTGGGATATAAAATTTCCTGTGCTTTCTTGCGATAATATTGGATTTCTTCTTATCTCTTCTGTCAAGAACCACATAAACTCGTAGCAGATAGACAATTACTTACAAGAATAGAACAAAAAAACAAAAAACAAAAAAGAACAGATTATGAGATAAGAAAGATTAGTTAAGCTGATCAACAAGAAGAAATAGATAAACCAATAAATGAAG
The DNA here is from genome assembly GCA_023376005.1 of Doryteuthis pealeii. NCBI lineage: Eukaryota > Metazoa > Mollusca > Cephalopoda > Myopsida > Loliginidae > Doryteuthis > Doryteuthis pealeii. The sequence goes on along the minus strand of CM042158.1, from coordinate 16,281,714 downwards.
GTAGATGATAACATAACGGTACAGATAAGAATTATCGAACACTAAGCATCTATAGACAGATAGGTATATTGATTGATCTATTAATATACATCAATAAAAAAAATGATGATGTATACAATATACTGGATTTTTTTTTGCATCAAGCGAAACTCAATACGGGGCAACGTACTTCGTTGATATTTATTTATTATTTACCTCGCATCCCACATGCAAGTATGACACAAGGTCGTTTAATGTGAGCCACTCACAAACCGAAGCTCATAAGATGGCAGATGCAAAAAATGCGTAGATCTCGTCGGTATTCCTCTTCAAAGGGGGGCCTCAGGCACTGGAAAATAAACATAGCCCTACCCCTTTAAATTAAGGGGCAGATGTTGCCTGGGGGGATGGTCCCCTGGATCACGCCGTTAATTACTTTTCTAGTCCAGAGGCCGAAGCCACTGTACCCCTGCACCGAGTGCCGGGAAAGTATCATTGTCCATAAATAAGTACACCCCTCAGAGTCTTTTGTAAAATAAAAAGTCGATTCTTTTCGTACGATGATTTCCTTGTGGAAAGTGTATAACCAGAACGGTTCGTATTTGATATTATTCATTAAACTTTGTAAAAAGAGACAAGATTACACGACCTCTGTGACCAAAAATAAAAGTACATTTACATATGTGAGGTGCTAAATAGAAAGAATCGAGACCATCCAAATCACAGCACTACTAAAATCAGCTATGATACACAGGAGAATCCTGCATATCTGAGGAGACTTGTTGTCACACAGTCTTCAGTGAAAAAACATCAGCTAGAGTTAGTGTTAAAAATCCGCGAGGAGTAAAATAATAATAATAATAATGAAACCGTGGAACATGAAGGTAAAGGTTGTACCAATTGTAATTGGTGCCCCAAAGCTCCGTAAAAGAATGTGGGTGAATTTGAAATCAGAGGAAGAATCGAGACCATCTAAACTACAGCACTGTTAGGGTCGGCTAGAATACACAGAGTCCTGGCGACATGAGTGAACCACAAGCGATGGCAGGTGTGAAAACCTCACATAATAACGGTGTGAAACGTAATAATAATAATAATAATAATAATAATAATAAAAAAGAAGAAGAAGAAGATGAAAAAAAAGAAGAAGAAAAAGAAGAAGGAGAAGCGAACAAATTACCACAAAAGAAGAACGACTGGGTGGGAAAGGTGATTCACTGGGAATTGCAAAAAAATTAAAATTGACCATACTACCCAATGGTATATGCACAAACTAGAATACGTTCTAGAGAATGAGGTGCATAAGATTTTGAGATACAAAAGGATCCGCTAATCTTGGTTAGGTAACCGGTTTAGGAGAAGGAAATCTCTGAATTCAAACCTGTTAAATTCCGCTTAAGAAATTGACCTTGTGTCGCATCCTGCTCGTGCGATGGGGTTTGTAAATACATATATGTACACCAAGAATCACAAGGGCAGATAAGCTCCAGATGAGTCAATGGCCATTAGGGTAGGTTGATTTTTAACCCTTTTTAAATTTTCAAATTATCACAAACAGCGAAGGTTAATCAACACCTGGTAAATAGACCAAACTGGAATCGAAATTTTTAGACCTTATACTGATGTAAGTATCATTGGGGAATATAAAAAACCTGACCCGTTTACAAAAATGTTTCTCCTTCCGAAATGACACCTGCATCGGAATAATAAGGTAAACAGAAGTTTGGCTTGGTGTTGGGCTTATCGCGCTTAAAAAATTGACCTTGTGTCACATCCTGCTCGTGCGGAGAGGTTGGTAAATATGTATACTTTTAGCTTTGTGCCAAAGCAAAGCGACGCTTAATAAGTAGCTACTTTAGTGTCTGGGAAATTGTTTTTAGTAATTCCATTGTTACCATCAAACCCTTTATTTATTTTTTACCCCCCCCCTCCAATGCGTAGTTCTTGGCTTTTCTCTCTTTTCATTGTCATTTTTTAAATTTTATTTTTCATTGTGACAATCTCGATATCAATAAATCTTGTCGAAGATGAAATGACTTGTGAAGTGAAGAATGTCGCTTTTTTCTTTAAAAAAAAATATTTGATTTTGATGAAAATTTATAAAGAAGTAGAAGACAAAATCCTCTCGTCTAATCGAAGAGATTAACATCGGACGGAAGTCTTTGAAAATAAAACTTGCAGAAGACTTCGCGCATGCGCAAAAAAACAAAAAAAATGACTACAAGTTGACAATGAAAAACTGGAGTGAAAGTATGTGATTTCTCAATGCAAACAACAGTGATGTTTGAAGATTTTTTTTGTTTTGGCTTTTTCTTTTCTTTTTTTCTTTTTTTTTTAAAAGAAAATAAACTCGGAAAAAAAATCAAAGAACTTTTTCTTTCTTTCTTTCTTTTTTTAAATGAAATAAGGATCAATAATTGACATTGTAAAAACATGTCGAATTCCAAGTGAGAAAGGGAAAAAATTCAACTGTCGTTAAGATAAATTTAATTCTCTACTACATGTAGTAAGATCTCTCCAAAGAGACTCCGCCCTATCGGTGAGGCTTAGAATATCCTCGACTGCATTTTACTTGCAGACCCCGCCTTTTCAAAAACCTACCCCGGGGCGGAAGTCCGGTGGCTTCGGCCTCTGGACTATTAATGAAATTAACGACATGATGTCAGGGGGTGCATCCCCCAGGCAACACCTGCCCCCTTAAGTTAAAGAGGCAGGGATGGGTTTATTGTCCAGTGTATGAGGCGCCCCCTTGAGGGGGAATACCGATGAGATCTAAGCATTTTTGTGCCTGCCATCCCATGAGTTTTGGTTCGTGGGTGGTCTCACATTAAACAACCTTGTTTCATGCCCGCATACGTGGGATGCGAGGTAAATACTTTTACAAAAAAAGGTAAACTCCATCGGTGGTGAGATTCCAGTTCTAGATCCTTAAGGAGTTTGGAGTATTTCTTCATTGTCTTTACACCTATGTCCACTCTGACCTGGTTTAATATTACCTACTAGAGTCCCATCTATGAGTCAAATATATCTATTTGAAAATCATTTGTATTAGATATGAATACTTGAAACCATACAATTTCGTGCAAATAATTTATATTAAATAAGAATACTTGAAACCTTATACTTTACCCATAGAGCCTGTCTATATAATCCGTCAGGATTGTGCGTCGTCATCAATTCCTGTTTTCTAGTGTCAATCTGTCAGAATTCCTCCCTTCTCCATGTTTTGAAGGGTCCAGAGTATTTTACAAGTAGGAGATGCATGATGTAATAGTAGGAGTCATAAGAAATGGACTCGTCGACCCAAGTTCAAATCCTGGACGAAGCTACAGTTCACTTAGCGCTAATACTCTTGGGAAATGTATGAATCCTGCTCCCCCTTCAGCTATGGGTAAAATAGTAGGACATACTGGGACCTTTATCCTTGGTGAGACAACCAGTCTTGGAGGAGGAAAACTCTGAATTCAAACCCGTTAAATCCGCTTGGGATGGTCACTACTAGAATAGGCTATGTCATAATTAGTGATCTATTTCACTAATTTCTAAAAAGAATTTAAATTTTAATTTCTTTTACAAGGAGAATGCGGGGATGCGAACTTGTAGTAAGCGAGTTCGAACTCTAGTCCCGTTACTACGTTCACTTTCTGACTAATGCCCTTGGAAACAGTATGAATTTCATCCCTCAACTATGGGTACTGGTAGTGGTACTATTTAGTACCACTACTGTTCTTTAACAAGGACGTCATTGGCATTACATAACTCACAAATATTGAAATGTCATTAAAACAAGAGACCAAACCAAACCATCATGAGGTAAAACGAGACCCTTTCAGGTACTAACACTCCGGGGCTGAGTGGACCTGGGAGTAATGGCAATAAAGGATACTCCAAACTACACGGAACACTACAATTGGATGCAGTTTAACCTCATACACAAGATACTAAGACCCTCAGTCCCCGCCTTTTGACACCTGTATAAAAAAGGGTTGGGGCGGTTGCCATAAAAGCAATAGGGTCGGGACAATCATATAGGTGCTAGGGCTTAACATGACCAGCCGATTAATGGAGGCTCTCAGACAATCTGTCTGGTCTAAGTAAGGGCCAAAGTGGAGTGTTGCATGTTATGGACTGTTCTGCCACCATGATTCCATACTTAAGCAATAAAGGTAGACGCCTACGGCTAACAAGTGGCCCCATTGGGGAGATTTTATTAGTAGTGTATTCGGCATATTCTACTGACATAGCCGGAACACAAGTGAGTTGCGAGAAAAATTAAGTTAGGTAAAATAGAAACAACACTAGTTCGAATTAATGAGAATCAAAGGATACCTGTATGTGCAACATAAACTTGAGGAAAGTACAGGGAGCGCACTGACATTTCGAGGTATGTCAGAAATGTTCCAGGACTCGCATCACAAAAAACTTATTTCGAATCCAAACTACAAACTACAAGTTATCCTCTTCAAAGTAATCCCCCTGGAGTCTAATGCACTTTCCCATCCTTCTCAGCCACGCTTGCATTCACTCCTAGAAAGTTTCTTCCGGGATTCTCCGTAGCTCTGTGGTCACAGCCTTTTTGCTGTTGTGCACATCCTCAAAACGGGTTCCCTTGATGACTCCCTTGAGCTTGAGGAAGAAGAAGAAAAAGAAAAAACCACATGGAGCCAGGTCGGGTAAGTAGGGAGGTTGCTCCAGTACAGTGATGTTTTTCTGAGCCAGGAACTCTCGAATACTCAGGGCAGTGTGGACAGATGCATTGTCATGGTGAAGCACCCACGAGTTATCGTAACAGTTCTCGCATCTTCTCGCGCACTGAACGAAGCAAACGCCGCAGTATCCCTTTGTAGACATGCTGGTTGATTGTTTGGCCCTGTAGCAAGAACTCGCAGTGGACGATGCCCCTCACACCGAAGTTTTCTGACATACTGGAACTTTCCTGACATCATCATCATGTCGCACAATTAGCCCGGATATCCATGACAATTTTTTGCCAACCTTCTCTATCATTCATTATTCCAGTGAGGTCCTCTGCGCAGCATTCAGTATCCGCACAGAGTTGGTCAATGTAGATCCTTGCTGGGCGGCCCACATTAGCATGTCCATGTGTTGGCTTCCACAGGAAAACGTCCCTTAGGAGTTCGTCCTTGCTCCTCCAGCAGTGTCCAGCATGTCTTGTTCGTCTCACTCGGATGGCTTGTGTGATAGGGGGAAGGTGGCCGTATAGCTACTTCCTTGTGGGTTGTTGTTTCTACGATTTGTTCAAGCTACGCGCGGTATTGAACAAGTCTCTTTCTGACATATCTCGTATGATAAAAACAACAAAGATGAAGATATCAATCAGAATAATTCAGGGGATAATGTTTATTTTTGTTAGTAATTCCGTTTTCTTTTGAAATTGCATTTCCAGATTTTGTTTTAAAATTTTATTTCATTTAACATTCATGTTACTTTCAGTTCGATTTTTTTAATCCGAAAATCTATTTGCTACCTTTTCCGCCCCCAGCTTGACAAAATATAAATCTAGTCAATATTTTTCTCACGTCCTCTTTCTGGTCTTCTATAATATTCCATGATCTTTACTTTGTATTTTCTTTGTTTGCGACACACGTATGGATACGCACATATGTGTGTCCTAACCATGTACGCTACAGTACAAATAAACACACACTATGATATACACGTAGGTGTCATCGTCTACGCACTACAGGCGACTCTGACTCTCTCTCTCTCTTGCATAAAAGCATATATTTAAACGAATATTCACACATATTCTGACACGTGAATATCATTTCTTGCTAACATACTTTTTTTCCACCGTACAAAGTTGCAAACTTTATTGACTTCAATTTATTTTCACTATTAAACTATTCCAATCTCTGATGTCGTTTTCTCTCCTTTTCTCTTTGATATATTTTTTTTTCTTCGTTTCTGTTGGATTCTTTAACTTTTGTAATATTTCTGTTGCAGCCTCTTTTTCGTTTATTTTTTATTCATAATTTTTTTTTTCATCTTCGCCATTTTCATAGCTGCCTCGTTTTAATTTTTTCCTCTCTTTTCTTATTGCAGCCTCGATTTCATTTAAAAAATATATTTCTTCTCTCTCGTTGCCGCCTTTTTTTCATTTTTTCCCTTCTCCTTTCTCATTGCAGCCTCGTTTCCATTTCCCCCATCTTTTCTCATTGCAACCTCGTTTTCATTTTTTTCTTTTTTCTTTTCTCATGTTAGCCTCGTTTTCGTTTCCTTTTCTCGCGTTTTTTTTTCTCCTTCTTATTTTCTCTCGCGTTTTTCATTTTTCACTTGGTTGACTTCATTTATTTTTCATGCGCGCTGTTTCCCGTTTTAGATTGTTGCTTTTTGGAATTTGTAAAATTGACACCAGGAGAGTTTTCATGTTATTTTACGTTCAAAAATGAACTGCGCAGAAATAAGTACGAGAAGTGAAGAGCGGCAAGGAGTGAGAAGAAAAAATAATTCAAAATAAAAGTGAGAAGATTACAATTTTTACGATAAAGAAGATGGGTTAATGTTAAGTGTATAGAACATAATATGTTGATATGTTAAGAGAAAGAAAGAAAGAAAGAATGAAAGGAAGGGAGGAAGGAAGGAAGGGAAGGAAGAAAGAAATTGATAAGGAATTAATGAAAGGAATAAAGAAAGAGAGAATGAATAAATGAATGAATGAAATAAAGAAAGAGAGAAAGAAAGAAAGAAAAAAGAAAGAACGAATAAAAGAAAGACAGAACGAAAGAAAGAATGAAATAAATTAAATAAAAAAAGAGAGAAAGAAAGAAAAAAGAACGAAAAAGAAAGACAGAACGAAAGAAAGAATGAAATAAATTAAATAAAAAAAGAGAGAAAGAAAGAAAAAAGAACGAAAAAGAAAGACAGAACGAACGAAAGAATGAAATAAATTAAATAAAAAAAGAACGAATAAAATAAATAGATAAATAAATAATGAATGAATGAATAAAAGAACGAAATAAATAAATAAAGAATGAATGAATGAAAGAAATAAAGAATGAATGAAAGAAATAAAGAATGAATGAATGAAAGAAGAAAGAACGAGAGAACGAATGAAAGAATGAATGAACGAATGAAAAGCTTTCCTATTTTTATGTCACATCGAAGTTAACCTTAGTAAATTACTTATTACAACATGTTTCAAATCTTCATTTCCACATCAATAACACATGGGATAGTATTTATCCAACCCCTCCGTACTGGATTGGAGGTAGCATAAGGTAAATCTTTAAGCGGGGGATACCTGCTTTGAATTCTGTGTTTTCTTTCTTTTAGCCTGGTAGTCTAACACAAGCTTTAGAACCCATTCTGCCCTACTATTTACCTACAGCTGGGAGAAGAACAAAAGCACTAGCGCAAAGTGAAAAGTAAACAGTTTCTTACAGGATTTGAACTCGGGTCGTCAATTCCATTTCTTATAACAATAATCGTTACGCTAAACATGCATCCCAAAACTACTAGACAGTGATTTCCATCCTAACAAGCTAAAAAAATGAAAACGACAGATAGATAAATATTTGGTTTGGTTTGTTTTGTTTTACGGCATATCAACCTCAGTGGGTCAATTAATACCGATACAGTTTTGAAATAAATCAATTCTTAATGGATAATACAATTTTTTTATAAATACATTTTTCCATTTAATCCATAGATGGGACCCTAACAGGTACTACCACTACTGGTCAGAGTGGACCAGGGAGCAATGGTGATGAAGGGGTGTTCCCCATTCCCCAAACCTCCAAAACTGGACCCTCACCATCAGATAGTTTAACGTCATTCCCAGGACATGTAGACCCGCAGCCACCGCCTTCTAGCACCCATATGATAAAAGGGGTTGGGGTTTGCCATAAGGGTAATAGGGTTGGGAAAATCATATTGGTGCTAGGGCTTGATGTGACCAGCTGATTAATCGGAGGGGGCCTCTCCGACCGCCCGTCTAGCCCAAGATAGGGCCAAAGTGGAGTATTACAAGTCATGAACTGCTCATCCACCAGATAGATAAATATGAATAGTAAGAAATAACAAACAATCTCAGGTTGACTTTGAACTGGTGTCGTTGATTCTACGTTCTACCGCTCTTTTAACCGTTAGGCCAACTCTAAACATCTAGTCTCAAAGAGACCGAGAGAATAAAAAAATGAAAATAAACAAAAGAGGTTCTAAGAATGGTTGAAGACAAAACCATTCTTTGTATTAAATAGCGAGAGAATTCTCTCAAAGATTACAGACGCCAAGACAGGAAAACGTGTTTGGAGGAATGAAAGAATGGAATTAGAATGGAAGTAAAAAGAAAAAAAAAAGAAAAGATGAAGACATTTAAAGACGATGGTTAAAGAAACGAAAAAATATTGGCTAATTAATTAAAAGGTTAAATCGATATTTAAAATGGCTTGTTTAATTCTTGAAAGCTGTTGATCGGATCTTTATCCCCTAAAAGAAAAAAGAAGTTCAAACTAATTATTTACGGATTGAGATTGAGTGCTGCATTAAGAAAACTCAGCAATAGTTGTGGTGTCTTCGATCGTCCAAATTAGATGCCCATTAGAAGGAAGAATTTCTTTTTTGGTTACACACACAATCGACTTTTCGAATAACATGGTTTCTAGAATAACTTAACTCAACTCATGGAAGCTCACATAGGGTGTTTCTTTGTTTTACTTCAAAAGCAACCATAACAATGTTAATTTAATTATTATAACGTAGTAACTTATTTATGTACACGGTTATAATCTAGTTATTTATTTACAAGGTTATAATCTCTCTATCTTGGACGTGGTAATTACATTTCACTTAGCGCTAATACCCTTGTGAAAGGTATGAATCCTACTCTCCTTCCATCTATGGGTAAATAGTTGGTCAGACTGGGCTCTTTAACCTTGGTTAGGTAACCGGTCTAGGAGAAGGAAAACTCTAAATTCAAACCCGTTGAACTCCGCTTAAGAAATTGAGCTTGTGTCACATCCTGCTCGTGCGGAGGGTTTGGTAAATATATATAATCTATTTACTTGTTCATTTTCAATACATAGTGTTTCCTAATACAATTATAATGGAATTATTTAGCGAAGGAGCGTGGTGTAATGGTTAACGTCAAAGGAAATGGACACGGCGAGACGAGCTCAAATATTTGACGAGGCTGTTTGCATTTCACATATGATTAATATCTTTGGGAAAGGTATGATTCCAACTATCCCCACTCCAGCTAAGGGTGTGTAGAAGGGGGAGACAGAGCTCTTTAGCATTGATTAGGCAACTAGTCGAGGAGAATTAAGTTTGAGTTCCGCATTGAGAAAACTCGGTAATAGTAGTGGAATCTCCGACCGTCAAAATGGGTGCCCGTTAGAAAGAAAAAAAATTTTTGTACATCAAATCGACTTTCGAATTACTTGGTTTCGGGAATAACTTAACTGAACTCATTGAAGCTGAAGCGGAGTGTTTATTTATTTCAAAGCAAGCATAACAATGTTAATTTAATTAGTATAACGTAGTAACTTATTTATGTACACGGTTATAATTTAGTTAGTTATTTACAAGATTATAATTTTTCTATTTACTTGTGTTTCATAATACAATTATAATGTAGTTATTTAGTTACCAGATTATAATCTATTTAGTGGAGACGTGTAGTGTAATGATTACCGTCATAGGAAATAGACACAGCGAGACGTGTTCAAATCCTGGGCGAGTCTGCTTGCATTTCACATAGCGCTAACATCCTTGGAAAATGTATGAATAACTAAGAGAGAGAGAGAGAGAGAGAGAGAGAGAGAGAGAGAGAGAGAGAGAGAGAGAGAGAGAGAGAGAGAGAGAGAGAGAGAGAGTGTATCCTTGCAGTCAGTGTGACTTTATGATGGGGATGATTCTTTTGCTAATTCCTTTGGATAGTAATGGCATGGGGTGAGGGGCATGACCCTAGTAAATGTAAGTAAAAGTCGTCGGGGCGGCCTAATGTCGGTATGAGCCATACAGCGAGGTAGTCTATCCCCTTTTCACTAGTGCTAGACCAAGGAGATTATTTTTAGCATCTGAGGTGGCGCGCCACACCTACTATCAGTTCCACACTTTACCGCACAGATCCCTGTGCTACTCATACACTGAGTTGGCGAGGACCGGTATCGAACTAGGAACCTTGTGGTTTCTAGCCGAACGCTCTACCGACTGAGCTAACTTAAATGTAGTGAAGAAAAATTACCCCAAACCAAACCAAACAACGGCAAACAACATATATATAAAGACCAGAAACAGATTTGTAACAGGTTGCCGGTGTGGCGACCTTGACATGGAAATTCTGGTAGAAAGTTCTAATAGTCAAAGAACAATGTAGATCTAATGTAGGACTATAAGCGGGATCAAATGTATTGTAGGTAAAACGAGAAAAGCACATTTTTTAAAGATCACTAATTAGAACTGATCCTATTCTAGTAGTGAGTACCCCAAGCGGAATTTTAATGTTTGAATTCAGAGTTTTCCTTCTCCTAGACTGGTTGCCTAACCGAGGTTAAAGAGCCTAACCTGTCCTACTATTTACCCATAGCTGGAGGTAGAGTAGTTGGATTCATACCTTTTCCCAAGGGTATTAGGGCTATGTGAATTGTAGCGTCGTCCAGGAACTCGGGTCGTAAAACGAACCCCTTATAACACAAGGCGAAATATGATATGCGACTCATGCAGTGATCATGTGACCTTTTACTGGAAATAACATGTAAATAAACATTATTACAAGAAAGGCAGGTGTTTCTCAATTTTCACTCTTTCCGTTCGAAGCCGCCGGAAGGTAGTATCCATTACTTTTTTCGACAATTTTAAATACATACTGTTTATACACTAATTGGTTTGCTGCTTATTTACAAGAGTAGTCCCGGTTTAGCTCAGTCGGTAGAACGTCAGACTAGGAACCACAAGGTTTCTGGTTTGATACCGCACCTCGCGTATGAATACCATAGCGATCTGTGCGGTAAAGTGAGGAGCTGATGATAAGCATGGCGCTCCACCTTAAACACTTATCTATTTATTTACTTATTTATGTGTAATAAATGCTGTTTTATAAGAATACATATGGAAAATATGCATTTACTGTTGGCCTTGAATAATCTCTAATAATGAATGCGAATGTCAGTGTGCCATATCTTTAAACTTTTCTCTAGATGCTGTAGCCCAACACATAATACCATTTTGGAATCAGGCTGACTCCGTGAGCAAATCAACAACCTTCCAGTCCGAATCCAGATATGCAGTCCTGAAATTTTGGATTCCTAACTTTTAATTATTGTGGCTGTTTTCGGCCATCTTTAGGTATTTTCTGAGACGATTTTTTGTACGTTATTTTGCAACACCCTCAGGTTAAAAATGAGAGCGTCCAAATTGTCCAAGATTCTATATATCAATACTCGTGTTCCTTAATTATACAACCGTTATCATCTTGCAACACCCTCTGGTTAAAAAGGAGACCGTCCAAGATTATATATACCAATACTCATATTCATTAATTGTATGACCGTTGATACTCCCTCATATGAGACCGTCCAAGATTCTATATATCAATACTCGTGTTCCTTAATTGTACGACCGTTATCATCTTGCAACATCCTCTATTTAAAAAAATAAGGCTGTCACACAGGATTGTAGAAAAGATGACTGGAATTAAATGGAACTTGATTGTACATTCTAGACAAAAAAAAAAGTTTTTAAAAATCTCCAAACGTTTACAGACTTTGGTAGGGGGAGGTGGTGATGAGGATGGATGGTGGTCAACAAGAATCTTACCAATCCTACCAAGCTTCAAGTAATGAACTCTTTTCAATGGAATTTGTCGTCGTTTGTAACAGATTTAAAAAAAAATTAAAACAACAACAAACAAACCCCCAAATACCAAACCTTCGGTTTTGGCCACAGTTCTCGTCTCATTCTCCAACAAAAAACTCGCAGCACAAGACCGATATTATCGCTCTCAGATCATTTGCAAGCAGTCCGTACAACCAATAGAGCTAATTGAGGTTGTTTGTGAATAGCAGCAGAGACCGGTGGACGGAAGTAGCCACAAAATTACGCAGGCGCAAAGCGGACGTTCTGAAACCGGAAACACGATTTTCTCCTATTCTCTTATTCATGTTCAAAAAACAAAACAAAAACAAAACAAAAAAAAAACAAACAGAAAGAAAAAAAATGAAATACATTTGCACACATGGTAGAGGAAAGCGAACATACACAATCAAAAGAATAGGACAAAACGATCTCAAACAATAAAGTGCAGCTTTGATACAACCGAGACAATCCTCCATTTTTTCATTTTTTGTTTCCTTTATGTGATATGGCGTTTGTTAGGATTTCTCGTTTCGTTTTGTTTGTAAGGTGATGATGCGTGGCAAAATGGGCGAAAAAAGAAAAAAAGAAAAGAAAAAGAAAAAGGAGGGTACAAAAAAAGAAAAAGAAAAAGGAGCGAATAAAAAAGAAAAAAAAAGAAAAAGAAAAGAAATTCGTTTTCAAATTGGAACACCTTTAATCGTGCAACTTCTGAAAACGAATGGAAGACATTCAATCAAATCCCAGAAGAAAGGGCGAACTTAACAAATGGCAAAAGGGTAATACCTTTAAGAAACAGTTCACTTTCAACCCAAGTTGATATTTAGGGCTACGTAGTAAACCATCACATTTTATCGTGAATAAAACCTTTAATACTCCAGTCGATAATTATTATTATCATTATTATTATAATTATAATTGAGTTTTTAACACCAGCGTTAGCTGATGGTCTTACACTGAAAGGCAGCAAGTCTCCTCAGGTCTCCAGGACTCTCCTAGGTATTTCAGCTGATTTCAACAATGCTGTTGTCTGGATGGTCTTATATTTTCCTCTGATTTCTATTTCCGCTAGTCTTTTTCCTAAGCTATTATTATTATTATTGAGTTTTTAACACCAGCGTTAGCTGACAGTATTTTACTGGAGTCTGAGTGACAACAAGTCTCCTCAGGTCTCCAGGACTCTTCTGAGTATTCTAGCCGATTGCAGCAATGTAGCAGTCTGGATGGTTTCAATGCTTCTTTTATTTCCAGTTCCTCCAGTCTTTTTTCCAAGCTTTTTGGGACAGTTCCAAATAGAAACACTTGATAGGAACTACACAAGGATACTGCATGCTGTCTCGAATAAATCCTGGAAGCAGCACCTCACAAAAAAAGCAGCTGTACAGCCACTTGCCTCATATCACACATAACATCCGGGTAAGATGAACAAGACATGTTGAACACTGCTGAGGAAGCACATAGACGACGTTCTCCCATTAGAACCTACGCTTGGATACACCTGTGTGGATCGACCAGCAAAAACCTACATCGATCAGATCTGGATGGATACTGGATGTTGTGCAGAGGACCTTCCAGAGGCGATGTCCGATAGAGACAGGTGCCGAGCAAGATTCAATCGAGATATGTGCTATCGATATGATGATGATGATATTGATCGTGATATGATATTAGACTTAAGGACCGCTGATGTCTAGCGTGAATTTAAATATGGCTTGTTGGGGATTATTAGTAATCATAGGGCTGGTTTAGTGCAATTAGAAGCATAAGGTTCCCGGTTCGATATTGGCACTTGCCAGCTCAGAGCATGAGTAGCACAGTTTGGATATGTGCAGTAAAGCTGGAAATTATTGGTCAGTGTGGCGCTCCAACCCAGATGGAAAAAACAATCTCCCTGGTTTAGCGCTAGTGAAAAGGAGATAGACTCCTTAGCCGTTGGGTTGATACCGACAATAGACCATTCCGCCGACTTTCTGTACGTACTACAAACTTTATTAGGCCTAGAGGAAAGAAAAGGTTTAATGTTAAAAGTTGAGAAGTGAGCAATATCCAGAAGGAACTATTACAGATGCAGACTACGTAGATGAGCTTGTACTTTTAGAAAATACACCTGCACAAGCCTAATTTACTACAACTTATCATAGAGTTGATAAGTTGTTGTTTTTTTAATCAAAAGCAAGATTATTCAAGATTTAAAGTGGAGTAATTTATTTAGAGCAGAGTTGATTTCGTAGGCGTTAGGACTTGTCATTCATTACGAAAGCTGTTTTTGTCGTCATTCGAATTTGAACGTCTCCAGTGAAGTTAGAATTAAAGAAGGAAAAACAAACAAAATATACATTAAAGATAAACTAAAAAAAAAAAAAGAAACTAAAAAAGAAAAAATGAAAATAAATATGTGACGTGGAAGTGACATTCCATTTGTTGAGATGGGAATTCTTTGAGAATTCTGTTATATTTAATTTCTTTCTTTTTTTTTTCCTTCTTTTATAGAAGACCTGTATTTTAGGCCATTAGATTTGTGGAACGACTTAAAATTATCTTTCAATGAGAAATGATATTTTTCCTTTTTCGTGACTGAACTGTTACTGTCTGTTTACGTACCTAGAAGTTTATCTATCTATCTATCGATACTTGTCTGTTCATATGTATGTATGTATCTATTTATCGATATATCTCAAGCTTTCATTATCTATCTATCTATTTATTTATCTTTGTCTGTTCATATGTATCTATCTATTTATTCATCGATCGATCTCGAGCTTTCTTAATCTATCTATCTATTCTTGTTTGTTCATATGTATTTATGTATGTATGTATCTATCTATTTATCAATCTCGAGCTTTCATAATCCATCTATCTATCAATATATAATTTTTAAATCTACATTTCCCACCCTATTCATATTATCTTTGTTAATATATCGCCGAGTTTGTTCATAACTATCTATGTATCAATTATATATATATATATATATATATATATATAGTCTATTCATATCCATCAATCAGTCTATCTACCTATCGTAAACCTTTGATAATCTATCTATCTAAAAATGTTGGTGATCTATCTATCTATTTAGTATGATTCATATCTATTCATATGACTCCGTATATATCCCAGTTAGTAACTAGTCTATTCGTATCTATCATATTTATTGGTATTAGTAAATTCGTCTTTTTTCCAATCTCTAATGTATTGCTATTGAACCTTTTCGACTCTATCTATCTAGTGTTCCAACCCTTACTCAATGGAGAAGGGATAATAAAAATACCTACTGAATACGAAGGAAGATATTTTCGTGAGACACGAATTTGCCAACCGAAGCTAAGCGCAACACAATTTACTTCGAATTGGCTACGTGCCATTTTACAATGAACTAGCAGTGTGTTATGTGGTTTACGAACAAGCTGTCACGCTGTTGGTAGGTCTTAGAATACGCCGATTGCATTCTCGCTTGAGGGGTAGGACACCATTATCTATCTGACGATATGCCTTGTTTGATCATTATCTATGTATGTATGTATGTGATGGAGGCGCATGGGCTAGTGGTTAGTCGTGGAAAATGGACTCGTCGATTCGAGTTTAATTCCTAGACAAAGCTGTTGGCATTTCACAAAGCGCTAATACCCTTGGGAAAGGTATGAATCCATATATTCTCCCTCCAGCTATGGGTTAAATAGTAGGGCAGACTGGGCTCTTCAGCCTAGGATAGGTAACCAATCTAGGAGAGAGATAACTCTGAATTCAAAATTCCCGAGGTCGGTCGTTGATTGGGTTTGTGGCAACCCTTGATGCACCAATTCTTTCCTATCGACTGTGCCAAAAAGGGTGGATGGTCCAACACAAGCCTTCACCACTATAAACAAATCACTGTGTGGATGTTCATTGTATGAATACTCATACGTCGAAATCGATGGGAACGTCCATCATGTATGTATGTATGTATGTATGGAAATACGGTGAGGAAATTAATCCGATAATATGAGAAGAAAATATTTTAAAAATATAACAAACACAGGATGTTATGATCTGGGGAAACAATTTTATGTGTCAATACTTAAGCATTTCGGTATATTGTACCATCTTCAGGACACTGTTAACAGTGTCCTGATGATGGTACAATATACCGAAATGACACATAAGTTGTTTCCCCAGATCATAACATCCTATGTATGTATATATCTATCTATCATGGTCTCTACATTCTCCATTTAACTCTACTCGTTATATATCTATCGATCTACCTCTCTTGGAAATTTCATTATATCTACCCTATCAATCTCGCTATCAATCGACCCGGCTAACTATTTATACGTACTTATGTTCATTATATATACCCTATCAATCTAGCTATCATACTATCCCGCTAACTATTTATATGTACTTATGTTCATTATATATCTACCTATTTACTTCGGGAATCTTCATAGAACTTCGGACTAAATCATTTATTCAATCCACGGAGTAGACTGTTCTCACTCCGTTAACCATGACCGGGTATAAGCTCCCGATTACGACAAGAAGGTTCCAGAGTTCGAAGAGAACGTTCTAGAGTTCGACAAGAAACACTTGAAGAAGGCTGATGGCACATCGGCTGAAACGTTATGTCGATAATAAAGATAAGACAATAGTCCAAATAATACATATAATACAATTTATCAAGTCTCATCTATAAAATCAGAGAAATAATATATAACAACAGAGACAAAGAAACCGTTGAACAGTAACATTTGACAATGGGTATCTAACGAACCTGAAAATTTATGAAAAAAATAATTAAAAAATAAGTGAATCCAATACTCCATAATATCGAGTTCATTCATTTATTTATTTTTAATGCTTCACAATAACGCCCAATTTAAAAAAAACATTTTTTATAATATATATATATATATATATATATATATATAAAATTCGTATGGTTTAAAAACTACCTACTTAAGATTCTCGCAGTATCCTGAATCTTCGGGGTATTTCTCCTACCATCGTTATGTATTTTATAGCTTAGTAACTGCGGTATATATATATATATATATATATATATATATATATATAGAGAGAGAGAGAGAGAGAGAGCGAGCGAGCGAGCGAGCGAGCGAGAGAGATCTAATTTCCGATTGATCAGACCATAACTTTTGCAAGCCATGCCTAAGCATTATCCTCGGGAGATCGTCAGCCTTATTCTCGAGTCGAAAAAAAAAAAAAACTACTGAAAACCAACTGAGTTTTTCTACTGCAATTCTAAGCCTTCCTCTCCTGAAGACATCAATCGGTGCCTTTCGTGCATAATTCTGACATCGCCTTGCTGTTTTTTTGCCACTCACAACGACAGAAAATCACAGACAATGAAAAACACTCAGCTATGTGATCGGTTAGTTGAAACTTGATATTTATGTTAACCTGTCCTTTCCCAGTTTGATGGCTGAAGGCGTGCAGTGGATATCCAATAACGTTTCTTTGTAATCTTTCTACGCTTCGCATTACAAAGGACTTTTAATCTGAAACCTGTTCCTATGTGTTTTCCAAGCGCTGTATCTGTCCTAAAGATCTGAGGAACCCTCGTTATGCCAGCGTGCAGGATTCGGAAATCCACAGACCGTGATATCAGGCCTTGCAGGGTGCCCAACGCAGACAACTTCATGCTAGAGAAATCTAAACACTGTACATTTGCATGAATAATTGGTAAGTTTTTCTTTCTAACTAAACCGCGGGGTGGACAGCTACCAAATCTACATCTATAAAACGGAGAGATAATCGTTGCAGAAGGGGGTGGTTGGTCGGTCGGTTGGATTTTACGGTTTGTCAGCCCTTATGTTATTATTTTGTGTACATAGCTATTTACTAAGCTAGCATAGATGTGACACAAGGTCAAAAGTATTGGGCGCCCAGTGAGAATCAAACTCACTAACAATGGTTTGCTATTCCAACTTGCTAAACATTATACCACGTATTTTATGTATATAAGGTGTACTGGATGTCACAACTTAAATTTATAGACTCTTCGCGGCTGCATAGATTCAATCGGCCAATCAACACGCTCGAATACTTGGATGGGTAACTATTTAAAGGCGTTAATGGAAAGGCATTCAGTTGCTCGTGCATAACACTGACGAACGGACCAACAAGCAAGGATTCTGCTTAACACTGAGGATCATAGGATTCAAGATACACGGACCAACGGAAAAGCATTACAGGATACTACATAACTCGGATGAAATTTAATACCACAAGGATATCCATTGTAAAGTGCTCTCACCTGAAGCCTAAAAATGGCCAGAAGAATCTTAACATTATACTGAAAAACGTTTTTGTTTTATTCATTCGTTAGGTATTCTATTTTTGTTAACTCATTTTAATCTATTTAACCCATACATGTGACCCTAACAGGTACTCACTCCGGGTCAGGATGGACATGGTAGTAATTGCAATGAAGGGGTACTCCTCATTCATAAGAGTTGGTAATTTACTTATTTACCAACCCTTTCTCACAACAGAATGCGACACAAGATCTTTTTCTTAAGCTGAGTTTAACAGACTTGTTGCCAATTTCCGCCCCACGATTTACCCATAGCTAGATGAAAGAATATTTGGATTCATACCTTTTCCAAGGGATTAGCGCTATGGATTAGTAAATATATGTAATATATTTTATTTAGGGGCTTTTGTTCAAGTCTGCAATTATGTTCTTTAATTTTGTGGGTTTAGCCACAAAGAAAGATCATATCCTGTAAATGAAGGGATAGTATTGTTAGTTTTGTTACATAATGCATGGATAGTCAATGAATTTTATACGTACTGTGGTAAGAATATTTTGAATCAGAATTCGTTAGATTCAAAATAACGGCGGTCTAATGGAAAGTTACCTCGACTGTTAATGACAGGTAGTGACATTCCGCTTGACCTTCCAGTAGCGCGCGTGATTATACGCGTGAGAAATTTAGTTAGTTGCGACGAGAAATTCAAAGTGAGCGGATGCATAGGTCCACTCGCTCTGAGAGTCACTTCTCTCACCGCGCAGTTGAATCCTTGTGGGCTGGGTTGTTTTAAATAAAAGACTTAAAAGAAAAGAAAAAAAAACAAGTCTTGTTTATTGATTAAGTAAAACAAGAAACGACCATCCCGAAGAAATGAGCCCGACACAAGAAAGAAGAATGCAACCCAAAGAATCAGCCCTGAGAAGAATATGGCGACCGACGAATTAGCAGAAGTAAGCAGAAGAGTTACCAAATAAGAACCCTCATCATCTCTCATATTCCGTCTGTCTGTCTGTCTCTCCCCCTATATCTCTCTCCATTATATACCCAAGATGTGGGTATACAACGGTTCAAGTTGAGATACTTTCTTATCAGCAGTATCATTATTCGGCTCAAAGCAGAAGTAAGCAGAATTGTTATCAGATAAGAACCCACATCATCTCTCATATTCTGTCTCTCTCTCTCTGTCTGTTTCTCTGTCTGTCTCTCTCTGTCCCCCATCTCTCTCTCTCCATTATATACCCAAGATGTGGGTATACAATAGTTCAAGTTGAGTTACTTTCTTATCAGCAGTGTCATTATTCGGCTCAAAACAAAAGAAGTAGATGCACAGCAGTCGGGAGAACTTTTCTTTATTTCTTCAATTCTCCTTTCTTTTTCTTTTCTTTTCTTTTGGTATAAAACAAGCAGCATTACTTTGATGGCGTCTTGAAAACCGCCTGCTTTACCAGTGTGCACAGACGCACAGCTAATCCATACCCGCGCGCGCCCCTCTTCCCGCCCAAACCAATTTCTCCACAATCGAATAATATCAGTGTGTAGCGTGAAAAGTGTGCTCTGACCTGAAATTACGTACATCAAAAGATTAGAGTAGTTCGTTAACCTAGGCTACATAACTGTTCGATTGAGAAATTGTTTCTTTTTTTTTAATATTATCATTTTAGATGTTGTTAATATACTTAGTTATTTGTTCTTCTAGGTTTCTCCATTAATACACCCACCATCATTATTAGTAGTTATAGTATTTATAATTCTGCATTCTAGAATCCATAGCCATTGTCAGAAGCTGCAATAATCGATAAATCAAAATTTGTCTTTATTATTGCTATCTTGTGCGGGATTTTAAATTATGCCAACTGGCTATAATTCCATCCGTTCGTTGTGTAATGGTTATCGTCGTAGGAAATAAACCTGGCAACTTGAGTTCAAATCCAAGTATGAATCCAATTATTCTCCCTCTAGCTATAGGTAAATAGCAGGACAGAGACTCTTTAATTGTGCTATGGTAACGGGTCTAGGTAAAGAAAACGTTGAATTCTTAGCTCAGTCAGTAGAGCACACAAAAAGGAACCACGAGGTTCCTGGTTTGATACCAGCCCACGCCAACTCAGCGTATGAGTAGCACAGGGATCTGTGTGCTAAAATAAGGAGCTGCTGGTAGGTGTGGCAAACCACCTCAGATGCAAAAACAATTTCCTTGAGCTAGTGAAAAGGGGATAGACTCCTTCATTGTCTGGCTGATACCAACTTTAGGCCACCCCGACAACTTTACTTTTTACAGATATCGGTTTTCTTCTTTATTTCTTCGTTTCGTACTTCTTTTTTGTCTATACGAGGTCCATATTCTTCTTTTTATTTTACTCTCACTGTGCAATCACCAACAGACCCCCCCCCCTTTGAGTCGATATAGGTCGGCAGATTGTTGTTACTGACCTTTTTTTCTTTTCATTTTCGTTCATCTACAGCTGCTATTACAGTAAATACGTCGATTGGTTCTCGCAAAAAGGTCGGGTAGAAATAGTGAGTAAAAAAAAAATCAAAAAATCTGGACGGAGTCCAACGGGTCATGCAAGTAAAAGTTATACGATGTGTCTAGTCATAAACATAGACAAAGACTATAAAGAATATAAAAAGGAGAAAAGAAAAAAAAATAATAAGAATAATAATGATAAAAAGCACTAATTAAAATCTCGCCATTTTAAAAAATGGCGGCCAATGTACAAATAGACATACAAGCAGCGTCTACTAAGCAATGAACTTGATTGAGTCGAACATTTTTATAATTAACTTAATTACAAATCAACATTATCTCCATTCTCTAACGAAGAGGTTTTCCCCACTCCTAGAAATATTCAATTGGCTTTGCTTTCTGTTAGTTCGCCAAGATCTGTTACATGTTCTCAATAGTCCCCAAATAGCGACTGGCCTGTCGGCTGTATTCCACTGTCTCATACCATACTTTTATGTGCGTATATTGTATATATGATGGTGCGTGGTGTAATGACTAAGACATAGGAAATTGACTCGTCGACCCGAGTTCAAATCCTGGTCGTGGCTGTTTGCATTTCACATAACGCTAATACCCTTGGGAAAGGTATGAATCCATATATTCTCCATCCAGCTATGGATAGATAGTAGTACAGATTAGGCTCTTTATCATTGGATAGGTAATCAGTCTATGAGAAGGAAAACTCTGAATTCTAACCTGTTAAACTCCGCTTAAGAAATTGAACTTGTGTTGGATCCTGTTCCTGTGGAGTGAGTTCTCGAAAATTCTCGAAGAAAGGGTGAGGAGACAAAGAGGTTGTATTGTGGACTAACCTAGATTACTTTTCATAGAGAGTAAATGATCTGGTCCAAGACTATTTGTACACTGCTACTTTAGAACATCTATCGGAAATTGGGTTATCTGCCCGCACCGGAAGCCCGGACAATAGGGGACAGAGGTAAGAACCCTGACTCGACAGAATAGACCCGACAGGCCAAGGGAGCGGTACTAGCTGATACTAGTAGAACAGCAGAGACACAGCGACTTTACCGGACAACTTAGAGACATTGCAAAAACCAATATAATTAAGATAAGTGTATTTGAAACTCTTTGTATTACCAAAATATATCCCCGCCAGGAGAAATCCTCTGGCAACTCTGAAAGACAATTACACTACGCTTAAAGACATTTGCATAATAATTGTATACTCTAACACATAATACTAACCCAGAATAAACTGTTAATCCAAATATACACCCTATATTTTCCTTGTACCTTTCCTTCACAACAGTCATATTGTAACGTTACTATTTGTTTACTTTATTTCTGTTGCATCTGGGTGATTACTGAGACTTCGAAGATTACGGAACCATTACACGAACCGTCCACCTTTAGCACTCTGTTGCGAGTTACTCTATGTCTGACACAAACTGTATTTGGATGTATAAGTATACTTAATATTGTATGAATCTAGTATACAACAGGTTCTCACTTATTCTCCATATTAGGAAAAGGAAAGACAGACACATAGTTACCAAATACAATACCAATCCCATTTATTTCGGATTGATATTGATAAGAAATATATTAAAACACATGAAGTGTTTTTCTTCGTAGATGAATAAAACACATTTTTAAAAAATATAATTCATAACCTCCTCTCCGAACGGGGAGGTGGTTTTACTTAGCCCCAAGATATACGTGTTGCATTCCTATCTACTCAAGTCTCACCTGACTGGATCACGCAAAACGATATTTTATGCGATGAAACATTTGACCTCACCCTGTCGTTCACGTAGCCGGGGGCTGAGGTCGCTGGTGATTGGAAGGCTACCACCTTAAACTTTTTAACTGGAACTTTCCCTTACAAAAATCAGTCGCTAACAATGCCTATCTTATCATATATACACGTATTTCATAGAAACGTCTGTTCCATAGATAATTCGTGGCCATCACTTCGAATGAACCAATAGATACGTCTTATGTCGTTCACAAATCTAATAAAGTCTCTAGCCCCTAAAATGAGAGTTTGCCCTGTTTGATCATTTGACCTCTTCCTGTCAGTCACGTCCACGGGCGCTGATGAATGGGGCGGTTATCACATTATACTTTTTGACGGGATCCTTTGAAAGAAGTATCACTCTTTCTTCGTTCATTTTTATTATTGAATAAAATTATTTCTTTTGTCAGATTTTACAAGTTTTTCCTTTTTTTCATAATGTTTCTAATGCGAAAGAGTTCTGGCTTTGAAACTTCAAGGGTATAACTATTTCTCTATTCTTGTATTTAACGTTTAATAATATTAAGTAACACACACAAAAAGAATACTTTTGAAATTTGGTCGGTCGGTTGCTTTAGCATGTCGCTTAATAGCATTTGGATAGGGTTTGCTTTAGCGTGTATCAGCATTTTTCTTTCTTTGTTCTCCATGACAAATTCTTTGTATTGTCTTGCACATGCGCAGTGGTGGATTGGAAGGCCTGGGGAAAAAGAAATACATGAACAGGCAGACCATGAAATCACTTTAATCTGTCTTTCTTTTGTTTTTGGATGCGCAAAATCCATGCACGAAAAACTACCCTAACGGAGGCGTGTTGTCGTTGAGTTCATATCAGTTCATATTTCTGCCAAACAGAGAGAAAGAAAAAAAGAAAATAAATAGAAGCCTCGATTTGAGATGAAAAAGATGGTGGAACACAAGACAACGATGAAGCTTTTGTTTCGATTCTTGATGTTAAAGTATGAAAAAGAAATGCCGGTTTGTGGGCGAATTAAACTGCAGTTCGATTCACTGTATGCATAGAAGCCTTCACCGTTTCGACCTGTTATTTTTGGTTTCTTTTCTTTTTTGTCATAGCATCACAGATTTTAGTCGTTGTGAAAATGGGCCATCTTTTTGCCTTTGTAATGTCCTTAAAAAGAATCGTTATTAACCTTTAAAATAAGATTTAAAAAAATCATCTTTTCAGTAACCAGAATGTCAAATATCGATTAATTTCATTAAAACAGTGACAGATTACTGAATATTCATTTTCAGTAATTCGGAACCCACAATGCACAACCCGAAATTATTCAACGTTGCTTGTAGTTGGGGAATATATTTATTCGAATCCCTACTCATCAATTATCACTTAGGTATATCTGTGATAGATACCAAACTTCTACGCACGAGCAGGGTGTGACACAGGGTCAATTTCTTAAGTGGAGTTTAACAGGTTTGAATTCAGTTTTCCTTCTCCTAGACTGATTACCTAGCCAAGATTAATGAGCCCAGTCTGCCCTACTATTCACCCATAGCTGGAGGGAGAATAGTTGGATTAATATCTTCCCCAAGGGTATTAGTGCTATGTGAAATGCAAACAGCCTCGTCCCGGATTTAAACTCGTCTCGTCGTGTCCATTTCCTACGAATCTAACCAACACACCACCACGAGCCTACTTAAAATATATATATGCCGTGATATACTAATACTGAATAAACGGAAGGAAAAGTATTAAGAACGTCAATAGATATAATGAAAGAAAAAATGGTTTCACATTTTAAAAAAGGAAAGAATCAGGCGATATACCGCGGAAATTATCATAGATGAAGACTACGGAGATGATCTAGTGCTACTCGCAAACACACCAGCCAAAGTTGAACCCTGCTGCATAGCCTGAAGACGGCAATAAGAGGCATTTGATTCTGTGTGAATTCAGATAAAATGGAGTCCATGTGTTTTTAAATATTAACCAAATAACGGATGTACTAAATTTTCTCGGTATTTTTTCAAAGTTCACTGTATGTATATATATATATATATATATATATATATATATATATATATATATATATTCTTTTAATATCTATAATTTAGAATAAACAAACTTCGAACATCACAAAATAAGCAGTAAGGTAATGCCATGAATAAAAAAATAATTCCATAATAATTTCGAACAAATTGCGTCACACAGTTTGAAAAGGGACGCTAACAGTTACGTAGCGTTAAGTTCTGTATCTATTTTCATATTTGATGAATATTCAGAAGCCGTAATACACTAAAAACACAAGAAAATACAAAAAATATGTTTTAAGTTTTGTTTCTATATAAATGAATGCCTTCAAAAAAGGTTTACCAAACATACCGAAACGTTATAATTTTGGCTCCAGCATTAAAATATCATCCATATGAACACGCTGTTGTTTTTTCATATAGTTACACACACGTACACACATACACCCCCCATATTATATATATATATATATATATATATATATATATATATTATATATATATGTGTGTGTGTGTGTGTGTGTTTAGGTAGCATTCTTTCATTTATACATGTAGAATTAAACAAAAGGTACGTCTCCTGTTTAACAATTTTATTAACAATCTTTTCGAGCTTTCTGGCCAACTTTTTTACATTTGGTTTTCTAATTACTCTCACTACTACTAACTTAAAAAAAAAAAAAAGCTGGAACACTTCAAAGTGCCGGAAGTACTTTGGATAAAGACTTCAGTGGAATAATTCACGGATTCCATCCAAATGTAAAAAAGTTGGCCAGAAAGCTCGAAAAGATTGTTAATAAAATTGTTGAACAGGAGACCTTTTGTTTAATTCTACACACACACCACACACATATATATATATATATATATATATATATATATGAGGTAGATATACTAATACAAGTACGTCGAGATACTTTGATTGATGTGTTGACAGGAAAAGACCAAGAATAGTGACTCATTCTTTGATCAGTAGTTGTATCATTTGAATATTTATGAATGCTCCAATCAGGTTCGCCTGGAGTATATCTGACAGACGTTTCCCCCGACTCTCCACCATCACAGTGCTTTTCGTCATTGTGCTCGTCATCATTAGCAGCAGCTAGCGGGCCGCTAGTTATTGCGAAGCCATTGCTAGTTGGGAGCAAAAGTCATTCGTTTCTTTTTGGCAACTGACTGGCGGGTCTCTCCAATTCGCGCCAATCGCCTTCCGCTTCGTTGCATTACCATAACACAGTGCGTCCAATAAAGTGTACATACGGAACGACCATACGGTAATAATACTCCTTTTTTTCTTTTTTTCTCTTCTTATTACTCTTTCTTTGCCAATCTCAATATTTTGTTTGTCATCCAAAAATAATCGTTTGTTATGAGATGAGAAATGTCCCTTCGTTGGCTGTCCGTATGCTTTTCGACCGTTCGATCGCCCTCTCTCTCTCTCTTCTCTCTCTCTCTCTCTCTCTCTCTCTCTCTCTCTCTCTCTCTCTCTCTCACTTTCTTTCTTTCTCTTTCTCTCTCTGTCTCTAACTTTCCTTCTCGATTTCTCTCTCTCTCTCTTTTTTTATTTCATCAACAACTATTTTTTTTCTCTTTTTTCTTCTTTTCTCTTTATATTTTTTCTCTCTTGATATTTGGCAAACAGTTCTGAAATGAAGGCAGTTTGGCTGATTTCAAATGCAAATAGTTCTTGTAGCGAAGGGCAATGCTGGAATTTGGTCGGGTTCGCTTGGCTTAAATGACAGGTGGTGTGGAGAAGGCGACGACGACGACGAAGAAGAATAATGCTTTTGATGTGTCCCTGTGTTTGCAAATTGCTCTGACGTATCTAAAGGAAACAGCCAAGAGTTTTTTTCTTTTTCTTTTCTTCTATTCTGATTTTTTTCTCTCTCTCTCTACTTTTTCTTTTATTAAACACACGTGTTAACGCTTTTGTCCAATCAGCTTTTTGGTATAGCACACTAGCGAGAGGCCTACGATAAATCAAACAGTGAGCGTAGAAACGCATTATTTCTCTATTCCCTTCTCCCTAAACGGACCTGATGTTGACGGCGGCTGAGGCCACGCGCTTGACTTTTGCTATGCGGAATTGTGTACACATCAGAAAATCATACATCTCGGACAACTGGGAACGTTGCTAGGCTATGCCGGATATAAACTACTTCCGAATTTCCTGAGTGACATCTGGATACACGGAACATTCATATTTCCAGACCACGTCGGAATGTGGAGGGATGATCAAATAAAAAGGTTGTTTGACAGTTTTGTACATGTAAATCATTTATTCCCAAAATACTTTTTTTAGCGGAATTGTTAATGCTTTGTTTATATAGAATATTTTAAAAATGTTATTTAGCTCAGTCGGTAGAGAGTCCGCCTGGGAACCACAAGGTTCCTGGTTCGATACCGACCCTCGCCAACTCAGCGATCTGTGCGGTAATGTGATGAGCTGATGGTAGGTGTGATACTCCACCTCAGCCGCTAAAAACAATCTCCTTGGTCTAGCGCTAGTGAAAAAGGGATATACTCCCTCGCTGTCTGGTTGATACCGACTTTTTACTTACTTAGTACAGGGTCTTTATGGCATAGTGGTTAACGTGCTGGAGTGTGAAATCGTAGTAAGCGATTTCGAACTCCCGTCGGGCTATTATGTTCAATTTCGGACTAATACCCATGGGAAAGATATGAACTCCCAATCCTTCCAGCTATGGGTTAAATAGTACCATTGCTGTTCTGAACCCTTTTCATACCTATTTTACTCAAGCAAACCACCCTAGTACCAGATGCTTAAAAATCTATTGTATGTTTATAATTAAATCGCTTTTGCTTGCCTGGATAAAAAAAATTATTATATGGTCTGCGGGGGTCCATATGGCCCCCGGTTGAGTACCTCTGGGTAGAGTCCAAAATGCATTTTTGTTGCTGTCTTAACTGATACAATCTAATTAATATGTGAAAATTGGTAAACTCTTAAGACAAATAACATTATCCACTGGTATGTTGACTTATGAGTTTAATTTGTTCCGCTCGTAACTCAATTTCCTCGTATATCAAATCAATTTTCCCATTGAAATAAACTGAAATAACCTGAAATACCATTAATCCGTTCCAGCCCTCACAAAAAATCCCTAATTTTAAAAATGTTTTTTTAAATAAGAAAATAGGACTGTATTGTATAAAAACATAATAAAATAAAATCTAATGAATTATTCACTCTAATATGTTTTAATGTTTATTTTTTGATAAATGATATTTTCTTTGGTGTAATAAATTCGAAAGATTAGATATTTTTAATGAACTTATTAACATAGGTGTATTTAAAATTCGCTCATAGTTCAAATTTTAGCTCTAAAGCAGGGGTTCCCAACCAGGGGTGCTCGCATTCCATGGAGTGCGAGACGCGTCCATTCAAATTCAGATTAAATTTCTTCTTTTGTAATTACTATTATCTTATATTTTCGTTTCTTTATTTCAGATTATTATTATTATTATTATTATTGTTTATTATTATTGTTATTGAAGTCAGCCTTCTTTTTATTATTTTGTACATATTTTAAGCAAGTAACTATTTTTGTAAAGTTTATTCAAATATTAATTGTGTCAGGAATTTGATTTCTGTATTAAATTTGAGTCAGGATTTAGCTGGTAATTCAAATATTATATTAGATTTTGAGAGTGAAATATATATAATCTTTTGATAAAACTATGATATGGATTCACATTCTATATTTTGAACATAAGTATAAATTGTAGTGGTGCGAGGTCAGAAGCAAAACTCTTTTAAAGATGCGGGAATAGAAAAAGGTTGGGAACCACTGCTCTAAACACAAAGCAACAAAAAAAAAAATCGACCGAGTGAAAGCTCGTAACTTGAAAACTTGTAAGCTGAAGCACTCGTAAGACAAGAAACCACAGTAAAACATGCTGCTGAGAGAGAGAGAGAGAGAGAGAGAGAGAGAGAGAGAGAGAGAGAGAGAGAGAGAGAGAGAGAGAGAGAGAGAGAGAGACATGTACACACACTAAAGTTTTCATCCGATGATGATTCTGACATATCTATTTACCCAATCCCTCCTCATGGGTGGATGTGACACAAGGTCAGTTCTTAAGTGGAGTTTAAAAAAGTTTGAATTCAGAGTTTTTCTTCTCCGATACCAATTGCCATACCACGGTAAAGAGGCATGTTACCCTGCAATATACCCATAGTTGGAGAGAGAATAGTTGGATTCATACCTTTTCCAAGAGTATTACCACTACATGTAATGCAAACAACCTCATTCAGGATTTGTATTCGGATCACCTTTTTCATGCGGCATAACTATTAGAGGTATCTTGACTCTGACGTAAGGCATGATCTCAGACCCTAAAAATAATTACCACTAATCAAGATCAACCCCAACAGTACCTCATGATACCATCAGAATTTAAGGGGTTTTGTCATATGGCTAGAATAGTAGATAAAAACTCGTTGTGTAATTTTTTTTTTTTGTATTTCATACTTTTGACACAGTGTACATGAGTCCGGGAATGAAGCACTAATTCAATGATACGTAAAATTTGAATTAGCTAAAGAATTGAGGACGTCTAGATACTGAACGTGATAGTGACGTGAAAATATGTTATAATTAAATTGAAATCAAAATTAAAAGGAATCCCCCCCCCCAAAAAAAAAGAAAAAAACAACCAAAAATGAAGCCTAACACAACGCACCAACAGTAGACAAATAGAACAATATATAGTTTTCCTTACTGGACGTGTAGTCGGAGATGTCTTGCGTTCTTGGCGAGGTGATGTCATAGAGGCGTGACGTCACTTGACGATCTCATAGAGGTGTGACGTCATTTGACTGGCACTTACCTAGAAAATAAAGAAACAGCAAAAATTTAGCATTTATGAATATGTATAAAGTTCTGTGTAAGATAAGCAAACAAATGTAAAGAACGGAAATTATTTAAACTAGTACAAAATAAAAAACGCCCTCCAGGCGATGTAAAAATGGATTTTTGAAACATATTGCCTGAGGGTGGGAGTAAAAAATTCAATGTCAGCGATTTGTACCCTAAGTAAGTAAAATCATCAAATTCATTAAAGGATTAAAAATAAAGCAATTTGAAATGTAAACTTTAAATATGTATTAAAATAAAACAAACTATATATAGATATATAATACCAGTCATGTATTTATTAAAACTTGTTTTAAAAAACAATAAGGACTGTCTAATGTTGCATGTTCAAATCTTGAGTGTATTTATTCTGTTATAACGATTTTGGGTAATGTGACGTAAGCAGTGATGTAATTTTTGTTACAGACAAAAACCGGAATTTCAATTAATAGAAGAAATGAGAATACAAAAAATAAAGAAAAAGAAAATCATACAATGTGCATTCATGCATTTCTTGTAGATCAGGGATGAACTGTAGACGTTGAATAATGTATGATATAAACCATATGAAAAGACACAAAAAAAATGACGATAAAACAATTCGGTAATGATAATACAATTAGGTAAAATATAAGGTTTATTCAATAAATAAGAGAAAT
>CM042158.1:16219371-16249371 GCA_023376005.1 Doryteuthis pealeii | reverse complement strand
GCACCACTTGGACCCTAACAAAGCACCTTGAGAATAAGCTAGATGGGAGCTGCACAAGAATGCTGCGTGCAGTATTGAACAAGTCGTGGAAACAGCACCCCTCAAGGAAGTAGCTGTATGGCCACCTGCCCCACATCACACAAACCATCCGAGTGAGAGAGACTAGGCATGCAGGACACTGCTGAAGAAGCAAGGACGAGCTCATAAGCGACGTTCTCCTGTGGAAGCCAACGCATAGACATTCTAATGTGGACAGCCCACCAAGGACCTACATTGACCAACTATACGAGGAAACTGGTTGCTGCGCGAAGGACCTCCAGAACGATGAATGAAAAGGAAGGTTGGCGAGAGAGTGTCATGGATATCTGTGCTGCTTGCACGACATGATGATGATGATGATGATTGCGATTATACGCGAACGATTGACTACAACATAAAGTATATAAAATAAAACTAAGATAAAAGACAAACAAAACAATTAAGACGATAACCATTGCGATACGAGTGTCACCTTTAAGTAGGGATGTATCGTGAAGAGTAAGGAAGATTTAGTATAGTCGTCACTAGTTTATGGTTAGGTATTGCGTTTATACGCGAACGATTGACTAGAACATAAAATATATCAAATAAAACTAAAATTAAAGAAAAACTAAATAAAAGTAAAAAAAGAAGTAGAAAAATATTCAATAGCCATTATTTCCCGCCATTGGGAAGACCGTGAAAAGTTTGGTGGATTTTTTTCTTTTCTTTTTTTTTTGCCGACGGTCGATCTCATCAATATTTCGTGATTCATTCATGGGGCCCCATAAAATCCAATAAATGGGACGGATGGCGCAATCATTACCCCCACCCTTTTCACCGAACACACACATTTACGAGCCGATAGACACGAACACGGTCACAGCACGCGACAAAAACGTATAGACAACTGAACCAACATTCTAAAAAAAAAAAAAAAAAAAAAAAAAAACGCATTCCCAAAAAACAAACAAATCTAAACAAATAAAAAAAACCACCCCAGAGATACGTAAATTTGAATCCCATAAACGTAGACCGACATTAAATATTTATATACACTTACAGAATTCAATAGTCTGTTTTATATTTATACCCGTTTACATACATTATAGTCACGTGGTTTTCTTAACGTTCGACTGAATAATCCCATTAAAGGGTTAACGTCATCGACTGCGACATCGTAGTAAGCGATTTCAAACTCTAGTCGTACTATTACGTTCATTTTCGTAGTAATATCTTTGAGAAAGATACGAAACCCCTCATCCCCGCAGTTATCTGTTAAATAGTACCACTACTGTCCTTCTGCAAGGATTGTTTTGGTATTAATTAACCCAGGAAAGTTGATATGATATTAAACAAAGAAACCAAACCAAATCCTGTTTTTTAAAAAATACTTCTAAGTAGCTTTAAGGATTCTGGGCAGTGCTGTAGAAGAAAGGACGAACTCATACCCGACGATCTTCTATGGAATCCTACTGAGTTCTGTGCGACATTTTGTGATGGTTAAAGGATACATTTTTAACAAAAATCTCGATTAAAAAAAAAACGAAAGCAGTGACATAGTTGGATTTTGCGAAATAATTTTAACAGTCATCCACATTCAATCCTGTTTCACCGTTTCATGGCTGATCAGTATCGCTAGACAAGACTGCTTGCTTCAGGTCAGAAGCGAAACCCAACCGATTTTTCAGAAATTTACAAATGATATCATATATATATATATATATATATATATATATATATATATCATATCATATCATATCATATATCATTTCAGTAATCGAATCGTGTTGATCGCGCGGGGATTGGAACTCTGACTCACGAAAAATCGGTTGAGTTTCAATCCCGACCTGAAGCAGCCAGGCTTGTCTAATTGATGATCCGTGAAACGGCGAAACAGGACTGTATGCTGGTGACCACACACACACACACACACACACACACACACACATATATATATATTTATATATATATATATATATATGTGTGTATATATATATATATATATATAGTGTGTGTGTGTGTTCCGTACAAAAATACTGTTTTTTAATGTTGATGTGAAAAGGTAGAAGAAAGGGCCTTGCCCAAGAAGGCATAATCATTAAATTGATGAATAAATAGATAGGATCTTTGTTGCACCTCGACGTATCAGAATCCGACGAGTAAGATCTAAATTGCCAATCGACAATGTCCTCCTTCTGCATGACAATGCTCGACCACACACAAGCATCAGAACAAGGGAGAAAATCGCCTCATCCGGGTGGACTCATCATATTTAGCACCTTCAGACTATCATCTCTTCGGTCCCATGAAAGAAGGTTTGAGAGGCAAACATTATTCCAGTGACAAGAGATGACTCAAAGAACAGTCAACAGAATTTTACGGGACGGGGATTCATGCTCTTATTCGAAGGTGGAACATTGCTATTGAGAGAAACAGGGAAATGTGGAGAGGTAGAGATGTGACCCATCGAGGATCAGTCTCATTTTGATGTATGATACATGTTCCTGTGTTGGTAATTATACCTGTCCTAAACAAAATGACATTACCTTTAGACTCACTTATGTGGAGAAGTAGAGATATTATCCACAAAGGACCAGCTTCATTTTGATGTATGATACATGTTTCTGTGTTGGTAATTATACCTATCCTAAACAAAATGGTATTACTTTTTGACTCACCCTCGTATTACACCACTCGTCTCAAACAAAAAAAGAAATCACCAATTTACCTTTGGTTACCGCCGGTTGTGAAGCAATTATGGGAATTTGCATGATGACTTGTCCAAGAAAGTTAGAAGAACTGACATTCAATCAAATTAAGGCGATTATTGTAAAGAATATTAGACCCAAAAGAATTTAGATTTTGCTGAACGAATTAAATTCATATCATTAAAACAACAAGAAGAAGATAGCATGGTTGATTGGATTTAACGATTTGACGACATGGCAACTCTTGGTTTGTTTTATGCCGAAGACGTTTTTGTTTATTAAATTTTGTTGGATATTCAGATTTTTCAAAACTTATTTTTTTATATATTCAACCAATAGATGAGGCCCTAGAAGTTACTGTAGGTAAGAGTAGACCTGGGAGCAATTGCAATGATACAGTACTCCACACTCCATGGAGCTCTAGAAACGGAACCTCACCACCAGATACAGTTTAAAGTCATACGCAAGACACTAAGACCCGCAGACACCGCCTTCTAGCACATATATGATAAAAAGGTTTTGGGGTTTTCCATGAAGGCAATAGAGTCAGAATAATCATATAAGTTCTAGGGATAGACGTGACGAGCCGATTGATGAGAGGGGATCTCTGCGACCGCCGTTTAGTCTAAATAAGAGACACAGTGAAGTGATGCATTTCATGGACTGCTAGGCAAAAAGGATTCTATCCTTAAGCATCCCGGGTTGCCACCCACGGTCAACAGGTGGCCCCTCTGGGGAGGGGTTCTTACTCCTATGCAGAGGTGCAGAAGAAGAAGAAGAAGAAGAAGAAGAAGAAGAAGAAGAAGAAGAAGAAGAAGAAGAAGAAGAAGAAACTATTATAAATATTCTGCATCGTCTACAAGACACCAGCATATTCTATAAATTTGGACGTCTAGGAAAAGAATAAACGTCTACCGAAGAAGAATTAATTCTACTGCAACTGATAGAAGATGTTGGAACATTTACAATACAATTAAATATCGTTAAATTCATGCGCTGATATTATTCAACAGTAGAAATTGACCAAAGATTTATTAATATTAAAAGGCAACCAAAAATATTTGATAAAATAAAAATAAAGAATCCACCGCTAAAAAGGGTGACTTTTATAATGCAGAAGGGACGCAATACAACATCTATTAATAACGAACATTAGATGTATTTTTGTCTGAAATCAAAACTACGTCACAGCTTACTTCACAATATTCATGTGTTATATACACTCAAAATTTCAGTAAGCAATTTTAAAAATTGTTTTTTACTCTCGCCTTTTTTCAGTAACAACAAGTTAACTAAAAAGTTTACAAATAAATAAATACGTACGATTTTGTGGAAAAATTCATGTGTAAAATATTCAAAATAATTATTACATCAATAATTAATAGATGCACACATTTTATTTGAGGGGGACTAAGTTTCCATTTCAAATTGTTTTCTTTTTTTACTTCTTTAATAAATTTGATGATTTTGCTTACTTATGATACAACCCTCTTACAATGATTTTTAACTCCCATCCCCTCAGGCAATATCTTTCAAAAAATAATATTTATACCGCCTGGACGGCGTTTTTTGTTGTTGCTAGTTAATATGACCCCCCCCCAAAAAAAAAAAAAAAAAACAAAAAAAAACAGTGGGAATAGAATTATTGTCGAAGAGAAGATTAAAGAAAATGTGACAGTAAGCAATTCCCATCACGGCCCTTATAAATCGGCAAAAGAAGATGAGTGATGAGGAAGCAATGGAAGATGAAGAGAGTTTTCAGGATTCAAACATGGACTTTAAAGAACAACATCTTAATGATACACGGGAGAAATCTTTATGTCCTACAAAGAGAAATGTTCAAAAATCTCAAGAGAGGGGAGATAAGGAGTTCAAAGAAATATAGAAAACGAAACACATTACTCCGCATAGAATATTGACAAAGTGTCACATCCGGTCCTTTGCAGAGAGGTTGGGTAACCATGCACGCACATTATATATATATATATATATATATATAAAAAGAGAGAGAGAGAGAGAGAGAGAGAGAGAGAGAGAGAGAGAGAGAGAGAGAGAGAGAGAGAGAGAGAGAGAGAAGAGAGAGAGAAAAAAATAGTTGCTTTATTTAGGAATTGTGCTCAATATCAGTTATAGAACACACACACACACATATATATATATATATATATATATATATATATATATATATGCGTGCGTGCGTCTGAGTGTGGTTACCCATATCTATATCGATATCTATATGTATCTCTCTCTCTATATATATATATACATATATATATATGAAGATAGGAGGGTTGGAGTAAAATCCGACAGTATGAGGTGAGGTAAAAGGAAAAGTGAACAAAAATAATGACTCAAACAAG
The DNA here is from genome assembly GCA_023376005.1 of Doryteuthis pealeii. Lineage (NCBI taxonomy): Eukaryota > Metazoa > Mollusca > Cephalopoda > Myopsida > Loliginidae > Doryteuthis > Doryteuthis pealeii. Next base: position 16,244,282 of record CM042158.1, on the reverse strand, counting down.
TCCAAGTAGGAGAAAAATATTTCGTCCTTCTGACCCGAAGAACATCTTCCGTCAAAGCAAAATACGTACATTTGTGTTTATTGAAGAGAAAGTGAGTTAGTGGTGGACCCACTCAATTCTACTGTGTCTATTACCAAGCGATACTGACATCATATCTTATATACCCTATTTTAGATATACATGCTCTATCAATGATATTGAGCACTATTTTCTCATGAATATAGCAAGGTATATTATCAATAATCATTATATATATATATATATATATTAGAGAGAGAGAGAGAGGGGGGAAGAGAGAGTGAGAGAGCATTATACTTCTTATTCAACTGAGAATTTATGAATTTTATTGGCGATTTGAAGCACCGACATTTTCTTTAAAAAAAAGGTAAAAAACAACAAACTTCCGGCTAATCAACAGAATAGTGAATAGTTAACAAAATATCATAAAACGTTCAGGTTACTAAGCAGACTGCAGATAGATAGTATAATTAAGCACCGCATGGAAAATAACCCGACATAAACGACAATAACAACAAAAAAATGATTGAAAATAGCAAAAACTTATAAAACAGATTTTATGAATATTAAATTGTGTAATTTCGGTCAGTCTTTAAAAGACTAAAAATGCATGGAATTTGTGAGCTGTGTCCAATTGCGAGTGCGTGCCTAGAATTGCGGAACGAAACGCAACGCTAACTCAAATAATAATACCAGTCTGAGAGAGAGAGAGAGAGAGAGAGAGAGAGAGAGAGAGAGAGAGAGAGAGAGAGAGAGAGAGAGAGATTAGAAAAAATCTAAAGAATTCTGTTTAATGGCAAGGAAATTATATTCAAAAACTGAAATCTAAACTGAAGTTCCGAAACTTATAATTGCTGAATTACAGGCAAAGCATCGGCAACATGAAAGCCGATTCGAAGATCCGGTCGGCGAGAGAAAAGAAAAATCGACAACAAATTTCGACGGGTAATTCTTTTTAAATAAAAGAATAAACAAAAAACGGAAAATCGTTCCCTATTCTTTACGAGAAGCGTTTATGGCGTAACGGTTATCGTCTCGTAAGTGGACTTGGCTACTAGAGTTCAAATCCTGAACGAGGCCGTTTGCAATTCACATAATGCAAATACCTCTGGGAAAAGGTATGAATCCAACACTTCTGTCTCCAGCTAATTCTTTTTTAAAGAATAAACAAAAAAAAAAATCGTTCCCTATTCTTTACGAGAAGCGTTTATGGCGTAACGGTTATCGTCTCGTAAGTGGACTTGGTTACTAGAGTTCAAATCCTGAATGAGGCCGTTTGCAATTCACATAATGCAAATACCTCTGGGAAAAGGTATGAATCCAACACTTCTGTCTCCAGCTAATTCTTTTTTAAATAAAAGAATAAACAAAAAACGGAAAATCGTTCCCTATTCTTTACGAGAAGCGTTTATGGCGTAACGGTTATCGTCTCGTAAGTGGACTTGGCTACTAGAGTTCAAATCCTGAACGAGGCCGTTTGCAATTCACATAATGCAAATACCTCTGGGAAAAGGTATGAATCCAACACTTCTGTCTCCAGCTAATTCTTTTTTAAATAAAAGAATAAACAAAAAACGGAAAATCGTTCCCTATTCTTTACGAGAAGCGTTTATGGCGTAACGGTTATCGTCTCGTAAGTGGACTTGGCTACTAGAGTTCAAATCCTGAACGAGGCCGTTTGCAATTCACATAATGCAAATACCTCTGGGAAAAGGTATGAATCCAACACTTCTGTCTCCAGCTAATTCTTTTTTAAATAAAAGAATAAACAAAAAAACGGAAAATCGTTCCCTATTCTTTACGAGAAGCGTTTATGGCGTAACGGTTATCGTCTCGTAAGTGGACTTGGCTACTAGAGTTCAAATCCTGAACGAGGCCGTTTGCAATTCACATAATGCAAATACCTCTGGGAAAAGGTATGAATCCAACACTTCTGTCTCCAGCTAATTCTTTTTTAAATAAAAGAATTAACAAAAAACGGAAAATCGTTCCCTATTCTTTACGAGAAATATTTGTGGCGTAACGGTTATCGTCTCGTAAGTGGACTTGGCTACTAGAGTTCAAATCCTGAACGAGGCCGTTTGCAATTCACATAATGCAAATATCTCTGGGAAAAGGTATGAATCCAACACTTCTGTCTCAAGCTAATTCTTTTTAAATAAAAGAATTAACAAAAAACGGAAAATCGTTCCCTATTCTTTACGAGAAGCGTTTATGGCGTAACGGTTATCGTCTCGTAAGTGGACTTGGCTACTAGAGTTCAAATCCTGAACGAGGCCGTTTGCAATTCACATAATGCAAATATCTCTGGGAAAAGGTATGAATCCAACACTTCTGTCTCCAGCTAATTCTTTTTAAATAAAAGAATTAACAAAAAACGGAAAATCGTTCCCTATTCTTTACGAGAAATATTTGTTGCGTAACGGTTATCGTCTCGTAAGTGGACTTGGCTACTAGAGTTCAAATCCTGAACGAGGCCGTTTGCAATTCACATAATACAAATACCTCTGGGAAAAGGTATGAATCCAACACTTCTGTCTCCAGCTAATTCTTTTTTAAATAAAAGAATAAACAAAAAACAGTAAATCGTTCCCTATTCTTTACGAGAAATATTTGTGGCGTAACGGTTATCGTCTCGTAAGTGGACTTGGCTACTAGAGTTCAAATCCTGAACGAGGCCGTTTGCAATTCACATAATGCAAATATCTCTGGGAAAAGGTATGAATCCAACACTTCTGTCTCCAGCTAATTCTTTTTAAATAAAAGAATTAACAAAAAACGGAAAATCGTTCCCTATTCTTTACGAGAAATATTTGTTGCGTAACGGTTATCGTCTCGTAAGTGGACTTGGCTACTAGAGTTCAAATCCTGAACGAGGCCGTTTGCAATTCACATAATGCAAATACCTCTGGGAAAAGGTATGAATCCAACACTTCTGTCTCCAGCTAATTCTTTTTAAATAAAAGAATAAACAAAAAACGGAAAATCGTTCCCTATTCTTTACGAGAAATATTTGTGGCGTAACGGTTATCGTCTCGTAAGTGGACTTGGCTACTAGAGTTCAAATCCTGAACGAGGCCGTTTGCAATTCACATAATGCAAATATCTCTGGGAAAAGGTATGAATCCAACACTTCTGTCTCCAGCTAATTCTTTTTAAATAAAAGAATTAACAAAAACGGAAAATCGTTCCCTATTCTTTACGAGAAATATTTGTTGCGTAACGGTTATCGTCTCGTAAGTGGACTTGGCTACTAGAGTTCAAATCCTGAACGAGGCCGTTTGCAATTCACATAATACAAATACCTCTGGGAAAAGGTATGAATCCAACACTTCTGTCTCCAGCTAATTCTTTTTAAATAAAAGAATTAACAAAAAACGGAAAATCGTTCCCTATTCTTTACGAGAAGCGTTTATGGCGTAACGGTTATCGTCTCGTAAGTGGACTTGGCTACTAGAGTTCAAATCCTGAACGAGGCCGTTTGCAATTCACATAATACAAATACCTCTGGGAAAAGGTATGAATCCAACACTTCTGTCTCCAGCTAATTCTTTTTTAAATAAAAGAATAAACAAAAAACAGTAAATCGTTCCCTATTCTTTACGAGAAATATTTGTGGCGTAACGGTTATCGTCTCGTAAGTGGACTTGGCTACTAGAGTTCAAATCCTGAACGAGGCCGTTTGCAATTCACATAATGCAAATATCTCTGGGAAAAGGTATGAATCCAACACTTCTGTCTCCAGCTAATTCTTTTTAAATAAAAGAATTAATAAAAAACGGAAAATCGTTCCCTATTCTTTACGAGAAGCATTTGTGGCGTAACGGTTATCGTCTCGTAAGTGGACTTGGCTACTAGAGTTCAAATCCTGAACGAAGCCGTTTGCAATTCACATAATACAAATACCTCTGGGAAAAGGTATGAATCCAACACTTCTGTCTCCAGCTAATTCTTTTTAAATAAAAGAATTAACAAAAAACGGAAAATCGTTCCCTATTCTTTACAAGAAGCATTTGTGGCGTAACGGTTATCGTCTCGTAAGTGGACTTGGTTACTAGAGTTCAAATCCTGAACGAGGCCGTTGCAATTCACATAATACAAATACCTCTGGGAAAAGGTATGAATCCAACACTTCTGTCTCCAGCTAATTCTTTTTAAATAAAAGAATTAACAAAACGGAAAATCGTTCCTATTCTTTACGAGAAGCATTTGTGGCGTAACGGTTATCGTCTCGTAAGTGGACTTGGCTACTAGAGTTCAAATCCTGAACGAGGCCGTTTGCAATTCACATAATACAAATACCTCTGGGAAAAGGTATGAATCCAACACTTCTGTCTCCAGCTAATTCTTTTTAAATAAAAGAATTAACAAAAAACGGAAAATCGTTCCCTATTCTTTACAAGAAGCATTTGTGGCGTAACGGTTATCGTCTCGTAAGTGGACTTGGCTACTAGAGTTCAAATCCTGAACGAGGCCGTTTGCAATTCACATAATAATACCTCTGGGAAAAGGTATGAATCCAACACTTCTGTCTCCAGCTAATTCTTTTTAAATAAAAGAATTAACAAAAAACGGAAAATCGTTCCCTATTCTTTACAAGAAGCATTTGTGGCGTAACGGTTATCGTCTCGTAAGTGGACTTGGCTACTAGAGTTCAAATCCTGAACGAGGCCGTTTGCAATTCACATAATACAAATACCTCTGGGAAAAGGTATGAATCCAACACTTCTGTCTCCAGCTAATTCTTTTTTAAATAAAAGAATTAACAAAAAACGGAAAATCGTTCCCTATTCTTTACAAGAAGCATTTGTGGCGTAACGGTTATCGTCTCGTAAGTGGACTTGGCTACTAGAGTTCAAATCCTGAACGAGGCCGTTTGCAATTCACATAATACAAATACCTCTGGGAAAAGGTATGAATCCAACACTTCTGTCTCCAGCTAATTCTTTTTAAATAAAAAGAATTAACAAAAAACGGAAAATCGTTCCCTATTCTTTACAAGAAGCATTTGTGGCGTAACGGTTATCGTCTCGTAAGTGGACTTGGCTACTAGAGTTCAAATCCTGAACGAGGCCGTTTGCAATTCACATAATACAAATACCTCTGGAAAAGGTATGAATCCAACACTTCTGTCTCCAGCTAATTCTTTTTAAATAAAACAAAAAACGGAAAATCGTTCCCTATTCTTTACAAGAAGCATTTGTGGCGTAACGGTTATCGTCTCGTAAGTGGACTTGGCTACTAGAGTTCAAATCCTGAACGAGGCCGTTTGCAATTCACATAATACAAATACCTCTGGGAAAAGGTATGAATCCAACACTTCTGTCTCCAGCTAATTCTTTTTAAATAAAAGAATTAACAAAAAACGGAAAATCGTTCCCTATTCTTTACAAGAAGCATTTGTGGCGTAACGGTTATCGTCTCGTAAGTGGACTTGGCTACTAGAGTTCAAATCCTGAACGAGGCCGTTTGCAATTCACATAATACAAATACCTCTGGGAAAAGGTATGAATCCAACACTTCTGTCTCCAGCTAATTCTTTTTAAATAAAAGAATTAACAAAAAACGGAAAATCGTTCCCTATTCTTTACAAGAAGCATTTGTGGCGTAACGGTTATCGTCTCGTAAGTGGACTTGGCTACTAGAGTTCAAATCCTGAACGAGGCCGTTTGCAATTCACATAATGCAAATACCTCTGGGAAAAGGTATGAATCCAACACTTCTGTCTCCAGCTAATTCTTTTTAAATAAAAGAATTAACAAAAAACGGAAAATCGTTCCCTATTCTTTACGAGAAGCATTTGTGGCGTAACGGTTATCGTCTCGTAAGTGGACTTGGCTACTAGAGTTCAAATCCTGAACGAGGCCGTTTGCAATTCACATAATACAAATACCTCTGGGAAAAGGTATGAATCCAACACTTCTGTCTCCAGCTAAAGGTAACATAGTAGGAGAGTCTCGGCTTTTAAAACATGGCACAGCAAACGGTCAAGGAGAAGAAAAAACTGAATTCAGACCAGTTGTAAACCACGAGACAGGTTGGTTCGGCCAGATTATATACACGCCGATATATTTATATATATATATTATATATATATATATATATATATATATATATATATACTGCAGTCTCCAAGAAAATGAAAATACATACATTGGATTCACTTCAACCACATTGTCACGTCGTCTAACCCTCCATTTTACAGATAATAGCTCCATTTCCCAACACCTAAAATTACATTCATGCCCCCACTTTAATTACCGAAATATTATAACGGAAAATACACACATTCTGCACAAAGAAAAAAATAAACAAAAACTCCAAATATTAGAAGCTCTATACATAAAAATACAAACTATCCTTAAACAAAATTAATTTCCAATGCAGTACATGCATTTTAAAATGCCTATAACACCTTTCTCATCAATTCTTCTCCTTCCAGCCTCCACATTAATATAATTTAAAAAAACTGGAACACATCAACCCTGATGATGGCACTTCGAAGTGCCGAAAGTACTAGGGACCTGAACTCTGGTGGACTTATCCACGAATTCCACCCAAAAGTTGGCCAGAAAACTCGAAAAGATCAAAAATAAAATTGTGAAACAGGAGATGTGTCTTTTGTTTAATTCTACATGTATATAATGAATGCTGCCCAAATACACACAACCACATGTATATATATATATATATATATATATATATATATATATATATATATATGTGTGTGTGTGTGTGTGTGTATAACTATATATATATTGTATATTTAGCCTCATGAATTTTCGGTTTACCATTTTCAATAAAGTCAACGATCTGATGATACTCATTGGTATACACTGATACCTGTGGGTAAAAATAGATCTATAACCACAAAAATGACCGATTTTTAAGCGTTTTCTTTATTGCTCTGTTCAATAACATTGAACACCGAACTCTCAGGTTGGACCTGATCAACTCTAACATTCTGCGGTTGGAAAAAAGGTCCAACTTAGAATCATCCTAGTACTGACTTGGTAACCCAGCTACGTATATATATATATATATATATATATATATATATATATATATATATATATATATATGTGTGTGTGTGTGTGTGTGTGTGTGTGTGTGTGTGTATATATATATATACATTCTCTCTCTCTATGTTGGGGGGTGGGGCTGGGAAAATAGATAACTGGTCGAGGTAGATAGGTAGATGCATAAAAAGTGGTTAATATAGCGCTTGGTGACCAACTTGGTCTGATGATCGCACAATCAAGAAACAGACAATCACCGAGCATGATTGACTAAATACCTCAGGCGAGTGACTCATTTTATATAATCATTGATATATTACTATGCACCTTTGAATATAGAGCCTTATTTTTATTTCACTGGGTGCGAAAGTTTTAGCTGTGAATTATAATGATATATATATATATATATATATATATATATATAATCATTATAATTCACGAACCTTTAGCTGTGAATTATTATGATATATATATATATATATATATATATATCATTATAATTCACGAAACTTTTAGCTGTGAATTATTATGATATATAATATATATATATATATATATCTCATTATAATTCACGAAACTTTTAGCTGTGAATTATTATGATATATATATATATAATATATCTATATATATATCTCATTATAATTCACGAACTTTTAGCTGTGAATTATTATGATATATATATATATATATATATATATATTATAATTCACGAAACTTTTAGCTGTGAATTAATATATATATATATATATATAGAAACTTTTAGCTGTGAATTATTATGATATATAATATATATATATAGCATTGTGATAGCCTACAAAAACCAACCACCAAACCAATATATATATATATATATATATATATATATAGTTCTGAAACGTAATTAATTTTACATTAAGCGTATGCAATTAATATGCAAATTTAACAACTTATATGTGACAGATGTTGCAGTAATTACGTATATATTATATATATATATATATATTTATATATATATAATATGTGTGTGTGTGTGGTGTGTGTGTGTGTGTGTTTCAGTGATTGTGAATGCATATGTATATTCATAATTACTGCAACATCTGTCCTATATTGTTTTACTCCCTGGACTTATGCGCATTTTTCTCTAAGTAGGACAGTTAGAATTTGTATAGAATGTACTCTAAATTGTAGATTATCATATGCATTTGCGCTAACCCCATATTTAATACATACATATACATATATATATGTGTGTGTGTGTGTGTGTGTATGTGTGTGTATGTGTATTTGAGCATCTATACGTGTGTGTGTATGTGCGTGTGGTTTCTCCATATATTTCGTTGATTGCAGAGAACCCTGATGAAAGACGACTACCTAATCTGGAGTTGGCATGTGATGCTAAACTGCTCCGTTCAGCCATGCACCATAGGCCGTGCTAAGGCCACTAGGTTTTAACCCAGCCACTGGCGATTCCAAGTCCGTTCACATCAGTGTCATTTACAATTCAGCTGAGCTGGAAATGCATAATAGATAATTGCAATGTTGAATTGGAACCGATGAAGTCCATCTGCAAACTGAACAAAAATTGACTGCCAACAAGATGAATGAAACCGTCAAAAACCTCCAAGAGATTCTTTCATTTTGGCCAAATATTCACAGATCAATCAACCATACAAGACCCATATCTTCCCACTCCTTCCTCTCTCTCCCCTTCTCACTCCCCCTCTCTCTCTATATATATAAATGTGGAGGTACGGGGTGTAATGAGTAAGGAAACATTTTGAAAGAATCTACATATATGTCTATGGATGTGCACACACACACACACATATATATATATATATATATATGGATCTGTGTGAGTAAATGTGTATATTTATATATATATGTAAGTATGAGTATCCATTGTAGATGTATGGAGAATAAAGAAGGTCCTAAATGGAAAATATTCCCACCACCAACTCATCTGGTCAATTGGATATATATATATATATATATATATATATATATATATATATATCTGTGTGTGTGTGTGTGTGTGTGTGTATCTGTGTGTTTGTGTGTGTGTGTGTGATTAGTAAAGCCAGACAAGTGTATGAAGATAATAACAATCTGTGCGATTCTTAAATGAAAAAAAAAAGCAAAAAAGCAAAAATCAAAACCAAAAAAAAAAAAGAAAAAAAACAATAAAAAGAAAAAGGACACCTAGAGAAGAGCTGATAATAACGGCGTAGAAACAATTGCGAACATTTTGTTACACGGTAAAAGTTTTCTTTGTTTTTATCGTTTGCCGATGAATAGGGATTAATTTCTGCTCGCATTTACACAGAGATAGCCTGATTGGTTAAATTCCATCGTGTTATTTGCACACTTCCCCCGAATTTTTACCCACGAGCTAGCCTCGCTCGCTCACTGCCTCGCTCATCTCAACACGAAAAAAGAAAACAAAAAAAAGAAAAAAAAAACAGAAAAAGAAAAGCCGAACGAGAACCATAACGAAAAAGATTGTTGCAATTATAGTATTGTTGAAAGTGGCAAACTGTGCTACAGAAATTGCAGGGTGGAACAGTGAAAGAGAACAAGACGAGTAAAAAAAACACAAAAAAAGTTTTTTTTACTTGCATAGTTAGGGAAAAATTTCAAATTGATTGGATGTGAGATAGAGAAACAGCGATGAGGGCAATTGGATATTGATTAGGTATTATCGATCGTCCCTAATATTGGAGTAAAATTGAAAACCATACATATATCCAAGTCTATATAGTCGTATATCTATCTATCTATCTAATCTATCTATCGATGTATTCTACGTCCTTTCGTTCTTTTTTTTTATCTATCAATGTATCGATTTATTTATCTATCTTATTTGGTTTGTGCCTTTTTGTTTCTTGCTTAGTTTTGTGCTTCTCCTATATCTATCATATATATATATATATATATATATATATATATATATATATATATAGTCCATTTATTTATTTCTCTTTATCTCTTTTGCTATTTCTTTCTTTAGTTCTTTGTTTCTTTCTTAATTTCTATCTATCAATCTATCTATTTATTTATCTAACGCCCGTTTGTTCATTTTTTATTTATTTCTTTGTCTTATGCTTCATCCGTTATATATATATATATCTATAAATCTATCAGTCTATTTCTTTCTTTCTTTCTGTTTCTTTATTTATTTTTCTTCTTCCATTGTTTGTTTATTTTGTGCTTTCTCAGTATCTATCTATCTATCTATTTTTTTCTTTCTATCTCTCTAACCATGAATATATATTTTTTTCTTTCTTTCTTTCTTTCTGTGTTTATTCTTTTTGTGCTTTCTCGATATCTATATATCTATCTATTACAATCCTTTCTTTTCCCTTTCATTCTTTTGTGCTTTTTCACTGTCTATTGTTCTGTTAATTCTTAGGAAAATATATTGTTAAGAAAAGTGGTTTGCCTGGAATAATAATTATTAATCATTTCTACATTACCGATAATGTATGGCTATGGATTTTAAGCAGAGATCAACTTGTAAAAGTATGCATTGTCGAAGGCGACATGGAAACGCGCACTAACCGTAACGGTTATCGCCAGAAGAAAGGGACACGACAAGCCGTTCAAATCCTGGGCAAAGCATGAATCTATTTCTTCTCTGTGCCAGCAGTGGGTAAATAGTAAACCAGATGGGCTCTTTATCCTTGATTGGGCAACCAGTCTATGAGAAGGAAAAACTCTGAATTCAAAAGCCAGTGATGTAGGGACTAGCAACTCCACCCCATAAAAAGACCTTGCTACTGAAACTATAGCAGGATGTGTGGTTGGGTGCGATTCTATTCTTCTAGACCTCTGCATATGCTATTTTTTGTGGCAGTTGAGAGGGCAATCTACTTTTCGCGCAGTGTTATCCACGTAGTTCCATATTTCATCGGCCCAATGTGCGTGGATGAGCTGAAATCATGGTATCATGTGTTTGAGAGAAAATTATCCTTTTACAAAAATTGTTGGAGTGTACTTTACTTACTGTATTAATGGGAACACACACAACACCACACACCATATATATATTATATATATATATATAATAATATTGATAATATAGTTTGGTAAATTTATTAGTAAAGAGTGCTTAGTATCATTGCCTTGGTAACTGACAGTTACTTATATGATTTTAAACCAAATTCTCTATCTATGATACACTTTTTACGATAAATAAAGTAAACCTGGGTTAGCTCAGTCGGTAGAGCGTTCGGCTAGAAACCACAAGGTTCCTAGTTCGATACCGGTCCTCGCCAACTAAGCGTATGAGTAAAACAGGAATATGTGCGGTAAAGTAAGGAGCTTATGGTAGGTGTGGCGCTCCACCTCAGACGCCAAAATCAATCTCCTTGATCTAGCACTATTGAAAACGGGATAGACTCCCTCGCTGACTGGCTAATACCGACTTTAGGCCACCCCGACGACGTTACTACTTTACTATATATATATGCTAACACGTCTTATTGTATATAAAAGACGAGGGACATGTCCTTAATTTCATATTAGATTTTTTGTTTCCATAAAGATAAGAATATAGGAACAAAGAGAGTATCTATCTATGTATACATCTTCTTTTCCTTCTGGAACAAAAACTTTCGAGCCATTGTCTTTGCCAACCCACCGACACACATGCACGTACAAACACACACGCATGTATATATATAATATATAAAATATAAATGTCACAATTTTTTAATTTTATCTATAGAGACCGTAGCCTAACATATCATACCATTTTGGATCCAGACCATCTCCGTGAACAAATTAAAACCATTCCAGGTCGAAGCCGGACCTGCAAACCTGAAATCTTGGATTCTCAATTTCCTGTGATTGTTCGGTAATTTTTCACATGATTTTTTTTGCGACGAATTTTTATGGTACGATAACAATTTTTATAACATGGAACTAAATTTGGGAACTGATTTATCTGTTGTTTTTTTATTGAGTTTAGAAATAAGTTATTATCTATCTATCTATCTATATATATATATATATATATATTTATATTATTTAAGAGTTAATTTTTGGGAACTATCGGATGAACTACTTAACAGAATTTGATCTGTACTCCCCCATATATATATATATTATATATATATATATATATATATATATGTGTGTGTGTGTGTGTGTGTGTGGTGTGTGTATTTGGGCAGCATACTTTCATTTATACATGTAGAATTAAACAAAAGACATCTCCTGTTTAACAATTTTGATCTTTTCTAATTTTCTGGCCAACTTTTTAATGTTTGGGTGGAATTGAAGGATAAGTCCACCAAAGTTCAGTTCCCGAGTACTTTCAGCACTTTCGAAGTGCCATCATCAGGGGTGATGTATTCCAGTTTTTTTTATTTATTAGAAAAGATCAAAAATAAAATTGTTAAACAGGAGATGTGCCTTTTTTTAAATTCTAACACACACACACATATACACACACATTATATATATATATATATATATATATATATATATATATATTATATGAGCATATTTGAGAAGTATATGGATTGATAGATCGTTAGTTCATTTTTGCTCCTTTTACTCGCCTCAAATGACCAGATCTTTGTCCATGACTGACTTCATATCTCCGGGCTAACCTTTGTTCCCAAGTTCAGCCTAGTCGACAGTATCAATTCCGTTATACGTTGAACTTTCAGTTGAAATTTTTATTGCCATGTCACAAGGCGCAACCATCAACGATGAACGCTTTTCTCTTCTGGGCACAATCCACCACTGACTCTTGATCGATACCTGCACGTTTATTGACAAATTTGATCGGTAGCGTATCGATCCTGTTCCCTGGCCGACATTCTGCCTTCATGCAGCAGGTTATCATATCAATACCAACCACAATATGCTCAGTTCATATTCGACAGTGATCGCTCCGCAAAGCACACTCGCTCCACCAGTCGCCATTATATGCTACACGGCTCTGTACACGGTTTCATTCACCTTCGGTTCTATTCAATTTTCGATCGCCGTGCAAGCAGCGATTGTGATATTTACCCTGTTCGGGCTCGTTTACAATGTAAGAGCTGACAACGCAAGGTCGTTACTAATCAACACAGAAAGAAATGAATATATATATATATATATATATATATATATATATATATAATATAGATACGATACAATTTAAAAGCGTGTGCTACCATTAGTTTCAAAGCAACGTATTAGCCGCTTATCATCCGGACAAAACCCCTTGAATCATGACAGAAAATTTTCACTTAGTTATATATAGTACTGAGCAATCCTTGTTTTATCATATTCATAATGAATAAATATAGCTCTACATCTGCAATCGAGCACTTTCTTTTCCTTTCTCCAGTACTAATATATATATATATATATATATATATATATATATATGAAAAAAAAGCATTCCAAAAAAGATGAATTTATTATGAAGTTTATATCGACGATTAAACGTTTAGGTTTATGTAAAACCTTCTTCAGGACAATGTATAAAAAAAGGGTAAATGTTTTTTGTTGCTCAAACAGTGATGGATGTTTTTGAACAACAAAAATTATTCATATATATATATATATATATATATATATATATATATATATATATATAAGGATTATGTTCTACACATAAAACTAGAGTAACGGTAATATAGTATCGATAATCTTATATTTAAGGTTTTAAGCCTGCTCTGTTATCATAGTATTGAGCACTATTTATATGCATATTATTTTCTTATGTGCTGCCCTTCATTATATATATATATATATATATATAGAGGGAGAGAGAGAGGGGAGAGAGACCTGCACACACACATATATATGTATGAAATAAATATTTTAGAAAAAAACAAACACATGATGTTTTTTCTAAAATATTTATTTCATACTGTCGGATTCACTTCCATTCACTTTTTCATATATATGTATGTATTTATATATGAATGTACATTACTTCATCCCGTATATTATTTTGAATTAATTTTCAACAACGGGACTTATTACCTACTACGCACATAACTTCTCCAATAAATGTTTATTCAAATTCTTTGACGATCATTTCATTTTACGTGGATTAAGCAAATACAAATAAACGGAGAGGAAAAACTCAAAACAAAAACACAAAAGATAAAACAAAACGAAAACGAATGCCTCAAAAACAACCATGCAGAAAACTTTGATATGCGTATACATTAAAGGGAACAAGTAAAACCAGATATTCATCCTTTTCAATAGAATAAACCACATTCACAAAGGGCAGATAACTTTTATTCCTTTACGCATGCGCACTGAACTGTGAAAAAATTGTATTTGTTACCATATTTCGATATGTTACGTGAGCATTAACGTCCGTAAGTTTCGGGGAATTTACAAGGAAGGATTAAAAATTTTGGGTCGAAGCTTTTGTGTTTCATCTTAACGTTCGGAACTGGGTTTATACAAAGGTAAATGCACCTAGCCAATTCGTCACATAAACATGGTACTTTGTTGACACACCTTGTTCAAAAAGCCAGAGGCGACTAAAGTATTAATATTGAATCTTTAAGATTAAATGAAGATGTATACTTAAAGAGTTAATATCTATGCATTACAAGAATTGTCATTGCTTGTATATATGAAAGATGTGTTACATCGTGTTCGAATAGAGAGGTTTGTTGAATACATATATCAATCTATCTATACATATATAAAGGGCTGTTGTGTGTATGTATGTCCGGGGCAAACTATGAAAATCAAATAATTAAAGTAAATAAAAAAGTCAATTAAAAAGTAAAATACAATAATTAAATATAATAATTAAAGTAATTAAATAATTAAAATACAATAACTAAAGTAAATTAAAAAAAGTAAAGTAAATTAAAAGTAAAGTAAATTAAAAAGTAAATATATATACTCTCTAAATATCACTAGAGCTTGCATTTTGAGCAAAATTGTTTTTTTTTCATATTTGGGAAGATATATAAAAATTGAAATTTGTATAATAGCAGAAGGGAAAGTTATTAGCGCGTAATATTTTTTTTTGTTCACTTGAATTAATCGCCTCATTTTAATTTATATCGAATTCTTAAAAAATTGTAAATTATTGAATTAAAAGTTCTTACTGTATTTAAAAAAATGTGATGTCACTCACTTTACACAAGGAGAAAAAAATCCTGACATCTCACCAGGTCTTTTTCATGTGGGAATTTTTATGGGGCATTCAGCGGAGATCAAACTCGCGATAAGTAATAATGGATCTGCGAGACTCTTCTTTCATTCCCCCTCAACCCATGCAACGTCGGGTAGCAGCTTCTAGTAAATTATAGATAATAGATATGTCGCCAAAGTGTTATGTTACCAAATACATTATTTATATTCATAATGCTATAAATACATAGCAGGGCTATAAACCTGTTTAATATTGAAATGAATAAAAGGGATGAAAAAAAAAAAAAAGGAAATGAATATAAAAAGGAGGAGGAATATTCTAAATACAACCTGTTATACCCTCAAATAATGGGAAGAACTTGCTGACGGATCTGATTGGGTGCTGGCATGGTCCTCCTTCTACATAGTTGGAAAGCTGTCACTTGCTCAGCTGCGGGACGGGTCCATCCGGCAAAAGGATCTGATGCAAAGACCCGAAATCTTCAATGAACTGGAGTTTCCCCTGGACATACATACATCACTGAGAAATTGTCCCAATCAAGTTTAATCTATATTTATTTTCTCAGGGGATAAAAAAAAAAACATCTCGTCCTAAAAGCTCCATTGGGAAATCTATATCTATCCATTACTGCCATTATTTGCAGAGAGGTTAAAAGATTTTGAAGAATACGGCAAACATATTAATACACTGGCTTAAAATCCGCCTATTCGGGTGGCTTGTAAGCTAATTCCTGTGGAGGTCTCTTAATTCGACTTCCCCCAACAGTAACACTTAATCTAAAGACAATTTAATGTACGCAAGTCCTTACTTTCAGTAAAATCAATCCATTATATACCTCAGGTGATTTTCGCTGAATTTCACAATTAATTTCGATTATTCCTAAATTTATTTCCAAGTTATAAAAATGTTACCGTAGAAAAAGGGTCGGTTTATCGGTAGAGTGTACGACTAGGAACCACAAGGTTCCTGGTTGGATACAGGCCCTTGCCAACTCAGTGTATGATTAGCATAGGGATCTGTGCGGTAAAGAGCTTATGGTAAGTGTGGTGCTCCACCTCAGACGCCAAAACAATCTCCGTAGTCTACCGCTACGGAAAGGAGGGTAGACTCCCTCGCTATCCGGCTATCCCAACGACTTTACCCTTTTACTTTTATTTTATGGTACAAAAAAAATCGTAGCAAAAATCACGTAAAATAGCCGAAAACAAACGCAGTAATTAAAATTTGGGAATCCAAAGTTTTAGGATTTTGTGTTCGGATTCGTTCTGGAAGGTTACAAAAAAACTGCTATGTAATAACTTACAGTTTTATTAAATAAAATTTATTATCCTTTGGTTGCCAAAGAGATTTGTGACGACTTAAGAATTTCTAATGAGAATGTAACCACAGTCTGTCGAATGCAATCACTCCGCTTCCTTTAATGACTGAGGATGTTATTAATTATTAATAAGAGCGATGTGGCTAACACTTTGTCCAAATCCTGATAGTAGTATAATCTCAAGTAGAAATGATAATTTAGTCCAGAATAAGGAAGTCTGTAATGACGATTTGATTATAATCACTCTGGCACCACAAGTGCTGGAAGTGATAATAAGTTATATGATATAATTAGCCAAGAGAATTGTCGTGACGAAAAAAAAAATGACAGTGATAACTGACTTTGGAAGGTGTGTGGCAATGTTCTTTTCCGTTAATACAGGAATTAGAGAAACGACTTGAGACGGCCAAATGAATAAATAAAAAATAACTATATAAATCACGCAAGCAAATAAAAAAGAAATAACGAAATAAGGCAATGATTAGTATTTACAAGTTGTAGTGATGTGAATTTTAAAAACTAGTTGAAAGAACGTCCTACGTACCGGATTTTAACCCCGTGAGGTCTAAGTATCCAACCCTCCGCCACGAGCAATATGTGACACAAGGTAAATTTGTTATAATTTGAAATACTTCATATTATTAATGAAAGACTTTTGCCTAAGTACACAATACTTGATAAGTTGTACTTTTTTTTTGGTTGGTTGCTTGGTTGGGTTTTATGGCATGTCAACCTATTGGGTTATCTTATGCCGAAGACGTATTTGTTTTATCTCTTCTTAGTGATATATTGTTGTTATGTGCGTAGCTATTTGCATATCATTTTCTTTTATTGGTAATTGGGTCTAGCAATAAGAGTTTTTTCCTTCATGTATTCCCTCTCTCTCTCATATATATATATATATATATATATATATATATATATATATATATATATATATTTTGTGTTGTGTGTGTGTGTGTGTGCTTTGGCTAAGTACTCGCCCAAAAAGACTAACATTGCAGAGTGAATCTATGACTCCTAGGCAGTACTTGACATTGTGGCTCTTAAATTGTGTTTTTTTTCTTTTCTGTTCGTTTTCTTTTAGTCAATACTGTTCATATCTCTGTTCTATTCTCTATGTCTATCTGTATATCTGTCTATCTATCTTTCGGTCTGTTTCTCATTTTCCCTCTCTCCCTCCTTCTCAATCCGTTTCAGTCGTTTAAAAAATCAAAGCTAAGAATATTTATCTCTCTTTTAACTGTATCCCAACTGTCATTCCCTGAATCCGATCTTTTTACTTCCCATTCCGTTGGTCTGCTCGCTAGATGGCGTTAAAATCTCTTGCAACCAATAGAATCAATGTACACTGAACATCCACCATTGATGCGGTGTCTGTCCAGACCCCAACAAATGGCAAATATATTTTTTTCAAAAAGGCCCTATACATTTATAGAACTTTTATCAATGATCTCACCAAAATCCAAAAGCATTTTCTTTGAAAAGAATTTTAGAAACACGAAATCACCAAAAAGGAAGACTTCCTCATTTTCTCAAAGAAATTTCCTCCAAGGAGGAAGCTAATAGAATTTTATCGGGTACACCATTCTAAAGATTCTGCTTTTGGCAGAGACAGAAAATGGTTCCTAGAAATACAGAAATGATATGAAAAGAAACATTAGGAGAAAATGCACTTTGAAAGCTGCCTCAAAACATGCCAACGTAGATTTGCTCTTCGCTAGATTAAAAAGAAAAGAAAAGAAAAGAAAAGAAAAGAAAGAAAAGAGAGAGAGAGAGAGAGAGAGAGAGAGAGAGAGAGAGAGAGAGAGAGAGAGAGAGAGAGATTTGTATTTAGTATACGAAGACACTGTTCAGTTTTATATTCACGAAATAAATTTGAATGAAATATTTATTTATGTTATTCATTTTATACTGCATACGACTGCGATTTGTTTTAAATATGTTTAATTTAAATGAATTCAGATAAAAGTGTTATGCTTTCTTCAATCTTCACTCTATCTAATTTTTATCAGTTGAAATCTTACATATCCAAATTTATCTTCTCTCTCTCTCTCTCTCCATCTATGAAAGTATATAAAGATGGAAACAAATCCGACAGTATAAGGCATAATGGTTTGAGTCGTATGAAATGTTCTCGTCGACCCGAGTTCAAATCCTGAACAAGACTGATTGAATTTCACATAGCCCTAATACATTTGGGAAAGGTAATGAATCCATTTCCTCCAGCTATGGGTAAATAGTAGGACAGACTGGGCTCTTCAACCTTGGTTTTGTCACCTGTCTAGGAGAAGGAAAACTCTGAATTCAAACCTGTCAAACTCCGCTTAAGAAATCGACCCTGTGTCGCATCCTGCTTATATATATATATATATATATATATATATATATATATATATATATATAGGTATAGGTAAAGAAAAACAATAATATATATTGTGCTAATATTATAAGTCATGTCGGGGCGGCCTAAAGTCGGTATCAGCCAGTCAGCGAGGGAGTCTATCCACTTTTCAATAGCGCTAGACCAAGGAGATGTTTTTTTGGCGTCTGAGGTGGAGCGCCACACCTACCATCAGTTCCTTATTTTACCGCACAGATCCCTGTGCTACTCATACGCTGAGTTGGCAAGGACCGGTATCGAACTAAGAACCATGTGGTTTCTAGCCGAACGCTCTACCGACTGAGCTAACCCGGCCCCTTTAATAAACTTTTTATACACCTTTATCTTTTATACAGCTTTATTTTCAAACTTTGAGTTTTTCTCAACGATATTTGAGACTTTTAGGTTTATAAATAAAATTTAAATTATTTTGAAACCAAAAAAAATTTATAACACAAATTTCTAAAATACATTTCAGAAGAGAACGTGAGGGTTGATCAAACGTTAAATTTCTCTTTTCTTTCATTCAACAAAAAAATGTGTTTTGAAATGACTAGTGTTTATACAATGCCTTTTTACAATTGTTTTCATTTTATTTTTAAAATGATTTCAATTGAATTAAAATACTTAGTATCTATCTATCTATCTATCTCAGTATACCTATCGTTCTTTCTCACCCCCTCTCTCTCTCTATATATATATATATATATATATATATATATATATATATATATATATATATATATATCGCTGTTTGTTTGCAGTCACTGCACCAGAGATTGCCATTAAAAAATTAGTAGTAGACGGAAGGATGTCAACAACACCATCATTTTAATTGTTTTTTTCTTTCTACATATCTTAATCTTTATTTGAATCTTGCTATCTAAATTAACTCTTATCGTTTATATTTTTTTAATATATCAGTTTCCCTTCCCATTATCTAAATATGATCAGTCTTCTAAAAGTATCTAAATATATATATTTCTTTCATAGTTAGCCACATGAGTTTGTTTTCTTTCTCGCTATGTACATCTCTTTTCCTTCTATCTATCTAAATCTGTGTTTTCTTCTTTTGCGTTGAATCAACTTCTTCCTTCTTACTTATCTAAATCAGTTATTTTCTATCTATCTATCTATTTGTCTGTCTATCTATCTATCTATCTCAGTCGATTTATCGCTCTTTCTCCACCCCTCTACATCTATCTATCTATCTATCGCTCTTTCTCCACCCCTCTACATCTATCTATCTATCGCTTTCTCCACCTCTCTACATCTATCTATCTATCGCTCTTTCTCCACCTCTATCTCTCTCTTTCTCTCTAGACACATATATATATATATATATATATATATATATATATATATATACAAACTAGATAGATCCCATATAAAGATATAGATAGAATGACCTGATAGCTAAATACACGCGCTCTTTTCCTTCTGAATCGGCGTAATTCCATACGGATCAGCACCCCCTCTCTCTCTATATATATATATATAATAATATTCGTACCTATTGCCGCTATCGATCGCTATATCTTTCTTTCTAGCTAACTCTCACGTATCTCGTACGCAAAGTGGATTTTTTTTTCTTTTGGATGCCACATTTTACATTATTCAACTCTGTCAATGTCATTTGCCAATGCCTTTAAAACGCCGGCGTCCCAGTAGGAAAGGGGTGGGAGGGGTAGATGAGGGTGCATTATGAAAGATCAAAGCAAGTTTTAGAATTTTGGGCGAAAAGCACTCTCTAAACGTGAAATAAGCGCACTCATGGCTTTTCATAATCAAACCGGATATGTTGACGTTAAAACGCATTGCGCATGTCATAATATCTATTTTCCTTGATTTCATATTTGTAGATATATGTGTTATTTAACACGTACGCATTTCTCTATAGATAATAACTAGATGCTAATATGTACACATTGGGGTGTCTGCGAATGCACACACACACACATATATATTAATATATATAATATATATATAAATATATATAAGTGTGAGTGTGTTTTTGTGTAAGTGGGCGTGTAAGTATATATATATATTATGGACTCTCTCGTCGATTTTCGACGCATGAGGGTTCACATACACAATGAACACCAACACAGTGATTTTTTTATAGTGTCAATGAAGGCTTGTGTTGGACCATCCACACTTTTTGGCACAGTCTAGGGAGTCTATCCTCTTTTCACTAGCGCTAGACCAAGGAAATTATTTTAGCGTCTGAGGTGGAGCGCCGCACCTACCACCAGCTCCACACTTTACCGCACATATCCCTGTGCTACTCATACACTGAGTTGGGGAGGGCCGGTATCAAACTAAGAATCTTTTGATTCCTAGCCGAACGCTCTACCGACTGAACTGAACCGGCCCTCACATACAGAATAACACGTATATACACACACAAAAATATTCCTACAACCTCGCAAACACAATTAAATGAATACATACACACACACACACACACACACACTACTGCCACTCACAAACATGTACACTCTCACACAAACACACATATTTTGTACGAGGTGGAGATGTGTGGTGTAATGGTTAGCGTCTTATGAAATGGACTCGTTGACCTGAGTTCAAATTCTGGACAAGGCTGCTTGCATTTCACATAGCACTAATACCCTTGGAAAGGTATGCATCCAACTAATCTCCTTCCAGTTATGGGTAAACAATAGGGCACGCTGGATTCATTAACAAAAAAAACAAAAACAAAAAAAAAAAACAACCAACCAGCATCTTCTATGTCTTTGCTGTTATATCTGTATTCTCTTCTATTAAGTTTTCTCAGGCAATAAAAAAAGGGAAACATAAAATAATAAAACAGAATATATAATTATAGATTAGATAATATATATTTCCATGTGTTGCAAATAGAATGGATCGGGAATAATTCTTTAGTTTTTCTTATTAAGATTCTTTTTCATCTGTGTTATGGTCCAACAGTGATGAGCATCACTGAGCCTGTTCAATACTTGATTGGGTGACCACTTAAGCAACAGCAGGTACAGTAAGCAACATGAGTCATTTGCTTATCAAAATGACTTGTTTCGGTATTGAATAATCCGAAAGGTTTTATATGCCGTAAAACAAAAAAGAAACTAAACCAACTAAATTTATTGTGCCAAATAATGTAAAGAGTACCTCAAATTTCGGGCGTGGTACTAAATGCGCCAACGATTGCAGAAAGTAGTTGATTTGGTACAATGTATCAACATTAGCAACCTTCATTAATCAGACTAGGAGAAGGAAAACTCAATTCAGATCTGTTAAAATCCGCTTAAGAAATTGACCTCGTGTCAACCCTGCTCGTGTGGAGCGGCTGATTTACATACATATATATGAAGTGGACAAACAATCTGTTTGAAATGGTGATAGCCGACAATCTTTTGGGAGATTATGTGCTTAATTAAAGTTGTACCTAATTTGTTAATTAATTAATTATAATTAAATGAATTAGGCGTGCATATCGGTTTAAATGTAAAGCGTAAACAAATCGAGAAAAAGTCAATCTCTGTATGTATATTTCTGCCCATTAGGCCTCATCAGCAGAGCTATAGACAGGGCAGTACTTTGTGCGTGATTCGAACTCTACCTGTCAGGCTGACAGGCGGACACTCTAACCATTACGCTAGCTGGCTTCTCCATAATTTCTTGTTTATTTTAAACTGATTATATATATATATATATATATATATATATATATATATATATATATATATATGTGTGTGTGTGTGTGTGTGTGTGTGTGTGTGTGTGTGTTTGTAATGGTTATCCTACTAGGAAATGGAGACGGAGATCCGAGTTCAAATCTTTGACGAGGCAGTTTGCATTTTACATAACACTAATATCCTTGGAAATATTCTTCCCCAGCTATAGGCAAAGTATATGGTACGAGAAAAAAAATTAAAACCTGATCAATTCCGCGTAGAATATTGACAATTTACCGCATATTGTTTGTGCAGAGGGGTTTATATTTATATATATAATATATATATATATATATATATATATATATATATATATATCGTTGTGTACGAGAGAGTGATTTATTAAAATATTCTATTGAAAATCTTTTCTTTTATTTGTATATGGCAATGAGTGGGCACAGGTATTCAAGCATGTCTTTGAATGATGAAGTTTTTCAGCGTGCAAATATTCCTTTTGCATATGTGACTGAATTATATATTTTGATTAAAGCATGCAGATTTGCTTTGTACATAAATAGACATTCTTATATATATATATATATATATATATATATATATATAGGAGCAATAATTATATACGTGTGTGTGCGCTAGCACGCACGCGCGTGTGTGTGTACTAAGGTTTACACAAACACAAGCGTACTTAAATTTATCTACACATATGCATAATATCTCTTCTCTCCTGTCTCTATCTCTCTCTTTCTATATATATATATATGGTTAAATTGAAAGTTGTTTATAAGAATTGGGAAAGGAACTTGACAATTTGAAAAAAATGAGCAACAATTTGATATTAGAAGAAGAACTAAAACAAGAAAAAGAAAATAATAAGCAAAGAAATAAGAAAGTGGAAGGGAAAGAGAAGAAAGAAAAGTAGGAGACGAAGCTCCGTTGTTGTAGGAACTAATAGTAAAAGAAAACTATAGGATGACAAAGAAAAAAGATGGAGGGATAAATGTAAAGAAAAATCAATCTCTGAAAAAAGTCAGGAAAAAAGAGAAATGAGGAGAAGATAAAGGAGAAAACAAAGGACGATACAGAGATGAGGAATGAAAATAGAAATGACGAGAAGAGAAACAGAAACAATGGTGAAGAGGAGGAATAACAGAATAGGAAAAATAATGAAAGACCAAGTGAAACAGGCTGGGATATATATATATATATATATATATATATTGGTAGTCCTTTTTTAGAATTTGAGAATTGACAATAAATTACGTGTGTGAGAGCTGTATTTATTTATTTATTATAGTGTACAATACAATATATTTATTTATTATAGTGTACAATACATTTAAGGTGACATTGTTACCATTGGTTTCCAGGCAGCATGTTAGCTACCCTTAATCAAGACAACGCGCCTGTTTAACTTAAACAGGCGCTAACCAGGAACCTTGAGGTTCTCAGCAGAATACTCTACCGATTGTGCTAAACCGACAAGAAAAGCAAAATAAAATTGGGAAACAGACGAGAAAAGAAAAGAGAAAGGACGACATTAGGGAGAGAGGAAAAGAATAAGAGTATGTGTGTGTGTGTGGGGGGGTGGAGAATAAAAAACAATGAAAAGCGGGAGGGATAGAACAAGAAGAAAAAGGAGAAGAACAAACAGAGATGTGCTAGGAGAATAAGAATTAGGGGTGGTGGAAGAGAAAAACAACGAAATGTGGGAGGGATAATAAGACGGTAGTGAAAAAAGAAGATAAATGGGAGAGAGAAGAAGAAGAAGAAGAAGAAATAAAAGTGAACACGAAAGAAGAAAATGAACGGATCGTGGAAGTCACATCTAAATCGATGCACGAGGCAGACAAAAACAGACAAACAAATGAGAAACTAGAAGGAAACTTAAGACACGTTTGAGAAAGCACCGAAAAAAAAATAAAGAAGAAAATTCAAGTTTCAAAAAAAAAAAAAAAGGAGAAAAACTTGAAGAAAAAATAAAGAAAGAACCAAGTTAAAACTGGTTGAAAAGGCTTCGGAAAAAAAAACCCAAAGAGAAAAGGAGAAAATAAGCAAGTTTAAAAAAACAAAAAGAAAAAATATAAGAAAGAAATAAAGCAAGATCGACGGAACATTAAAGAAGAAGAAGAAGAAGAAGAAGAAAAAAAAAGGAGAGAAATATTTGTTGCCAATAAAAAAAAAACAAGAGGAAAAAAAGTAACAGTTAAAAATGGTTGCAAATGTTTCGACAAAAAAGAAAAGAAAAATTAAAAAGACAAAGAGAAGATAAACAAGTTAAAAAACAAAAGAAAAAAATATGTCAGAAATAAAGAACTCTAAAGAAGAAGAAGATGATTTATTGTTAACATAATAAAAAATAGAAGGAAATTTAGACTGGATG
>CM042158.1:16209371-16216871 GCA_023376005.1 Doryteuthis pealeii | reverse complement strand
GGTTTCATTCACCTTAACCCTGATACCAACCACATTAACCGAAAAATATCCGCAACCATAATACGGCCAACACCTTGCTTAACTAATTAATTGATTAAGAAGACTTGGAAGAAAATGTAGATATGTCAGAAGGTGAGACTGACAGAGAAAACCGAACTGACTAGGTAATATATACATATATATATATATATATATATATAGGGGAGAGAGAGAGAGAGAGAGAAGAGAGAGAGAGAGAGAGAGAGAGAGAGAGAGAGAGAGAGAGGAGAGAGAGGTGCTTGAAAAGGAAAGTTGCCAGATACGATTTTAAAGTTCTAAAAAAACTTAAAAAAGTTACAGAGGAAATGATAAACGATTTCATATGACCGGGAAATTCATGACAAAACATTCAATCCTTGTTAGATATATATATATATATATATATATATATATATATATATATATATATATATGAGAGAGAGAGAGAGAGAGAGAGAGAGAGAGAGAGAGAGAAGAGAGAATTCATGACAAAACATGACAAAACATTTTGTTAGACTATTATCATCTTCATTGTTATCCGTACACAATTTCGGTCTCCTTCAGGTATTTCTTGTCGGACTCGGGAATCTTCTCGAACTCGGGAACCTTCTTGTCGTAATCCTGAGCCATCACGGAACTTATAACCTAACTCTTTATTCAGTTCACGTCTGTATCCTGTTCTCATTACGCTAACCATAGCTGGGGTAGAGGCGTTAAGCTGTGTTAATTATTATTCTAGTGGCCTAGTGGATAAAGGAGTTAGGTTAAGACACTTCTAAGTGACAGTTATCTCTGGATTACAGGTTCAATCCTGATCAAGGGCAGCAGTAATATAGAATAATAATTAACACAAATTGTACTATATATATATTTACTAAGCCCTCCGCACGAGCAGGATGCGACACAAGGTCAATTTCTTACGCGGAGTTTAACAGGTTTGAATTCAGAGTTTTCCTTCTCTTATACTGGTTACCTTGCTAAGGTTAAGATCCCAGTCTGCCCTGCTATTTACCCATAGCTGGAGGGAGAGAAATAGGATGCATATATTTTCCAAGGGTATTAGCGCAATGTGAAATGCAAACAGCTTCGTCCAGTATTTGAACTCGGGTCGACGAGTCCATTTCCTACGACTTTAACCATTACACCACGCACCTCCACCTCATGGTGGGAGTATTGAATTAACACATACATAAATCCTCGTTGGAAAAGCCTTATATTTGTTACGATTTTATGGGCCATCCTTTCGGCTTCAAGTAAGAGCGCTTGTCCATCGGAAATCCTTGGTAAAGAATCCTTTGTTTGTAAGTTCCTTCGTCAATGATTGCAAAAGGACGTCTGTTCAGTATCAGTGATTAAGTAGTCAACTAGCCACGCATTATGGCTGTTGATTGGTGGTGGAATAAACCATGTGACCTCGCCTAGTCTATAAATCCAGGTGGGGAAATGTAGCACACCTCAAATATAAATATCTCAAAAATATTTTTTAAAAAGTGAAAAAAAAAATGTGTTCAAGCATTCAATAAGTCGTATTCCTAATATTACAGCGTGGACTAGTACATATATAATGCATATAAACATACACGTGAATCTTGATTAAGACCTGGCATGTAAAAAGCTTTCGGCGAAGCACATCTGCTATAGGAATCTCATACTAATAAAATGTTCTTCCAAAAGGGGCGATAAACAGCACTAGCATAAAACAACACAATCGGCTCCAAAGTTCTTCAGATGCGCACGTGATCAATGGAATACTTTGGCATTTGAAGTAATGAAATTGTTTTTCTGTGACCCTCCAGACGCAAATTTCAACTGAGGAAATGTAGGGTACTGTGTTCAATGAGGAAATAATGAAAAAAAAAAAAAAAAAAAAAAAAAAGAAAGAAAGAAAGAAAGAAAAGGAGAAAAGAGCGGAAAGAATGGAAAATACCTTGACATCAAAGATGTAAAGATTTGGCGCCAATAATTCTTCATTCTGATGGCCGATGGACTCTTGGTCAGATGTTTGTGTCATTGAAAGACTGACCATTAAGGTATGTGCCTCAAGGCTTGAACGTGAGACAAAAGAAAAACATTCATATATATATATATATATATATATAATAATCAAAGATCAGGTGAGGAAATCTTCCTTACGATGTAGTAGTGTTTCAAATGTCGTAATTTGCAAAGCTTATGTGTGTTCTTATTGTCAGTCACAGAGCAAAATTATATATAAATATATGTGTGTGTGTGTGTGTGTTTGAACACAGTGGGGATGCGGAAGGCAGGAGTATGGGAGATATTTGCAAAATTTACTGATTGGGTACAGATGATGGGTAATATATCCTAGATGTATAGGGGATATAGTCCTATTTGAGTGGGGTATTTATAAAAGAGAAAGAGTATTCAAGATATATATATATATACACAGACAGACAGACAGACAGACAGACAGAGAGAGAGAGAGAGAGAGAGAGAGAGAGAGAGAGAGAGAGAGAGAGAGAGAGAGAGAGAGAGAGAGAGTATCTACCATTTATTCTTATACAGAGGGCATATGTTAAAATTCCTCCTAAAAATCACACCAGGTCTTATTTTGAAGGGAGGTCTTATTTACGGAGAAACAATTCTAAGTCCACTCCCACGCAGAATTCCATGTTATAATATTTCAAGTCAATCTTGGTTTCTTTTCTTGCTTAAAGATTTTCAATGTTATAGTTTCATAATAAATGATATCTAATGATATACGTTTTAAATTGCATAATGATCCACTGGAAATAATAAGGTATAAGGTGCTGGTAACCTTAGATGATTATAAGGAATAGATATAAAGTAAATGCAAGTGGAAAAAGAGTAAAGAAGAAGAAGAAGAAGAAGAGGCGGAAAAGAGATTGAAGAAGAAGAAGAAGAAGAAGAACGGAAAAGTGATTGAAGAAGAAGAAGAAAAGAGATTGAAGAAGAAGAAGAAGAAGAGAAGAAGAGAAGAAGAAGAAGAAGAAGAAGAAGAAGAAGAAGAAGAAGAAGAAGAAGAAGAAAGAAGAAGAAGAAGAAGAACCGGAAAAGAGATTGAAGAAGAAGAAGAAGAAGAAGAGAAGAAGAAGAAGAAGAAAAGAAGAAGAAGAACCGGAAAAGAGATTGAAGAAGAGAAGAAGAAGAGAGAAGAAGAAAAGATCACAACGATAATTGTATAATAAGAAAAGAAAGACAGAGTAGAATGGTTTGTATGGCACCTGAAGACCTGACAAAGAGATCTACCGTTGCTCTCAGTCTAATACTTTCAAATGAGTGAACAGTATCGGCATTGTGGGCCACTAATCTGTCAATTTTGGCCAAGAAAGCAATTCATTAAAGCTCCGATCTGATTATACTCCCCATAGACTTCTTAACTGTGAATTTATTGTCACTCAATTCCACCAATGGGCGGATATTTTCGCCATTTTCACACTTGCTAAGAGAGTCGCATATAAAGACATTTGCCGCCATCACCTTCATAATAATAAGTTCGTTCATTAATACACATTTATAAAGGTGCATATGCTTGTATGAAGACACACGTAATCCCACATGTGTACCTGAACGGCGTTTAGCAGAGGTGTAATGGTTACAATGCTAGTCTCGTAGATCCATAACTACTGAATAGCGAGTTCAATCCTCGATGGATGCCGCATAATTGCCGACTTATCACATTGCCTGACACATGTTCACTCTTCATGTAAACATTATTCCAGTGACGAGGGAGTAAAATCTTTAGTGAAGAAGTGACTCAAAGTACAGTTTTTACGGTGCAGGGAAACATGCTATCTAATTAAGAGAAACAAAATGGCATTACTTTTTGATTCACCTATTTGTAGAAGTAAGGATGTGAACCACAGAGGGCGAACTTCATTTTGATGTATAATACCTATTCCTGTGTTGGTAATTATACTTGTCCTAAACAAAATGGCATTACTTTTTTACTAACTCCCGTATATTTCTTTCTTTGTATTTGAATACAGAGAATAATCTTGTGAAAACGGTTTTTAGTTCTAGCTAACTAAATGAGTGATATCATACTCCAAGTCACTGTAGATTGCACAATCTACTTCAGCATTAAATCCAAAAAGGGAAAAGTTCCAAATAATAAATCCAACATCAACAAGGTGTCATCTTTCCAAGGTGTCATCCAATGACACACACAAGTCAGGATTTCTAATAGTAATTAGAAGATTCGTTTCTCCCAGAATGTAACGTCAATGTAGCATTTTGCAATTATATTTCGAGTCGATATTTACCCTAAAGACACCGATGGAAGTGAACACCGCCAGTTGTATGATTGTGAGAATAAATATTAATCTTAGATCCGCCATCTTGTGGTTTAAAAGTGTTCTTACTGGGTGAACATTAAGAGTTAATCGGTAGTCATCGTTGAGATGTGTTGAATATATTGAAAATGCCCATCTAATTCAGGCAGGAAGTTATTTATGGTTTATACCAAGACGGCAATCTACCATGATATACGAGGTAAACGAATGCTTTTACGAGTCTTTAAGGTCAACAGAGATTAGTGTTGCCAACCTGAAATTACAAAAAAGAACTTTCTAAACTGACCAGTTCTGTTGAAGACGGTTTCGTTCGTTTCGGTTTCCTTATTTAATGGCTTATCAATCTTCATGGGTTATCTATTTAATGCCAAAACCATTCTTATCCAACTGTAGTGGTACTATTTAACCAATAGCTGGGAGGATAAGGGTGTTCATCTGGGGAAATTTGGCTCAAGACCGCCCTCGGTAGCGGCAGGCTTTCCGTAGCGAACTGTTCATGTCTGAAATCACCCTGGCGCAGCACCATGCAGCCAAGACGTCCAGAATAAAGCGACGGCAATAAAGCGCCGGCATCTGCAGGGGCAGCATTCACATGCGAAATCTGTGGTCGAGGTTGTTTTTCGAACATTGGACTTCACACTCACAGGAGGCGCTGTAACTTCAGGGGCACAACGATTATATAGTCTTCCGAGACTGCAATGCTGGTTATAAAAGTGTTCATACCTTTCCCATAGGTATTATTCCAAAGGTGAATGTAATATCACAACTGGAATTTGAACTTGCTTACTACGATGTTGCAGTCCAGTAGGTTAGCCATGACACCACGAGACACCCACTGTTGGTAACGGAGAGAATACTGGAACCAGATCTTAAACGGAGTGGACCCGACATTTGACACTAATGTTAATGGTGCTGATAATATTTCCAATAATAACGTCTTACATTGCCATTTAGATCTAAAGTCTCGTTAAATATAGCAAATTAGAGATAAAAAATGCCGCCCAGGAGGTAAAAGAAATAGAATCACTTAGGCTTTAAAAAATGCCGAGAAAGCGTATGAAAGTTTAAAGTTAGTTGAGGGCATTTAAACAAGTCTTAAGGACGTAATTTGTCGTAAAGTGCTTGTGGTCTTCATTGAATAAGTAAAGTGACGACAGAAAGGCGGGTCGAAATGGCGGCCATTAAGAATGAACATTTGCTTCGTGTCAGAACAAAGAAACCAACGATTAGAGACTCGATCAACAGTTTCTGCCTTTCCCGCGTCAGGCTCTGTTTGTAATTTCGATCATCCCTTTTCACCATTTAGGTCTCTTTCTCTTAGTAACAGTTTTTTTCCTTTCTTTCGGCTTTTATTTTCTTTTTCTTTTCTTTGTCCCTTTTCCTTAAGTCTATTCTCTCTATTTTACCATTTCAGTTGTTCTTACTTTTCTATTTATTTCCTTCTTTTTTTAGGTTTCTCCTTCAATTTCTACGTTTCCTTCTTTATTATCATTGGAGTTTTTTTTCCGTTTAGGTAAGTTACTTTACAACTTTATTTTGATTGTTTTTTAGGGTTTATTTTCTTCTTTCTCTTGGTTATTCTTTTTGGGGGTTCCTATTCTTTTGGTGGTACTCTGCTTTTCTTTCTTTCTTTCTTTTTGATAGTAACATGTTTTTTGTCTTTTTACTTTCTTTCAGCTTTTATTTCTACTAGTTCGCCTTCTTTTTCTTTTCTTTGCTTGCATTATCTTTCTTTCCCTTTCTTTCTTTCGGATTTATTTACTTTTTTTCTTGAAGTTTTTTTCTTTAAATTCTAAAATTTATTTTCTTTTTTCTTGGCTCACAGTCAAGTCACGTTGGAAGGACCGGTTCCCACTCGATCAACGAAGTTAAGCAGTAATAATCCTGTTTAATACTTAGATGGGGGATCATTTAAGCAACAGCAGGTACTGTAAGAAACCAAATATCAAAATGACTTGATTCGGCATTAAATAATCCGAAAAGGGTTTATATGCCGTAAAACAAACTAACCTTTTTTCATTGGGTATTATTACTTCGAAGTATTTTTTATCGTTTGTTGCGTTTCTTTCACCTTTTTTCCTTTTCTATTTTTCTGTTTTGTCTTGGATTCTTTCCTTTCTTTCTTTCTGTTTTTCTTTCTATTGGGTCTCTTTAGTTCTTTCAATATTTATCTCTTTCATTCAATTAACATTTATTTCTTTTCTTGTTCTTTTTTCGGTATTTCTTATTATATTTCTCCTGATTTGATATGCTTCTTCATTTTTCCTGTTCGTCTTTTTATTTTTTTTCCTCATTTGTCGTTCACATATTCTTTCCAGTTTTCCTTTTTATAATCTTTTCTTTTTTCATTTTTTATTCATTCATCATTTTAATCTTTTTTTTTTTCATTTCTTTGTTTTTGATTTTTTTCTTTCTCTTTCATTTTCTTTTTCGTTTTCCGCTTATAAACTTTTCAGTTTTACTTCTTATAAACTTACGCTTTTTTTCTTTTTCATTCATTCCTCATTTTCATTTATTTTAATTCATTTCTTGTCTTTTTTTCTCGATATATAACCCCATAGTTAATCCTTTAATTCTTATTTTCTATTCTCTTTTTTCCTCTTTTTAGCGTTCTTTTCTTACTGTCGCTACATTCCCTATTTTATATCAATCAACTCATTTTTTTTGTTCCGCTTCTCCATTCCGTGTTTTTTGTCCGTTTTAACCTTTCATTCATCACGTCATTTTATACTTTTTTTTCCTGCTCAAATCATTTTTTAATTTTTCCCCCAAAATACACAAGAAAGCAGAACGTTTGTTATCGGTATATTATGGAAACGCACCGTTGACAAAAAGTCGACCTGGCGCTTAACCCAAGTGGTAGCCTTATTGTTTGCTAAGGCTGAGCCAAAATCGTTCACAAACCCCAACGCTACACCATACAATTGTACAATGGTTGGCAAATAGCACATAAACAACGTTTTCTAGCTGAACGAGGGTCCCATAAAACGCCAACATAATAAGACGTAAAAAGTAAAGAATATGATTTAATCGACGTAAAGGAACGACAGACCATTGCCAGGACTGCCGTGAGCAATAGGAATAGAAAGAACAGAAATGAAGAGAGAGAGAGAGAGAGAGAGAGAGAGAGAGAGAGAGAGAGAGAGAGAGAGAGAATAGAAGGAGAGAGAAGAGATGGAGAGTAGATAGAGGATTGAAGAAAGAA